>JAOVVA010000032.1:14264665-14280290 GCA_028565275.1 Leiocassis micropogon | reverse complement strand
TGTGAAGCTGCTTTGAGACAATGACCATTGTTAAAAGCGCTATATAAATAAAATTGAATTGAATTGAATTGAATTCTATAGTATTGTGCTACTGAACTACAACAACTGACGTGACACTGAAACTGCTAGAGGAGGAGGAGGAGGAGGAGGAGAAGGAGAAGTCTGGTGCATTAAAAATTTATTACAAAAATTTGTACAATTGTTGAGTCACATGGCATGGCGTTTTTGATTGATATGAATTATTCATGTTAGGGATGAACCTACTGTATACCAGTATCAGGCTGCCGTCTCATACTGCGTTAATCTACGTCCGTTCCTATACTTCTGCACCGATACCACTTTTCGGCAGAGTCTGGTGCTCACTACACAGCCCCTTGTGTTTTCTCCTCTGTAAGTGTAAAGTCAGCAAGTGAAATTAAGGGTAGTTTGATGTTCTAGCTCGCAGTACATCTTTCTCTAATCTGTCTGTCCGGCTAAAATGCTTAGCACTGCATCTCATAGTCTGACTCCAAGGTTCAAGGTTTTTATTTGTCAACGCCACCATATAGTATGTGCAGACATACAGAGGAATCGAAATTCTCTTCTCTCTCTCATTGTTTATGCAATATGGAAAGTCAGTGCAATATTTTTTTTGTATAAAGGTACAAAACTGATTTTTTGTATGAAGGTAACAGCAGTGTACTTGTAATAAATAGATATAAATAAACGAGTGGATATATCTTATAAACGTCTGAATAAATACGCATCTATGTAAAACAGTAAACAGTGAATTTTGTTAATATACAAATATACGTCCAAAGAACCAATATACCTAAAGTGCAAATATACATCCAAATACTGTACTGTATATGTAAATGTACTGAAGTTGTGAGTATAAAGGCATTTGTAAGATGATTGCAGCTGTATGACATTAGCTACAAGAGCACTGTAGTGTAAAAGTGCAAACATGTATTTGTACATGTAACGTAAGACTTTCTCTGGATATCTAGACAGCAACTGTGTTCAGTGACAACGCCGACAAAAGCGAAAGTGAAATACAACTATTTATTACGTTTATGATTTGGAAACGGGTGACGGTGTTAGAAACTTCAGCTCGGAAAAGATAAGCGTGTCGGGTGTGAAAAAGCATTTACTCCGAAATCTTTTTAATCGTGATAATATCGTATCCGTTGGTTCCCATCTTTACTTGTAGGCAGTGAGTTAAACATTTGCATGAAAGAAGAGCAGCGTTCAGTGATTCCTTTTTTTTTTTTGTGGTCTGAGGGTGTACCTGGTGCCGAAACAACTCACAGAACAACACAAACAGAAGCATTTGGATATCTGCAAGCAAAAAAAAAAAAAAGGAAGGTGAAAGTTTCCTTGCTTAAAAGAGAATCATTACTGGTGACGAGACACGGATTCATCACTACGAGTCTGAGAGTAAACGACTAGAGCACGGAACGGAAACATCCTCGATCACCAACCGAGAAAAAGTTTAAAGTCAACCATCAGCTGGAGAATTAATCAACACTTACAGTTGTCTGGGATTCTCAAGGGTCAGAAGTATTGGAACATTATCAGGAAAAAGGTTCAACAATCAACAATTCTCGTTACGGTGAGACGTTTGTTGAAGAGCTGAAGATTTAACTTTGGATTAAATACAGAGGACTGATATCCAAGGGCGTTGTGATCTTTCATGACGATGCACATCTGCACACTTCTGCCCACAGTGTCGAAAAAAGTGCAAAAACTTTGTTTTGAAGTGTTAAAGCATCCTCTCTAAAGTCCTGATCTCACTCCATTTGATTTTGACCTGTTTGGTCCCCTGAAAGCAGCCCTACAAGGACAAAGATGAAGAAGTGAAGACAGCGGTGCATTCGTGGCTCACGGCTCAGAGTAAAACATTTTTTTTTAATGAGGGAACACGAAAGCTTGTAGACAGATGGACAAATTGTGTTGGAAAGCCTGAAGATTATGTCAAAAATGATGTATTTGTCGTATCTTAAAGTGAATTAAAAAAACTTCTACAGTCAGAGTGCGGATCATTTTTGTCTCACCCTCGTAATGGGGACGTGAAGAATTTGGGGAACTCAGAGGAACCCCAGACAGAGACAGGGAGAACAGGAAACTCCACACTGACAGTAACACCGGCTCATGAACAACATGAGGACACCGAAGATGTGAGCTCTGCTTCATGTTTCGTCATGGCTTTGAAAAGACCGTAGAGGTTCACAAACAGTACACACACCAGCTGTTCTGCAGGCTTGTTTATAATAAGTCTGATATTAAAGGTCACCTCTGTTTGCAAACACACACACACACACACACAAAATGCATATCAATGCACAGGTGTTTACTTTCATTTAAATGACTTCACCATACTGTATTTAGGGAACAGAACACACTGGTATGTTTTATTTTTAATTATTACGTATTCACCATAAATCATACAGTATCGACACACTCAACTGGTCACACTCAACTAATCTTCATTTATTCTTCTAAATGACCTGCAAAGGTAAAACAGCCCATAATGAGAACTGAAAAAAAAAAGGGTTTATCAATATATAAGAGTCAAATTCCTGACCAGATTTCTGCTCATCAAAGAATTTCTGGTCTCAAGATAAATAAATAAATAAATAAATAAATAAAAAACACACACAAGCAATGTGGACCACTAACTTCTACCTAATGAGAACATGTAGGTGTTCATGTCATCACTGAAAGCTTTGCCTTTTGCACTCACTTTTACCGATTCTAGCCCTGGGATGTGTTTCGGAGCATGGCTTTGAAGGAAAACACAGATGGGAAGAGCTGGAAGTGCTAAATTTATCTGCCTTTGCTGAATCGCTGACTGTATGAGAGGGTATAGAGTTTTACTTTTGTGTGTCGTAAATCAGGGGTTCACAAACTTTTCTACAGTCTGGATCCTCTAAGAGATTTTTTTTTTAAATCACTGAGTGCTCTAACACAGATTTATTTCATAGGAATGATACTTTACATAAAAATCTAGCGATTTTGTAAAGACTGTACACAGAATCAAAATATCATGATGATAATGATTTTATCCAAAGTGGTGTATAATTCATAAATTAATATGCAGCTGAGCAGGTGAGGGTTGAGAGCCTTGCTCAGGGGCACACATGTGGCAGTTTGGTGGTGCAGGATTTGAACTTAACCCGATGCCTTAAACAAAGAGCTGCCTGTTGAGTGCTTCAGCATCATGGTATCCGTCAAACCCAAACCCAGCAGAACCCAAAGAATCAGAGGAAATTTTTAACACCTTATTTCTGCAGCATTTCTCCAGCACTCTGTGGAATCATTATTGCAAACGAATGTCCAAAGTGAGCTGCGACTATGCTCTGTCGCTCTCACTCTCACTCTAACACTCAATTTCGTAATAGTATATCAGTCTGTATTAAAGTGCAAGGCTCAAGTTCAAGTCAAAGCAGGACTTTTGATTGTGAAGAATAACAGAACAGTTACTGTATGAGAGTCAAAACTCCCATTATTTCCCCCCCTACACTAACTAATGCACGTTCACTTGGTAAAACATTTTGTTTTAACATCTGCTTCACTTCTGAAACCCCGGCCTCCCAGGAACTCCTTTATTATCCCAAACATGTTGAAATGGCTTGAAGCGAGGTCAGGACTGTACAGGGGATGTGGCCATAACTCCCACCCGATTTCCTGTAATGCGCAAGTGGTGTTGCTGAATGATTGTGTGTCTCTTTCACAAGTTAGAGACAAGTTTTCCATCGATTTTCACTGATCAGACGCTCCATCCACGGAATCTTTACTGGAACGACTGCAGTGATCTCCGAGCCAAAAGACGTATGGTCTTTTTTAAAAACATTTCCACCATTCAAATGTTTTACTGCGGCTAAGAGTTTCTGTGCTATCGTTCTGCGCTTTGATTTAAGTAGCGATTTCCTGCCTACGCGTAAAGGGGAAAAAATATCACAGTATCCACAGAGAAATGCATAATACTGTAATTCAGTCCTCGTGTAAATCCTTATTTATGACTTTATGAGTCACGGTTACGCTTGGCATACATTCAGAGAGTTACAATGAAATATACAAAATAAACAGACACTGTAGTTTTTGATAGATTGTATTTTGTTTAAGAATTTTTTTTGACTTTTTCAAAATTTTACAAACATGCCTCAACAGCATCACAACTCGAAATGCAAATGTTGAGCATTTTACACCTTCATTACACCTTCATTCACCAATACGTTCATCATGAGTCTCGCTTTAACTTGCCACACATATAATAATGATAATAATAATAATAATAATAATAATAATAATAACTACTGTACAACCACTGGTGCTTGGACCCCTAATTATTTTAATTATTTACAGTCATTTATTGGTGCCAGAGTGTGTTTTTCTTTTACTTTTTATGAACTGTAAAGCAGTTTTTATTTAAAGTAATTGAGATTATTTATAGGCATAATAATTTTTATAAAGTTGGACCCCACGTTTAGGACCACAGACATAAATGCAGCTGGACTTGTGCTAATGGCTTGAGGCGATGCTTCCAGCACAGTTTCTTATACATTTTTCTCAAAATTCTAAAAAGTATTATTGTTAAAAAAAAATAAAAAATCTGGATTTCATGAAATGATCGATTGTCATGATTCATAGACTTGCTTATGTGAGAATTTAAAGCAGTTTTTCAAAGAACTTTTGGAGAAATCAATGCAAACTCTGGTGTGTTTCTCAGAACCATATTTCCTATTGTATCAGTATCAGGAAAGAACAAGAGCCTGAGGAAGCTCTGAAATCTCCCAGCACACCTCTCTCACTGGATTTAATATTTAACGCTGACCTATTTTTAAAAGCTGTAGGGTAGGGTATTTTGGTTCTGCTCAGGGAGCTTAAAGTAGCCCCAGGAAAAAAAAAAAAAAAAAAAAAAAACCTACAGGAGACTGAGATTGACTGCATCATTCTCTTGAAGCACTCATATGTAATGAAAAAAAGAAAAAAAGAAAAATGGCAGGGATAATTAGGAGAGTCATATAGTACAGAGCAGACCTTCAGCCTTGAGGTTTGCAGATGTGTTCGCAAAAGGATATTGGAAATTAAATAAACAGGAAAGGAAGAAAAAGCAGCCTGTTGTGATGTAGGAAGCACAAGGAAGTAGGACACAGCTACACACACCAGCACACTGCCGTGCAAAGAATAGCTTGTTTGAGACCATGGGTGTGCATAATGGGGCATTCATTCATATTAACCCAAGGAGAAGACAATCACCATAGCAACCTCAAAGAGGTGTATAATTGTGCCGAAATGCACCGTCACCTCCAACTTGGCAGCAAAAACATTTTCCCTCCTCCTCCATGACGACATGATACATCAAATATTATTACTCTACAGTGCTATTACTCAGTCAGCAGGTGGTCCCGTCTAAGCCTTGCTTCAAGCTTCACTGAGGATTAATCCTGGCAAATACTCAAGCAGAACCTGAGTGTGAGCCTCACCGCCTGCCAGCCTTTAAATTCTGTTCTGTTGTGTCCTGTTACCCTGTTATTCAGCACCACTCATGCCGCTGTAAACAGCTCAGGGGTGAAATGCAATAAAGCCACAGCTAGCCCGAGCGAACGGAGACGCACTCACCACTTTGAAGTCTTCGGGCCGACACGGCTTCCCCCTGAAGTGGCACGAGAGAAGCATGTCTCTGATGTCATGCCCCGTTCGGTTATAGAACTCGAGCATGTTAAAGGGACGAGGCTTAAAGTTCTGGAAGTCAGCTTTGACTTTTAGAGCCTCCAGGACGCTCTCCTCGACCAGGTGAACATCACGAATCTCGTATCTGAAACAGAGAGAGAGAAACGATGACGTTATGTTACCGTATTTTTATTATTGAAGAATTAACCTTATGTTGGGCCAAATAGAAGCTCCAGGTTTGACTAGAATCCCAGGATTGGCCCCAGGTTGAGTCTGGGTATGAAATCTCAGTGTGGGCATGAAGAAGTGTCAAGTTAGTCTGAAAGCCCCAGGATGGGCAAGAAAGCCTCAACTTAGGTGGGAATCACCTAGTTGAGGAAAAAGCCTTACTGTGGGCAGAAATGAGTCTCGGGTTAGTCCCTGGTTGGGTAAGAAGGGGTAGGATTAGCAGAAATAAGCCTAAGCTTGAGAAGGGATCACCTTCAAATTTGGCAGGAAGTCCCTTAGTTGGGCAAGAAGCTTCATGGTTGGTATGAAGATGCCTCAAGCTGGGGCAAAAGCCGCAAGCTGAGTAAAAAGCCTCATTGTGGGCAACAATGAGCCTGAGGTCAGTCAGAAGCCCCTGGTTGAGCAAGAAACCAAGGAATGTGCCTGAGGTTAGGCAGGTTGAGCAAGAAGTTTAAAAGAAACTAGAAATTAGCTTAAGGGTGGTAAGGGTCAGCTTCGAATTTGGTAGGAAGCCCTTTATTTGAGCAGAAAGCATCAGTGTAGATAGATAAGGAGGTAGCTTTCTCATCATGGGGAGAAAGCCCCAGGTTGGGCAAGAAGCCCCAATCTGGACAGGGATGAGTCTGAGGTTTGTCCAAAGCCCCTGGTTGGACCAGATGTCTCAGAGTGGGTAGGAATTAACAATGAGCCTAAAGCTGGGAAGAAATGGACCTCATACCTGGTAGGATGAAGGAGTCCCAGTTTGGGTAAGAAGCATCAGAGTGGGCAGGAATTTGCAGTACCAGGTAGTGCCAAGAGGGGCACCTCAGGCTCGGTAAGAATGAGCAGAAATCATTGGGCAGAAAGCCTCTGGTTGTGTAGAAATAACCTTTTTTTTTAAATAGTGTAAATTAGATTTAGAGTTGTGCTGAAGGTATTAACATTTTATCTAATACAAAATCACAAGTGTCTGAATTAGTGAAGGAATGCATGAATCAAAGGAAGAAACGAAATTTTCACTCAGATACATAAAATTTAAGTCCTAGGAGAAATTAGTAGTAATTATGGTGATTGATGCCTTTGACAACATAACCATATAACAGCAATTAAAACACCACGTACACCCAGTCCTTTTTTCCTGAAGGGTTAATAGAGACGAATTAAAAATGTATAAACCATTAGAGGAAATATAGAGAATATGAGAGTGTGTGTACGTGTATCTGTGAACCAGACTACAGCTAGAGGCATGAATAAAGTCAAATCTGAACTCCAGTCACACCGTAGCTCCAGCGTACCGCAACACTGCAGTAGGGAAAACCTCGCGCTCTATATCTAACTGCCAAATGGCAGCTGATGTTAAATCCAGAGCCAAAAATAACATCTAATCCCAAGATTCTGTGGAAAAAAAGTTTCACTTCAGCAACCGTGAGGCCCTGTCGAGCCATCCTGTGGGCTTTATCTAGAAAAAAAAACTGGAAAACTTGCTTTCTGATGACCGTTTGCTTCTCTGTTCAACAGAACAGCAGCGAAACCCGACTGGCTCGACTCACATTGCATATATCACTCTGTTAGAGATGCACTTACACACGCACACCCACCCACCCACACACACACACACACACACACACCATGCTGTAGCTGCACGCCGATGCTGGAAGCTTCTCATATAGTCGGTGTTGGACATGACCGCAATCAGGCTGCAGTGTTAATCTCACACCTTCCTCACGGGGAGGCACACACACACTTAATCATGCTTGTCAGGTTTTTTTCTTTTTTTTATGCAGCACAGGCTCAAATAGTCTGTGTGTTCATGAAAGTCCTTGTAATCAGTGGTATTTTAAAATTATTAAAAAAAAAAGCTTTGTAAAAAAAAAAGTACATAAATTGAATGAAATTAAATATGCTTCTGTTTTAGGAAAATAAAATAGATCAAAGCTTTGCGAGACTAGAATTGTATAGTTTTATGAGAGTAAAGTGAAATAGAATAAAATAATGTTTGATGTGAATAAACGCAACATGATTAAATAGAAATGAAAGAAAATAAAGTAAAATATAGTGGTGTTTTGTTGGGAAGAATGGAATAGAACAGAATGTTTTAGGAACGGAAAAGAATAATTGTGTGTAAGGAAGAGCATAGAATAGAATAGAATAGAATAGAATAGAATAGAGCTTTGTTGGGAAAAAAGCAGATATAATTATGCTTTAGAATTAATGATTAACTATGATTTAGAATAATGATTCGTGAGAATATAATAGAATTTAATTGTATAAGAGTAAAGTCGGTAAAGAATAGAATTAAATAATGCTTTATTTAAACAGAATAGACAACGGACAAGACAGGACAAAATTAGAATTAAAAAGTATAATTCTTTCTAAAATAATGTAATTTTATGAGAGCAAAATGAAAAAGAATAGGATAATGGTTTGTGAGAAATCAACAGAATAGAATAGAATTGAATAGAAAGAATAAAAAGAGGTTGAGGCTTTGGGTGCTGATTAGAGAGTTGGGGGTTCGAGCCCCCACGAGTTTCCTACTGTTGGGTCTTTGGGAAATACCCTTAACCATACACCCTGTACAACCCAGCTACTGTATGCAGTGCCGGTCCTGAACCCGGTTAGAAAATGGGAAGGGTGCGACAGGATGGGCATCTGGTGTAAAAACACGTGCCAGATCTTGTGCCGGATGTGGCGACCCTTCTTTTCAAGAAGAAGAAAAAATGGCTTTGTGATAATATAAATAGAATAAAAAAGTAGAAAGAAATATAGTATTTTTTTGGATAATATAAGAGAATAGAATAAAGTAGAATAAAATAGAATACGTAGAATAGAATTTAATGAAATTTTTTTAAAGTTTTTTTTTAATAGAGTAATAGACAATACATTTTGAAATTTCCTTCAGGATCAATATCTATCTATCTATCTATCTATCTATCTATCTATCTACAGTACTGTATCTATCTATCTATCTATCTATCTATCTATCTACTGTATCTATCTATCGATCTATCTACAGTACTGTATCTATCTATCTATCTATTATCTACTGTACTGTATCTATCTATCTATCTATCTATCGATCTATCTATCTAGTAGAGTGAAATGGAATAGAATAGAATAGAATAGAATAGAACAGATCAGAATAGAATAGAGCGTTTCTGAGCGTAGATTAGAACAATGGGAAACAATGTAGAATAGAGCTTTATAAGAGTAGAATAAAATAGCTGTAAAAGAATTAGACAAGAATAGAATGAATGGAGTTGAGCAAAATATTTATAATATATTCAAAATGGAGTTGATAATATATTAAAGGACAGTAAAATAATATTTTATGAAAGTAGAATAAAACATAGAATACGATAGAACAAAGTAGAATGGAATAGAATAGAGTTTTACGAGAGTAGAATAGAGCTGAATAGAATAGTTTTATATTTCTAATCTATCTATCTATCTAAAGTTTTAAATTGAGTAGCGTAAAATAGGTACAGAATAGAATAGAGGTTTATGAGAGTAGATTAGAGTAAAGTAGAAAAATCTAAAAAGAGTATAGCTTTAGGAAAGTAGAATATAATACACAGTAGAACAGAATATTAAGTAGAATAAAATAGCTGTAAGAGAATAGAATAAAATAGAATAGAATAGAATAGAATAGAATTGAATGAAGTCACCTGGAGTTGAGCATGGCAAGCAGCTCCCCTGCGTGGTACAGGTCGTTGCGTGTGACCTTGCTGAAACGGAAAGCGTTGAGGTTGCAGATGGTGACGGCGGGAAACAGCATGGCCGGAGCCACCATCTCGTCCACTTTGGTGACGTAGGGAAACTCCAGGTAGAACTGAACTCGGTCCATGCAGACGTACATCAGGAAGCCTAAAGAGCCGAGGAAGAAGAGCAGCCACAGGCAGCATCTCACTGTCACTCTCTCGTTGGAGAAGATGTGAGCGATGCCGTGCAGCGTGGACGTGAGTGCGAACACCTGGAGAGGAGGCGGATGATCGCCGTCTGTCTCTGCAGCCGGCTCCACTTTCACATCCATCTTTGTGCCGGCGTTCATTCGGAGTGATCCCTGCTGCTTTCGCGCACCAAAACTACTCGAACGACTTTAATGTGCCTACAGGGTGCACATGGTCCAGAATGCCAACCAGCGATATTCCCGTATGAACAGCTTCACGCAGTCAGTGTCAGGTGGAACACTCTGAGAGCCATTCAAACAACAACTGAGCGGTGTATCTCTTTAATATATTAGGAGTGATAATATTTTCCTTTTTTGCATTTCAGACTCAGGCTTGTTCAGGGTTCTGGATGCTGCTAATTGGAGCCTCACTCACAGACAGTATAATTTCACGGACGCTCTCAACAATAAGAGCCACTCGATATGGATCAGCGCTTGGGTCTAAAAGTCTAAATTTGAATTATGTTTTAAGTAGCGATTTCCTGCCTACGCGTAAAGGGGAAAAAATATCACAGTATCCACAGAGAAATGCATAATACTGTAATTCAGTCCTCGTGTAAATCCTTATTTATGACTTTATGAGTCACAGTTACGCTTGGCATACATTCAGAGAGTTACAATGAAATATACAAAATAAATAGACACTGTAGTTTTTGATAGATTGTATTTTGTTTTGTGATTTTTTTTTTTTACTACAACTTCAACAGCGTCACATCTCGAAATGCTAATTTCGAATATTTTCAAAACTACAGGCCCAAAGATCACAGAACTCAGCAATGGTTAAAAATGCCAAATGAAGTATTTACGATTTTGCTAGAACTAATTTAAGATCACGGTTGTTTCTCCACACCTTGCGGGCGACCCTAAAACAACAAAAAGAAACTCTCTTCGCTTATACTCACGCACAAGTCGTAATTTTGTAGTAAAAACGTTAGGAATAAAAATGATGTCTTATGTTTTAAAGAAACTGTTATTAAAACGTATCGTTACCATTAAAACATGTGTCACTATTTGTTTTATGTTATAAAGAAATACAGTTGTTCTTAGTACACCAGGCGTGTTATTGAAAATCCCACAACTACAGCTACAATTTTAGGTGTAGGCTTTTAGAGAACCTTTCGACAAGTAACTATCATTTTTGTAACTTCTGTCAGAAGGTTAGACGTTTACATTTATACGTGATCACGTCAGAAATAAAATATTATGTTACGGAAGGAAATGTTGCCTTGTTTTTTGGAGAAAGGTGCTATTAAAGTGCAGCATGCAGCTCCGTTTTTGGTTTTCTTTTGCTTCTTGCTGGTTAAACAGAAGAAATGACTTTTATCACAGAGATCTAAAGAACCTTTGGGAGATAAACTTGAGAACCTTTAGGAGATGAAAAATGGAATCTTTCGAAGATTAACTAGATAACCTTTAGGTCAGATAAAGTAGAGACACTTTAGGAGATGATCTAGATGAACATTTACAGTAGGTTATTATCTAGAGAACATTTAGGAGATGATCTAGAGAACCGTTAGGACATGAACTATGGAGCCTTTAGGAGATGAGCTAGAGAATCATTAGGAGATTATCTCGAGAACCTTTAGGTGATAAAGCAGAGGAGCTTTAGGAGATGATCTACAGAACATTTAGGTAATTATTTAGAGAACCTTTAGATGATTATCTAGAGAACATTTAGGAGATGTTCTAGAGAACCATTAGGAGATGATTTAGAGAACCTTTGGAAGATGAAATGGATGAGCTTTGGGAGATGATCTACAGAACCTTTAGATTATTATCTAGAGAACCTTTAGGAGATGATCTAGAGAACCATTATGGTGCTAGAGCTAAGTCTGATAATGAAACTGCCCTTGACCATACTTAAAATCTAGGATGGAAAATGACACAAGTGATATATAAGAGTTGGAGGATTCCTGTGGAGATCATGAGCACTTGTTAGAATGTGGAGATGAGTGAGTGAGAGAGAGAGAGAGAGAGAGAGTTCCCTACAGACAGTAAATCAGAGAGGAAGGACCTGGAGGTTGTTTCCGCCACGAGGATGTTGCTCTTCACCCCGAGCGCGAGTGTGGAGGGCGCGCGCGCCCGCCGCTCGTGTCACTTCACTCGGACTTAATGAAGACGCAGCGCGAGCGCGAGTGGCAGCTGCTGGAAAAACAACATCAAAGCGTCCAGATCCTGTGATGTGTCTTTCTATTTGCACGAGCGAATCCGCCGACCTGTCTGATCTCCTGCCTGGGTGCGTGTGTCCTCCTCCTCTTCCTCCTCTTCCTCCTCCTCCGCCTCCCAGATCCTCACATGCTCACGGAAAAAAAACGTGTTCAATACAGCAGCGAAACGTGTCGTGATGTCCACTGGAGCGCGTACGTGCACGAGCCTGCTCTCCTCTCCTCCGAGCACTGAAAACTGAGGATGGAGCTCTCTCTCTCTCTCTCTCTCTCTCCACTCAGTCTCTCTTGCTTGCGCTTTAACACACACACGCACACACACTCTGTCTTTCTGTTACTCTCTATCTCACTTTTATCTGTCCTCTATCTTACCATCCTTTCTTTCTTTCTTTCTTTTTTCCATCTCTCATGTCTTTCTC
Source organism: Leiocassis micropogon (assembly GCA_028565275.1). Classification (NCBI taxonomy): domain Eukaryota; kingdom Metazoa; phylum Chordata; class Actinopteri; order Siluriformes; family Bagridae; genus Leiocassis; species Leiocassis micropogon. Next base: position 14,267,898 of record JAOVVA010000032.1, on the reverse strand, counting down.
TTTGCTTATCTCCTGTCCCTCTTGCACTTTTCTTTCTCATTGTATCTCTCTTTCTTAATCTCACTTTCTCAGTCTCTCATGTCTTTCTCATTGCTTGTCTCTTGTCCCTCTCTATTCTTTTCCCCTCACTGTCTTGTCTTATACTTTCCTTCTCATCTCTTTCTCATTGCTTATTTCTGGTCCCACTCTATCTTGCTTATTTTTTTCTCATCGTCTCTCTCTTTCTTACTCTCGCTTTCTTAGTCCTTTACCTCTTTCTTTCTTTCTTTCTTTCTTTCTTTCTTTCATGTCTTTCTCATTGCTTGTCTCTTGACCATCTCTCGCTCTTCTTTTCCCCTCACTGTCTTATCTTCTACTTTCTTTCTCATTATCTCTTCCCTTTCTCTTTCTTTCTTTCTCTCATGTCTCTCTTGCTCTTTTCTTTTGTGCTGTCCTCACTTGCTCTGTCTCGTTCTGTATCTTGCTTTCTGTTTTCTTTTTTTCTATCTATCTATCTATCCTCTCTTTATCAGCCTTGTTCTCTATCACTTCTTTCTCACTTTCTTTTCTTCAGTCATTTCAGTCTATCTCTGTCTCTCACTCTTCTCTTTCTTCCTTTCTCTCTCTCTCTCTTGCTCTTTCTTTCTTACTATCTGTCTTTTGTTCTCTCCTTTAAAAGCTCGGTCTTTTGCTCTTTTCTTTCTCACTGTTTCTCACACTCACTCATGCACTTACTGTGTCTTTCTCTCCATCCCTATTTCTGATTTCTCTTTCTCACATTCTTTTTCGCCCTATCTCTTAGTCATCATTACTTCCTTAATGTGAGAATATAATCTCACTGTCTCACTCTTCTCTTTCCTTCTCTCCTCTTTCTCATTGTCTGTCTCTTGTTACTCTCTCTGTCCCTTCCTCTTCTCTTTCTCACTCTAGCATCCACTCACTCTTTCTTTCTGCCTCTCTCTGTCTCTCTTTCCCTCTCTTCTCTTTGTCAGTCTTTTTTTCATTCTCTCTACCACTCTCTTGCTAACTCTTTCCTTCACTCACTTTCTCATCTCTTTCTCATCATCTGTCTCTCTTTCCATTCCCTTCTCTTTCACACTGACATATACTCTCTCTTTTCCCTCTCTGTCTCTCTTTCACCCTCTTCTCTTTTTTCTTTCTCTCTGTCTCTTACTCTTTCTTTTCCTTCTCTCTATGTCTATCCATCGTCATCTTTCTTTTTACCTCCTTTGCTGTGTTTCTGTCTCTTGCTCCTCTTTCTCTTACAACCACTTACTCTGTCTCTTTCTGTCTGTCTCTTTTGTCCTCATTTCCTTTTTCCCCCACTATTCCTCCTCCCTCTATCACTCTCTTCATTGTTCTTTTCTTCCTCACTGTCTCGTTATCTTCTTTCTCTTTTATCTCTGTCCCACTCGCTCACTCTCCTCTTTCTTTGTCTCTTACTTACGGTATATCTCCTGCACACTCCTCTCTCGCTATCATAATATTCTTCCCTTTATAAGTTAGATTTATTGTTGTGGAACATCCACAAAGTCAGCAGCAGCTTTAATCCTCGCTGTCTGCTTGCTGTTTTTTCTGTCTCATGAAGAAAAAAAACAGCTGTACATTTAATTATCACCAAGACACCTAGCTCTCTTTCCATAAAAAGTATTGCAGTTTGCTTGCCAATTTATGAACGATGAAACATTTCCATATGTTAAAGAGCTTTTAAAGAGTAAAAAAAAAAAAGTCCAGAGTCTCTTCACAGAGGACGAAGACAGCTTAAGAACAGACAGGAAAAAAATCGATACTTCTTGTTAAACAAAGAGTTTGTATTCCTGCTGCTGCTCAGTAAGCAGATCATCGATGGTACTTGCTGCAGTTCAGCATATTCCGCCAAATAAAATAATAAACTGTTACAGCTATGACAGTGACTGACTACAAATAGCTAATGTATATCTTACAATGGAGCGCTATGGGCAAAAAAAACAAAAAAAAAAACACTCTCTACATTCCCTGAGTATACAAACTCTGCTGCATCACATACATCATCTCTATTACATCTGATGCAAACATGACAAGCCTGAATAGTGCCTGAGCAGCCTGAGTACAGACACAGCAAAGCAATCCAATCAGAAATCCTAATAATATTACAGAGGTGATCAGATCATGCTTTTATTTTTGTTTGTTCACTCGTTTTTACTCAATTCTACGCACGATGAAATAACGTGCACATACAATATTTAAAACTGTGCACACAACATACTCAAAGGATAGGAATAAAATAAATAAATATAAATATAAATAAATAAATCATACTCTTAAATTCCTCGAAACAAAGGGAAAGAATAAGTGCTCTCTACTTGTTAGGTTGCTTCTTGTCCTGAATGTAATAAAATGTATAAATGTAGCTCTTTCGATGAGTTGGCACCCCATTGAGGGGGTCCCCGTCTTGTGCCTTGGGACACGGGCTCCAGGTCCCTGTGACCCTACACAGGATACACAATATGGTAAATGGATGGATACTTGACGGATTCATCCATTTTTCAAATCGTGTACTCGGTACACGTGAGAGGTGTCTCACCTGCTATGTGAAAGTTCCAGGTTCAATTCCCGCCCAATGCTCAAACCCCAGCCACTGGATGCAGTGCCGGTCCCAAGCCTGGATAAAAATGGGAGGGTTGTTGTGCAGATTTGATGGTCCACTGTGGCGACGCCTTGATGGGAGGAACCGAAAGACTAACTTGATGGATAGTAGCTACAAGCTGCACATATTCACAGACAAGATTTAACTAAAAATCTGGGAACAAATTTTCAATATTTTAAGTCCCCCTCCTCACTCAGACATTGGGTCGTTGAGGCTTTGGTTTGTTCATTAAAGGGTTGTAGGTTCGAGCCCTGCCGCTGCCATGTTGCCATTGTTGGGCAAGACCCTTAACCCTATGCCCAGCCAGTGGAGAAACAGGACATCCTCAGTGCCAGTTATAAGCCTGGAGAAATTAGGGGGTTTTGGCATAATGGGTATCTCTTGTTTTGTATTTTTTTCCCATTTTGTCAGAATTTCATACCAGTCAAAAAATATATATAGTTACACATATCAGTCCTCCGCTTTCCCGGGCACAACCAGCGCTTATCTCACCGGAGCACAGTGGCACGACAGGACCCAAGCCACACCCTACCAGACAATCATGCCAACCCTCTTCGACGCCCTTTTCACAAAGCACTCAATCGCACCTGCTTCATCCATTAACTAATAATAAAAGTTGCACGTTTGA
>JAOVVA010000032.1:14253532-14264565 GCA_028565275.1 Leiocassis micropogon | reverse complement strand
AATTATATATATATATAGGTTACAGTTTCTGAATAGCAATTTCTGATACATTGATTTAACATTATCCATCCATCCATCCATCCATCCACTTGTCGACTGTTAAATTGACCATGCAAATAGAATAAAATGTGCAATAAAAGAAACACAATAATGATTAAAAAACTTTTAATACTAAATATAAACCCACAACTCACTAGGAGTAGTAGCTTGGATTTATCAACATTTACGAGAGCTTTATATAAAACCTAGCCTTGATATTCTCTTTATGACCACAGCAGGGCTTTGAAAAATGAGTAATTATAAATACCACACTTTTAAAAAAATCCCTAAAATACCCCAAAGCCATGTTATTCTCATTTCCACTTATGAAGCACTGATGATGAGCAGGCTTCGTCCTTACAGCTACAATTACCCATAAATCAGTCGCTACCATGGAAACAGTTTAACTCTACATGATGTAAGGATGAATTGGGATTTCGCCCATTCTGGTGGAAAACCACTTTACATGAACGGGTTCGATTAATAAACGCACAGGTTAGTCTGAACCACAGAACAGTGAAGACATCAACATTGTACTGACATCACTACTTCGTACAGTTGAATCCTGTTTGGTTTGTTTTTAGCCTCTTTCTTCTTCTCTCGCTGCTGATTGGCTGATGATCATCTTTTATATTTGATGACGTTGGCTGTATCTGAATAAAACTTCCTATACAAATTTCCGACACCTTTGATGCCACGCCAAAAAACATGCAGTTTTCTTAGACTTATAATATTCATGATTCACTGACTTAATAATTATATGATATCATATTTGAAACAAAATATCTGTGCACTCTGTAGTATTTATTAATAAAGTATTAGGATTATTGCATGAACATGCTTGTTAGCGATGACTGATGAACGCCTTCTGACCGACATGAACAGAGTGAAGAGTGCAATGTGTATGTAATATATTCCTGTCCCTCCCTTTCAAGCTGTTCTTCCTTCTCCCTCTACCCCTCTGTCTCTCTCTCTTTGTGAATATGGGTTAGAAATGACTGGACATATGGCAGTCGCAGGTGTATCATCTCTCTCCCTCTCTCTCTCTCTCTCTCTCTCTCTTATCCAGTGTTCTCATCCACCCCACACAGACAGCCTGAAGGACATTACATGCTCTTTGTACGAGGCAGTGAATGCTATTGAACAAAATGACTATAAACCTTGACGTTCAGTGTGTGTGTGTGTGTGTGTGTGTCTGTGTGTGTGTGTGTGTGTGTGTGTGTGCCAGAGCCATCAACAAATCCATAGAAGGAGAATATTAGGATGGAATAGGCCCATTACCGGGGAATAATGATGCACGAAATTCCCCTTTCATCCCCACACGAAGACATGCCTCATTTAGTAAAAGTGTTCAATGAGTGGGTGACATTTAATTATTGTCTTTATTATATACTGAAATCATTTAACACAGGGGCAGAGGTGGTTCAGGTGGTTGAGGCTCTAGTTCGCTAACCAGGGAGTTGGTGAGTTTGAGTGCCGCTGACAGCCCGGTCGCCCCTGTTGGGTTCTTGGGCAAGACCCTTAACCCTACATATGTCTCACAACCCAGCTACTGCATGTAGCGCTGGTCCCAAGCCCGTTTAGAAACCGGGAGTGATGTGACAGGAAGGGCATCTGGTGTAAAAACTGTGCCAGATCGTGCGGATCAAAAGATCCGATGTGGCGACCCCTAGGATAAAAAAGGCACAAGCCCAAGCAAAATAATTATCAAATCAGTCTCATGTGGAATGACATCATCAATTAGTGAAATGAATTCACAATGTACAGTACCAATTGTCTAAGAAAAAAAACAAGATATCCACTTAATATAATTAGTTATTTATTTTTAAAGGATTATTATTATTGTTATTTAAAGGATTTGTAATCATAAAGATTTATTTATACAGTTACATGCATTCTGTAAGTTTTATAAGATTTCGTCATGCATTGTAAATTAATACGATGCTGCTATAATGATAAATCATCACTAAGATTCGTGATTCATGTAATGAATTTTGCGGTGTAGTTCATCATATTTATTTGGCTGTCAGGTGCTGTGTTGAGAAACCAGATCAACCAATCAGGATCCTGGAGCGGTCCAGGTTCCTTAGCTAGCAGGTTTGCCCGAGTCGCTCCACTCTGAGCAGAGGGATATCAAATTGACAGTTTAGATTTATTTTCCACATTCTAGAACAAGACTGGGTTTTGTCAAAACTATGACATTAGGAAATTTATTAGGAAAACAACTTGGTATATTAATACAGGAAGGTCAGCTGTTCCGGAACAGTTCTTGCAAGAACAGTATTGTGTCAAGTGCATTTGCAAAACCCGTCAAGCTCCATGATGAAACTGTCTCTCATGAAGACCTTCTCACCTTCTTGGTGCAGAGGAGAAGTTCATTTAGAGTCACCAGCCTCAGAAATCACCAATTAACCACCAGATTATTGCACATCTTGGACGCCTTGAGCATAATTTTACCGTGTGGAAAGAAATAAAAATCCAGAAAGACCATGGAATTTAGGAGCTGGGTCCAAACTTTTGACTGGTAGTGTGGGCGTATACAGTATGTGTGTGTTTCATGCATTCTCCTGTACTCATGCTCAAATTAAGCATCCCATCTGGTGCTATTCCGATATCTTAACTTTTTGACTTTTGCTGCGTGAGCTTTATATCATATTCCCTTTTCCATTTAACCTCGCATAACTTTTTGTCACAAATGCTCACTGAGCATGATGAACTAGCCTAGCCTGTAGCAGTGTTAGGAAATATTCATTAAGTCTCATTAAATTTTTATGCTAACTGCCTTTAAATGCAAAATGGGGAAGAGCCCTTGCATCACAAGCACATGATTTAGGGTAACGTATTCAGATACACACACACAAAGACACAAAGGACATCTGAAATGCCAGCGCGGTACAGAAAGGAAAGAAGATAAAGTGTGTGCTTATCTTTAGTTACAGAATCGGTGATAAAACTGTCTGAAAAATTGCTTTATAGAATAAACAAAATTGTCTGAGTAAAGATTAGATTGCCTTTACATAATGCAAACAGAGGGTTGTCAAACAGAGGTGGTCCTGCCAGGGAAGGATTTCGCTGCTTTTTCATCTCTTCCTACCACAAGTATGAGAATTTCAAACAGCTGAACAAACCCAGGACACTTTCCTGCCCAAGATCATACTGTAGGTCGCAGTCACTGGATTACCAGTACAACCCCTGCTATCACTTTTGTGCTTTTGATTTATGACTCATTGTGAAGTCTTGCCATCCGTGCCTTGGTCTTCATGTTTTATTTTTGTTGATTAACCCTTTGGGTTATTATTTGGCCTTGTTTGTGTTGCTGCTTGCGTGTCTCACCATTTAACCTCTTTTTTTTTTTTGCATTCATTCTCTCTGTTCCTGTATCTACTGTAGATCTTTGCACATGGATCCAGGTTTTCCGTTTGAGTCCCATATGTTACATCCAGATTCTGTTTCTGTCACTGTGCATGCAAAATCCCACCATCTTACCATCCAGAGGCGCATAACCATCTGCTTTTACTACTCAGATTTCCACACACACCTGTCCTGCCACTAAGAGGCCAATGAAGGCCTATTCCTGTCAACCCAAAAAAAAAACCCCAAAAAAACACACACATTTCCAGCTCATACCATCCTGAAACCCATCAGTTGATGCACCTGCACTCCAGATGCATAGAAATTACTTCGTCTACCATCATAGATATAAACAAACACCTATCTTCCCATCCTGAAGCCCACAAGCTCCAGCACATACTGTCTTCATACCGAAAAGTTCTATTTCTGATGTACCTGATCATGAAGATCTTGATGCTTCTGCCACCCAGAAGGAAACAGTGTTTTGCTTCTACCCTTATGAGGCCAAAAGTTTCTGAGGCATACATGCTTTTGTTCTTGTAATCTTCAGGCCTTCAACTTTCTACACATACTTAACTATGTTCCCCACAAACACCTGCTCAAGCCCACACACTCTTGTCTCTGCAAGAGTATCTATCTCACACCATCCTGAGGCACACAAACTCCTTCTATTACAAGGTCAACAAAAACATTCCAAAGCTCACCAGCTTCTGCTGCTACCATCTTCAGACCCACAAGCTCTTCTATCTATGATAACCTGCTACATCTTTTGCTTCCACCATTATGAGGCTAACAACCTTTTAATCCTGTCACTGTGAAGCCCACATGCTCCCACCACCTTCAGACCCTCAAATTTCTACCCTGAGTCCCACAAGCTCCTGCTAATGCCATCCTAAACATTAGCATTCTAATGATCATGAGATTCAAGTTGTACAATCCGTAGGCCCACAAACTTCTAATCCTGTCATTCTAAAAACACACAAACTCCATCTCCTACCATCTTCAAGGCCATCAGTTCCTCCACCCAATATCCTGAGGCATTGCACCTACCAACCCAATGCTTATAAACTACTGCACCAGGCATCCGAACACCCACAAGCTTCTGGTCATGAATAGATGAAGACCACAAGGTTCTATTTCTGCCCTGCTGAGAACAATACGTTCCTGCTCCGTCCATGCTGAGGTTCTCTTGAGTGGTTAACTATATGATCTATACATTGAGCAAGCAATAAATGTCGAGCAATGAGATCAGATATGTGATATGACTTTTCAGAGCAGTTCAAACCAGCAAATTAGCACACAAACCTCTGTAGGATATTAATATTGAATAATGTTTATTAAGTCAGGTAATTCATTGAATTTGTATATAAAACAATGGACCATCACGTGGGCGGAGTGTGAAATGATGAGACGGAAAAGTGGCTAGAAAAGTGTAGAATCTCAGATGGTGTCAACACCGTATGAATGTTCAACTCCGAAACCCATGACAGCAGGCATTGTGGGACCGAGAGGCTCCAATTAAGAGCTGAAGTGCGTAGGATATGCAGTTCTTATTTTGTCGCTTCAGCTTTGTCTACCCCGAGGGCCTCTGTGTTTGCTGTTACAGGAACCCAAGAGCGTCTCCAAGGCCAGCTTCACAGCGGCCTGGAAGTTATTGCTTCTCTCCCTTCGGCTGTCCTGTGAGAGAAGACGTGAAGACAGATACCTTCACTGGAAACACAAAGCAGGTGCAAAGAAAAAAAGAATCGCTGCATCACTGACAGCTTGAGAAAATTTCGGCTGAGTTAATGCATTGTTGTTTTGCTTCGTCCATCTTCCACTACTTCTTTGCTTCTCAAAGAAATATTGATGCATAATGACAAGTTGAGAAACTAGAAATTAGAAGCTTTTGATACCATGGATTTAACAAAATTGTTACATTTTTTAATGTATTTTAAAGGGTACATCCAGGTATTTACCTTTACTACAGTGTTTAACAATATAACACTCTGCTTCAGTAAAACTACCAGGCTTGAATTTAAAGCACGTAGCATTAGCATGGAATTAGCTAGCTAGTTAGATGCTAGTAAACTTATTAGAGGAAGTCTCTATTGGTATCATTATAGTGCCAGAAATCTATTGATCAGTAGCCACACTGCTAAATCTAAAGCGTTCAGTACCATAATAATCACAATTTTGTATATAACTAACATGTTAGCTAGATATCTAACTTAGCATAAACAGTTTGTAGCTAGTTCCGAGGTTACTACTAGCTGTCTACACACCCAGAATGAGCATTTTCAAAAACGTTATTATACTTCAGAACTTCACAAGTTTTTGTCTGTACATTGGTCAGAACTCGCTCTTTCAATGATATCTTTATATTTTATACATTAAACCAATCTCAGAAACTTTTCTGTCTGTCTGTCTGTCTGTCTGTATGTCTGTCCAGCCAGAATTGGTCACAGCATCACACAAAACTGGCTAGACAGAATTTAATGAAACTTTGCCAGCCTTTAGGTATTTGCCTGAATTTAAGCCTGCACCATAATTGAAATCAAAATGCAGAGTAGAACTGGAGTCATTAGCAGTTTTGTGCCAGATTAAAAGCCGCAAGTTTTGACAGCATACTTTGCATGCGTCGAACTGTGGGCGCGTCTTAAAGCGACCGCTGGACTTTTGCAGTACCTAGATATCTGCCTCAAGTAAGTGAAAACTAAATGTTGAGTAAAAGCGATGTTATGAACAGTTATGTGGCGGATTTAATAATCGACTTAATAAATAAGCTACTATACTCTATATAAGCGACTTGTTCAATGTAAACAAACACCTGCACCAATAGATATTAATTGGATATTAAGTTTTACTGGGATTAGTTCATATTTTCACTGCTGAAATAAAAATGCTGAAATGGTATAAGTCCCATCCTTTTCTTCTTGTTTTTTGTAGATGAAGACAAATCTGTTGTTTTTGGAGGGTAATTAATTCCAAATGCTTGCTCAGAAAACCTCTTTCTAACATCTGAAATGTTTGTTAAAGTCAATTAATTCACCTTTAGTTCAATGTTTGATGTCACTTTTGTTTCTTTGCTGCTTTTTCTGCCCAGACGGCACATTTGTTTCCTCTTTGGTCACGAAACCTAAGTTACCTGAGTTGCATCGTCCTCGGTATCGCAAATTAGCAGCAAATAATTTGTTGAGTCTAGTGAGTCAACTCTTATTGGTGATCTGCATTAAATAATCTGACTCTCCTGAAAACCTATGGGCGTCATATTTTTCTAGAATGATCTGCAATGTTCTTGTATATGTGTGACTTTGTTCATATTATATTATCAATGAAGTGAAATAAAATACAGATTCAGTTAGTACTGATGTGCTGTCGAGCAGCCAATACTTACCTCCTTGCTTCTTGTTGTCATCTCCTTTCTGATCACCTTTCTTCGGCTGATCTTTAGGGCTCTGAGGTGGCTATGCAGTGAAAATAACGACACACACGCTGCTATTTAGTGTCTCCAATAAACTTTTCTGTTATATAATTATGCAGAATTAACATGGGAGTGTTTAGCATGGCTGGCTGAAAAGAGCTGACTCTGAACAGATGCCTTCTAAAGCGGTCTGGGGATTAATTTAACACTAGTGGTGATGAACTATTAGAGAGAATTTGCTGCGTGAGCAGAGAGGTTTAAGAGCCTGGAGCTGTTTACCTTGGTGGTGGATTTCTTGTCTGACTTGTTACCTGGAAAGAATATAAAAAACAAAAAGAACGGCCCCGATCTCAGATTGTTAATCATAATCGGTTTAAAATATACAAATGCGTATAAAACGTTTTAAAGAGTTTTCTCGTGCTATAAATAAAATGATCTCCCAGTGTACCTTTCTTGGGCATTTTGGCTATACTCCAATGATCGCACGTCCTCTTTGAAAATGCAGTACCAGTCCTGACCTGCTTTGCACATTTATTGCTTTGGACGGTGAATGGCTCCGCTCCAGGGGCCCCTTCGGGAAAAAGCGCAGGGGGAAAAAATCAAAGAGCTCTGTCAGCTGAGGCACGAACGGCCCTGGCTCTTTCCTCTGCTGAGCTCAGGTGAAACCCTGCACGGCCAGCCAACTATTGTAGACTTAATCCTTTTTATTGTTATTAAGATGACGGATGCTTTTGTTCTTATCGCTTACATTGTACTGAAAAAACTAAACGGAGCGCAAAATATCGATCTCAACAACTCCAACTGCAAATGTTATATTAATTCACTCGTTCCAGTATAATAGCGTTTCTATAGTGATAACTTTTTACTGGAGTCTCTGGTTTTTAAAGGTGAAAGCTGTAAACCTTACACTACTATAATATTTATAGCTGCTGTAACTCCAGTAATAACAGAAAGTAGCTTGTTTTGAACACTGTCTGCATAAAAAAGCATACCTTTGGTCAATGACGATTAAAAAATATATATGTGCTGATATAGAAGCCTTCCTGGTGTGGAGGCTTTAGACATCAAACTGTGCATTTGGGTTTTCGGGTATGTCAAGGAAGAACGGAAGTTTTCATTACTTTTATAATGTGTCAATTTTACCATTACTGGAATATTTTTGCTTATAGAAACAACCCGAAAACAACCATAAAAACATGTGATCGTGTGTATCTGAACAATTTTTTTGCCTATGTGACCCATTTTTAGATTTTTTGCTCAGTCATGTTTGTATAGTTGGTTAAAATGTAATAATAAAATTCAATTCATCATTTTGCCAAGGTTGTGCTGAAAAAAGGCATACGTCACTCTATACTGCACAATCCTGAGTCATATATACTGTATGTTTATTAAAATTAAATTTAAAAAGTAAAAAAACAAAAAAAGGGTAAAATGGTCTGGTTTTAAGAGCTACGTATATTCTTAATGGTAGCCTACTATGCAGCCAAAAGGTGGTGGACAGTCCTGAGAAACTCACAAGGTTTGCTTTATATTTCCACTTATTCCGCTTTAGAATATCACTTTTTAGAAACTTTTATGTTTCCGAGGTTGAATCCCAAATTGCTTTAAATGGAAAGCTAGTGCGGTATATAGGGTGTACAATCCCTTGTTCCACACACCAAGTAGTGCCCTTGATCAGGGGTTAGAGAGGGATTGGGGATTCAGCCTTGTGTTAGAAGTTAGTTAGCTTTGGCTTTGTAGCTAATGTTAGCTGTGCACAAACCGGTGAGCGGAGTCATGAACCCGGCAGCACGCTGGCCGAAGCTCGGACTCACGTTAACTAGCTGTAATGAAAATTCGAAACACAATGTAGGTGCTTCTGAGGCAATTCGGAATTACTTAGAAGCAATTATTTAGAAGAGAGCGTGTAGATAGGATCAAGAATGAGTTCACCAGAGGGACAACCCATGTTAGATGTCTTGGAGATAAAGTCAGAGAGGCCAGATTGAGGTGGTTTGGAGAGATGGAGGAGAGATGGTGAATATATCGGTAGAAGGATGCTGAGGTTGGAACTGCCAGGCAGGAGGTCTGAAGGAAGACCAAAGAGGAGATTTATGGATGCAGTGAGAGACGACATGAAATTAGTTGGAGTGAGAGAAGAGGAAGCAGAAGAGAGGGTTAGATGGAGGCAGATGATTCGCTGTGGCGACCCCTGAAAGGGAACAGCCGAAAGACAAAGAAGAAGAAGTTAAACTACAAAGAAATGCAGGAAGTAGCAGTGATGTAATTCATTTCTAGGATTAAATAAAAATCCAATTAGACTATAGAAACTAAAAAGAAATGATGCATGGTACTTTATCTTTATTTAATAAATACAAAATAAACAGACATACATTTTAATTATATTAAAAGAAAAAAATATAATATTGTTATTTGTCTCCAAGAAATTAGCCAAATTAGTGTGTTTTATTGGCCTTTTTTATCACTGAATTCTCTTTTATGGTAAACTAACCAATTAAAATGTACATTTTTACCCAGAAAACATTTCATATTTAACCAGAACAAAGGAAAAAAATGACACTGGATGATAAACATTGTGCTCAAACCGGATAGTAAACACTGTTAAAAGCAGCCATAAAATGTTCTGTCTTATCCTCGGACAATCATTAATAACCAAGATTCTATCCTTTTAGATTTTCCTTCTTGATATTTATGCTTTGAGCTTGTAGTGTTTATTCATATTATTGTTTTTTCCCTCCTTCATTTACAGCTTGTTTAACAGCCTGCTGGTGACAAATTTACGGAGTGATCCAGCGAGTAACTGCAGTGTAATGGGGCAATAAATGTAGATGTTTGGGGGGTTCGGGGTGATTCAGGCTTTATAATTTTATAACTGCTGCTCCCTTTCTAAATCTTCTTTATTTTCTTTCAGACCTGCATAATAATATCAAATCATCTGTCACTGCTCCTTTAATCACTTGTAGAGTTTAATGACTCATTTAAGGTTTCTCATATAATTCATAGGTTTTTGGTCATATTTATGCAAAAAAGAATCTGCAGTACAGTTCTGTACAAATACATGAAAATAACAAAATGGTATGTGTGTAGTGTGTTTTAGTGCTTATTTAACATTTCCGCCGCTTCAAGCAAGTTAGCTTAAAGCAAGATTGGAGCATAAATATTTCACCAAAATAATAATAATAATAATAATAATAATAATAATTATTATTATTATTATACATCATTTTGGAAAATGATTTGTAAATACCAGATTTTTAACATCTTAATTTAATTCAATTTATTTTACTATTTAAGGAATGTAGTATTAATATTTAATTAAACTACACAATACACTATTATGTCATATATATTGTACAGCAAATACCAAAGTATAAATTTTTTTTATGAAAAAGTAACCCCATAATAAACAATCAAACAAATGAATAAATAAATTAACTTTGAAACTTATTTATTGGTTTATTTTTTTTCGTATCAGGTGCTGTAGATCTCTTATTTTAATTGTTATATAATAATAATAATAATAATAATAATAATAATAATAATAATGAACATTTAAATACTATATGTGTATATGTAAAGACCTATATATAATATAGCATACATATATAATATTAAATATAAATACAGTATATAGGGAATACCTGAAGTATAATTGCTAAAAAGTGTATTCTCTATTTTACAAATAGTAATGTGCTAGATCTGTGGCTTAGTGGTTAGCACACCCATCTTGCATCTCCCGCCTCAGGGTCAGTGTGCATGGAGTTTGCATGTTCTCCTCGTGCTTGGGTGGTTTCCTTGGGGTTCTCCAGTTTTCTCCCACTGTCCAAAGACATGCAGATTAGGCTAGTTGGCATTCCCAAATTGCCCATAGTGTGAATAAGTGTGTGTAGGTGTGTGCCCTGTGATGGATTGGCACCTAGTCCAAGGTGTACCCTGCCTTGTGTCCTACATCTCCTGGGATAGGTTCCAGGCCCTCCAAGATCTTATAGAATAGAGCGGTATAGATGATGATGAGTGTGTGTGTGAGTAATGTGCTAGATGTTTTCTCATTATCAGGGAAAAAGAATACATTTTAAAGATGTAATTTTTTTCTGAATTTGTACTTCATATTTCCTCGCAATATAATCAATGCCCACTTATAATTAAAAAAAGTATTTTAATAATTTTATTTAGTTTACATTTTATAATGATTGTAATGTCTTCTGAATTTGTCTGTACTATTTCCACACTATATCTTTAA
>JAOVVA010000032.1:14220456-14235350 GCA_028565275.1 Leiocassis micropogon | reverse complement strand
GTGGGAGCCCCCTGGTGACGGGGAGGAATTGGACACGACTAGATTGGGGAGAAAATCGGGGAAAAATAATTGGACAGTACTAAATTTATTAAAAAAAAAATAATAATAAAAAAAAATGTCTGGACTGTAAAGCTGTCCTGATGATGAATAATCCTAATTTCAGAAAATACTCAACAAAACAGAGTTGACAGTCCAATACAGTGGAAAACAGCTCAGAGACAAAATGGCGTCGGTTCAAGCGCACAGACAACACTGTTACATTTCACGTGTGTGAGATTAAATACTGTTTAGACATGTTTAAAAAGGCTTACATGCGGTTATGGTTTTTGGCCACGTGATGGCGGTGTTGGAAAAGTGGACAGAGATTTAGTCAAGTGGATTGGTGTGCTTTACATCGTATATTAGCGTCAAAGGCATATAAGACTCACTTTGTTGGACTTAAGAACAAATCCGACTTATGAACGTGCTCCTGGAACAGAACTCGTTCATAAGTCGGAGACTTGCAGAATATTATTACACACAACCTTTTTAGGAACCTAAATTTTAACCACACAGCAGATAGACATGTCCTTGTGTGTGTTAGAAGTATTTCAATGTGTGCAGGTTAACAGCTGGAACACTGTTTCAGTAAGAAGCCAGGTGTTCGATTAAAACATGCTGTGTTTCTTTAGTCTGCGTGTTTCTGAGTCACTTCTGTCTTTTCCCTATCCAGAGGAACGTCCGTGATCTCTGCATGGAGCGAGTGTTGTTTTTCCAGTCTCTGCAGGACAGCATGCTGAAGTCCACGACTCCGGAGTAAGAGCAGCGTCACGTCAACGAAACTCCACAGCAAGAATGTCTCTCTTCTTGTAGATGATTTTATTTTTATTTTTTTCTGTTTAATAACGCCGACTGTTTATTCCTCATCAGATTTACTCCTGAGCAGAGGAACACAGCTTATCGGCACTGGATTAGTGCTGTGGAGGTGAGGCATGCACGTATGTGTGTTTGAGCGTTTTGTTCCAGATCAATCTGCGTTTCAAACTTAAAGCTTCCATAGAAATCCCCTAAAGTGTGTGTGTGTGTGTTAATACGCCAGCTAAATAAGCTACTGCCAAACCATGGGCCGTTAATCGCTGAGCCAGACCCCACTACTGCCAAACCACGCCCCGACACGCCCCTTTGCCGCAGCAAACGCGATGTCTGTTTCCATTTCCAGCAAAAAACAATTTCATGCCATTTTATGTCTGTAGTGTCCGTACTTTAAAAAAAAATTTTTTTTTATTCAAATTATTCAATGATCTTAATTGTCATTCAGATGAAACATAGATTTAATCTACTTAGATAGATTTATTATTTTATTATATAAAATTGAATTAAGTTTATTATTCTCAAATGCAAAATTAAGATATTGCATCATGAATTTGACACTACAAATTTTTTGCTTTTTAAACTTTTACCAAAAAATAATAAATCTTCAATTTAAGCAACAATTTTTACAGACGCTTACACCAATTTCAGTATCGATACTCAAAGAAATATGAATCAATTGCCTTTTAAATGATTATTGTTTGAAGCGAGACGCTGAAAAATGGCCGTTTTTGGAGAACATATAAAATCATCTCTCCAAAAAGTTAGCAACTTTTTTTTTTTTTTTTTTTTTTTTTTTTTTTTTTTCCCCCCCAGGGAAACAAGATTGGTCACTTCCATGTTGCATAAACTTCAGAAGTAGCTTGTTTGGCCAACACACATTTTCTGTACAATATGTACAACATTGGTGATGATTTTATTTTTTACTGTGTTTTGGCCATATATTTTGTATAAACAGATTGTTGATGTAGATGTAAAACCATATTTTTAAGGTCTCAGATTATTTATAATCCGCTTCTTCCTTTGGTGTTTCAGGATGTGCTGCGATCTCACCCTCCGAATCAGGTCCTGTCAGCTCTGCAGGCTTTGGCCTCCAAACAGCAGGTGGCGCTGGAGGAGAAAACCGCAGCTCTGGATGTCGAACGTGACGTTTCTGCTCTCGGGTATGACAACTAGTTAAAGGTCCCATATTTGACTATTCTAGGTCTTGGAGCTTCTCCAGTGTGTGCGCGAGCGTGTGCGAGTGCGCGAGTGTGTGTTAATGCTTCAGCTGAAATCGTTCTTAGATAATACATGTATTTTTTTTTCATTCCTCAAAGTCCTTCCGTTACACTCTCCTTCAGCATTTTTGTCACCAGAAGAGAGAAAAGCAGTGCTGAGCAAGGAGCCGGGGGAGGGGCAGCTTCTTATATGAGGTCACAATAGGGACGCCAATAGAAAAATGGCAAGGGAAAAAAACAAAAAATCGAAAAAGAGTGAATATTATTTTCCCTCTGGTTATTGCTTTATGTACATACACGCCCTTATGCGTGCGCGCACACTCTGGAAACACTATTTTATCAGGGTTATTTATTTATTTATTTATTGTTTTTTTGGACGGCACTAGGTTCCGTTACGAGAGCCATCACCTGCTGGACGTGTCCATGGAGGAAGAGGAGGACTTGCCGCCAGTTCGCAGTCTGTTACAGGTGAGCAGGAGTGAGGAAGCAGCGGAGTAAAGATGATTGCCTCGCGTGCTCCTAAGAGCGTCTCAGATCTTCTGTACTCAAACTTTACTTTTATGCTGATTTTCTTGCTACAACACTTGAGGTTGTGCTGTTTATTGTAAGTATTTAGCTTAACAGCGCTTATTAATGTAACGTAAGTTTTATTCCCCTTATACCAAAGCAATCAGCAAACACTAACATCATTCTATAAATTAAAGAACAAGTCAAACACTTTGTCTTGTTTTAAATTATGGAACGTCAATGAAAAAAAAAGTTCCTGCCATCTTTTAATGTTATATACATCATTCTCTTACCAAGCGCTGACCCTGGAGACTTCTCCCTTCTTAAATGTTAAATAAACACCTTTATCTAAAATGTTAAATGTTTTGAATGTGTTCAAAAATACTCTCAGATCTGCCAAGATGGAAAATCGATAATAATTTTAAAAAAAACCTACACTGTGACAATTTACTTTAACAAATGTATTCCATTTTGATTAAGGTGTGTGTGTGTGTGTGTGTATGATTTGTGTAAATCCTGTACAGTCTGCTTGGGAGGAGGTGGAACAGTGTTACGTGCGCCTGGCAGAGGCACGGAGTAGAGCTCGGAGACGGCATGCTGAGCTCAGCGCCCTCACCAAGGAGGTCCAGCTAAGAATTCTGGGACAGGATGATCTCGTCAACCCCACGGCCCGGTGCGTCCACACTCCCCGACACTCAAATGCTGACTCTGTGATGATGTCAGCAGTAAAAGAGTGACATATACTCATGTAAAGAATAAAAACACTCAGATGTAGGTGTGCTGAAAGGAAAGCTCATACATTTGTATCCATTTATAGTTTCAGTTAACATTGTGGAACATCTTTCTGACCAATCAGGATCGAGCATGATGAAGTATTTATTACTATAAAACCCTCAGGTGTGACTGATGTCCTCCGTCGTGCTGTGCGTGTGTGCGTGTTTTTCAGGAGTGTGTTTGAATTGGAGATGCAGGCGGTGCGACAGACTGCGGTGAGGGACAGCGTGCGAGAGCAGTGCACGCAGCTCCAGCAGGAGAACCGAGAGAAACGCGAGGCTCTGCGCAGCCTCCACACGCAGTGGCAGAGCATCATGGACTTCAGGCAGCTCGTGGTACGTGGCAGCGACAGCGCAACCCAGCCATAATAACTCAGAAGCGGGACGAGGGAGAGGGCAAGGAGGACAGGAGTGTGTTTACAAACAACACTGCTCTTTTATCACGTTGTAGACGATCCACTCGGGTATCTCGGACCAGCGCTGGTGTTGAAGTTGTAGTGTTTCGCATTAAAGCAGGACGCAGCACTGGCTCCATTATATTTTGAAGATCTAAGGTTCATTTTCCCGCCAGATTCACGTGTCGATTCACACGTCTCCTCTTCTTCTTCTTTCTTTTTTTTTTTATTAAGGGGAACAACGGAGCATGCACTTATTTCTGAGTGATAAATCATACTATAGGGCGTCCTACTGTGAGAGTGTCTTATATCAGGGTGTATTACTAGAGGGTTTTTCTGCTACAGGTTGTCTACTAGAAGGCGTCTTACTAAAGTGTGTTCCACTGCTGGGTGTCCCACTACATGTACAGAGTGTCCTCCTACAAGGTGTCCTGATAATGTATTACAAGGTGACCTTCTACAGTGCTACAAGGTGTCCTAATATAGTATCGTGTTCAGTTCTACTGCATAGTCGTACTACGGGGTGACCTACTTGAGTCCCACAGGGTGTCCTACTTGAGTCCCACAGGGTGTCCTACTTGAGCCTATCCTACTACTGGGTGCACAATTAAATCAGTCTTTTGTTGCTTGATTTGATTAATTAAATCGAGGTCAGACTTCTTCAGAATTAAAACAAGACGGCTTTCAAAATGATTATGGTAAAATCCCAGAGGTTAAATTTGCTGAATTTCTTGAAAATATGCAACAGTTTTTGTACTTTAAATTTGTAAGATTATAATTTTTTTTTTCTTCTTCTTTTGAGTTTGTGTGTGTGGTGGGTACATTACCACCACCTACTGTACTGGAGTGCGGAGCAGAAGGTTGATTTTAGTAGTTCTTAATACTTTGAAATCCTCTAAGAAATGTAGCTGAATAAGAAAAGATCTTGCCACGCTTGCTGTCTTCATGACTCCAGACGCCTCTGATGGTGTTCTCTGTGTGATGCAGGATATCAGACAGAACCAGATACGGAGTCTGATTAAAGGAAACTCCGGTATGAAGACCGAGCTCACGCGTGTTCACTCAGAGGTACGTACGCCTGCATGCTTTCCTCTCTTTACAGAAAAGTTTCTTTACAGGCGTAGGTCATCGAATCAAATGCGTTCTTTCAGGTTCACTACAAAAACTGCAAGCGGCTGCACAGCTTTCTTAAGAACGTTGATGTATTTATTAAGAAAGAACCAATAGTGGATCCTGGATCAGTCTAGGGGCGGGGGAAATCTGACCTAGGAGATCATTTCGTGATATCTTTCTATGATATGCCTAGTGATCGTAAAGGGTTGTTAACAAACTGCATTTAAATAAATAAATCTTGATTCGTTGATTTTTATTCAAACTTACTATATTCATTTAGCGAATCATAAAAACATAACAGATTAAGCCGTGGTCTCATCAAAGTGTGTTAAGTCGTTAAGTGAGAGTTTTCTCAGGGTTTCCCTCTCCTTATGATGCGTTAGTTATTTTATATAAACTCCTCTCTCCTGGCATGTTTACAAGACGAGGTCCTGGAGGCGGAGCTTCAGTAATACAGGTGTCGTCTGGAAATCAATAAAATGTCAAACCTACCTACAGACATAATCTTTAGTCAAATTTTATTTAAGAAAGCAAATTAAAAACATCTACTTGGCACATTTCAACCAGATTCTCTATCTCTTGTTGTGATGGACATTTATTTAATGTCTCAGAAAAGCGTGTCTCATGTCTTAACATATCCGAAACCCTGGTCAGACTTTTGGCTTTATGGTAATACTTCCTGTAACTCGCCGGAACACTTTTGTTCTCCCCGAACATGTTAGTTTGTCTGTCTTTGAGTCTCTGTACAGCTCTCTCTCTCTTTCTCTTTGTCTCTTCCCCGAACACGTTGATTACAAAAGGTAACAGCTGCATGAGAGACGAGGCATTTGGCTGAGAACTGAAGTCCTCTGTCAGTCCTGTGAATAAAGGAGAGGGATAATTCGGACACATCATATGTGCTGTGTGTTGAGGCGTGAGGGAGAAATAATTCTTCTTCCTTTAATTTAAACTCGCAGTCAACCCAACTGCACAGTCGCACTATTTTGAACATTTTATAAAAGGGAAATGATTCATAATAGCCTTAGGTTTCTGTACTTAAATATATATTTCATGTCTCTGTAATTTACATGAGTAGTTCTATTATTAGAGGATACTTTTATTACTTTAACTCCACTCAAGTGTACAGCAAATATACAGTATCTACTTTTAAAATCAGTGGAGCTGGTCACATACAGTGACTTAACAGCATGTTTACAAGACGAGAGCGAGAGAGAGATAAAGGCTGTTGTGAGCTAATACAAGTTGTTGTACCTTTTAATATTTGAAGGTGAATACTTCTGTGCTAAAATGTAAGACTTCTACTTTTACTTGAGTATTATTTGCTCCAGGGAATCTCTACTTTTACCTCACGTACAGGGTTTGTATATTTTTCCCACCTCTGATAACAGCACTGTGTGTTAAGTTGGGTTTCCTTTGACGGTGTTTATTGTTAAAAGTTCTGTACAAACAGAATGGAGTTGAACCGAATGCTGTGTTCTTTTTCTTTCTTTCTTTCTTTCTCATTGCGTCTCAGCTGAGAGAGTTTGTAGGAGAGAAGCTCAGCCCACAGTTCGGGGCCGTGATCCGGGCCGCCGGCGAACTCCGAAACTCCGTGTCCCAGGAAGCCAAGCTGTTCAACTCGGTGTGTCTTGCTGCCCTGGACCGCAGGATTATAGACGGGTACACGTCCCAAATGCTGCACTACTTTATATTATCATCACTCACACTGGAATACTCCTCATTTATCCTACGTTAGCGTTTCTCCTGTGTGTTACAGTGAGAGAACGCCTGTAGATCAGCTCTCCGTGTACCGCGGGAACGCTCCGGCACTGCACGCCGTCCATCAGAGCCTGTCCACTCCGCTCTATATGGTGAGTCTCTTATACTAGTTGAACTCTTTCTATGAACTCTTTACCCGGGATTATATTAAAAGGCTAAAAACAATCTGAGCTTTAATGTAGTCACTGATATTATTATTATTATTATTATTATTATTATTATTTTAGGTTGAAGCCCACGTACATGTCTGTCTGTCTGTCTGTATGGCGGAACTCTGTCTAACTTATTAATACAAAGAAATCACACACGTCAGCCAAATACACTCCCTGTTCGGTAATCGGAGAGTGAATCACAGATGAGAAATGGACAAAGTAGATCAGATAAAGATGAAGTTTTGTCTTAAAACGACTCCAGCGTGTTAAAATTCACTTATCCCACTTCAGCGCTGTTACTTCAGCCAAAGTGAATATATGAACTAATCCCAGTAAAAAACTTCAGGCGGATATCTAAGAACTGCAAACGTTTCATTACATTCTGTCAAACGGAAATGAGTTTTCTGAGACTGGTTTCTGGTCCTCCAACGTATGAAACATAAAGATATGATTGAAAGAGCGAGTTCTGACCAACATAGACAAAACCTTTATTTTATTTATGTAGACACTCATAAAAGATATGGTTTCTATAGCAACACTTGATGAAAGGAGGTTCCACATCATGAATAGATTAAGCAATATTCATATTTACTTAAATTAATCATATTTGGATCTTTTATGATTTTCAGCTGTTGTGTGAAAATCATAAAAAAATCAACCAGGGTTGCCAGGTTGACATAAGTTGCTCTTCTGTTGGCGCTTTCTATTTCCACTAAATTCTATTAACTCTACAATGTGTGTTTTTTTTTTTTTTTTGTTTTTTTTAACAAAACAAAAAACAACGACTGGTAACGGTTGTGTTTGTGTCCCACAGGCTGCGGAGTCGTCGTTCTCTCAAGCGGTGTCTCATAAGCTGCAGCTGCGTTTCCTCCGTCGCCTCCTGCAGCTGCGCACGGACTCTCTAACAGACGTGCAGAACCGAACAGCACAGCTGCCTGCTCCTAACCAGCAGGGTAACATCACACACACACACACATCTCTTTGCTCTATATTTATAACTGTAAACTGCCCTTGTATTAGTGAAACACTTTTTTTTTTATTATAATTTTTTTTATTGATGATCGGATAGCGTATTAAAATTGTGTGTGTGTGTGTGAGTAAGCTCTGCTGCAGCGTGTGAAAGCTGAGGACGCGGACCTGCTGCAGTCTCTGTTGCCCCGTGTCCAGGAGCTCACACAGAGATGCTCTAAGGGCGTGGCCTACACCGGGCAGGTCAACACTGCCATCACACACTGGTGAGGAAACAACCGCCACTCAAACCACCAGCTCACACAGAGACACTAAATGTTTAACACTCGTCTATATCTGTGGTACATTAAAGCTGACAGACAGGAATGATGTAATCTGATCCCCGTGTAATCACACGGCAGTATGGCACGTGTTTGAACCGGATCAGAACCGGTCTGTAATGACCCGAATTGAAACAGGTTGTGAAATTTGTTGTTATTCAAACGTG
Organism: Leiocassis micropogon; assembly: GCA_028565275.1. NCBI lineage: Eukaryota > Metazoa > Chordata > Actinopteri > Siluriformes > Bagridae > Leiocassis > Leiocassis micropogon. The sequence goes on along the minus strand of JAOVVA010000032.1, from coordinate 14,227,127 downwards.
GAAAACTTTTAGTAGATTACTATTTTTTTGTTTTCATAAAAATTCAGAATCTCGGCAGTGGCGTAGGTGGGTGACAATGTATTATAGTTTGTTGTATCCAAATAGATTATATATTATTAAATTATACTAGATAGGTTTGAGCCACTGCATTATTTTCTTTTAATAATCTGTAAATAACGAATGCATTTTTATTCCAGTTTTTATTCTGCCGTAGTGTGAAACTGTGTACAAAGTTAGCAATAAGTTATATTTAAATCCTAACTGGATAATTATCATCTTCACACGTCTTGTATCTGGATTGTTGAATATATACAGGAAGTAACAGGAGCAGATTGATTTCCTGCACTGATGAGCCGTTAAGACACTTATAGCTTCTCTAAGCGTCAGATTGTAATTAGCACGAGTTCTCTTCCGAGGTGTTGAAAATAGGTGTGAGAACAGCTTTCTTCCAGTGTGAACCGTCTTAGTAATTGTGCGTGTGTGTAGGTGGGAGCAGCCGGCTCAGTTTGCTCTGCCAGACATGCAGCAGGATGGACTGACGTTCCAGCAGTGGCTGCAGAGATGGAAACTGGCCACGAAGGAACTTTAACTTCACGCCGGTTCCTGATCACTACACGCCTTAATCTGCACCGGTGTTCCTTTTTAAAAGTTCACTTTTAAACGACATTAAAGTATACCACCAGGTTTCATTATTTTTAATCTTGTGTTTCTGTAGGTAGTAAAGAAAGCATCCAGTGTTTTTGTTTCCTTTTTTCTGTATTGTCAATTTCCTTTTTAGGAAAAAGAAGGCGGGGCTGGAAAAGAAGTAGGCGTGTGTAACACATTGTGGGTTGTGGTGTTAGAGGAAAATAATCACACACAGCACTAGTGCTCTTTCAGGGTGTCTTGTATTGTTGTTAATCATCAACAGCATCATCTTACTGTACAGTCATGATTTATTTTTTTTTTTTAATACACATTTTTACAATGTTCCTGCTCAATAAACAACGATAATGAAATTCACTAGACATTCTTTGAGATGCTGATTATTTTTTTTTTTAAGTGTTTCATATGATATTTCCTTTACACCCTTTTCCTCCATTTAGTTAAAGTATGTAATGATCTTAAGGCCTTGCATCGTTAGACACTTCATGGTAACATAAAAACAGGAACTAAACTGTACAACGAACATAAAACTAAATAAACACGATGGTGACGACACACAGATCAGTAAAGATGGCAGTGCCGCAGCGAGTTCTGAAAGTCCCAAACTGTACAAATGAGATTTACACGGCCTCCTCGGCTTTCTGCGGGTCCCGCGCTGGAGGAGGAAAACAAAAACAACGTTCCGTCTGTGAAGAGGATGTAACGACGGGACCCCGTGATGCGGCGACGCCTTTATCGTATTCTGGTGAACAGGTTTAAGACGGACACGGACTCCTGAAGGCAAACAGAATTTTGTTAAAGCAAAGCTTTTACTAATTACATACTTGCTATTCGTTAGTTCAGTGTTTATGTAAACATGTTCTCGGAATTGACGTAGTTACCTTTGTTGATCGGGTTTTGCTGAACACGTTCCAGAAACGCAGTGTCTCATCCCCCGCTCCGGTCACGATGGCCTCACCGTCTGGAGACATCGCCTAGAAAAGGAAGAGAAACCTCAATCTAAGCTACTAAATTCAAGTCTATTCATTCAGAGGGTGTTAATACTTTTTATACACTGTAAAAAAAAAAAACATATTCCCCTGCATCTAACGAAGAAAACATGAAAATGACTGGAATTAGGTTATGAACTGTCCAACACATTATTAAACTCTGGAAGGATGGTGCTGAACTTCCAGCATTAAAAAACTTAAATGTCTGGTGAAGTCGCATTGTTAAAAAAAAAAAAAAAAAAAAAACAGCTAGGAGAAACCATATCAGTGTGACCCGAAGGTCTGAAATATACTTGTGGATTGTGGCATATCCTTTTTTTTTTTTCAGCACAGCCTAAGCTGAAGTTAATTTAATTTTGACCAACTATACATAGATGATTTAATTTAAAAAATGTTTTTTTTTTTTAATGTGCCGCATAGGCAAAGAAAAAGCACAGATTCATAAGATCATGAGTTTTTTTTATAGTATATTTTAGTTGTTTCTGTGGCCTAATAATAATAATATGCGCATTATGTGCATGTGCGCGCTAGCAGACTTCTCCCACGCCGTTATTCCATTGCTGCTACTATCTATGTGCAATATGTTGGCAGATGTGCAATTACCATTCTACCCAATAGTTTTAATTATACTAAACGACTGTTTATTGTATTTATGATGCCCTTGTATACATCTCCCTCCCCCACGTGCACAAAATATATATATATTTTTAATACGGTTTCTATTTCTTGTACGGACTCGTCACTTTCTCTTGCACCTTTGTGGCCTTGCTGGCTAATTTTGTTGTTCAGGCAACTGTACAATGACAAAAAAAAGTCTAAGTCTATTTTTAGTTCAACATTTTTGCGTTATTCCCATATTCCTGCAGCAGTACAATTTACACGTTTTAACAGTAATGATGACTTTGGTTCTACATGACGTATCAAAAACCCAGAATGCACGGTGTGATGTCTGAAGCCTCCTCGTTAACCCACACTGGCACTGACTTTCCATATAAGCGATTAAGCTTTTTAATCGGTCCAGGACTTTAATTGTGAAAGAGTGATTCTGGCAGCATGAGGAATAATTTTCACACGAGTTAGCCACCCCGCTGCGTGCTGTGATAAAATCTAAAGGAGATATTTCTTCATTTTTGTCCTGGCAGGGTATAACAGTGACTCTAACAGTACAGCAGTGTGGCTGCAAATCACAGCTAACGCACTCGTTTCCATAGTAACGACTCGACACAAGGATTTGTAGGTGTATAATTTGTTGATGTGGTGTGAAGTTTTCTGTAATTAGTCCTAGATTTAAGAACTGACTCTGCTTCCTACTGGGTCACACCACACCATCGTCTTATTTTCTTAGAACATCTCGTCATAACGCGTTTTATTTCCTACACCGAAATCAGTTTGGTTCTTCTTCTTTTTTTTTTAATGTCACAAACAATTAAAGAAAGCATGAAGCCTTATAAACATTCTCAACATACTTTCTTTCGAAGAAGAAAAAAATAATAACGAATAAATAAAACAAAGAGACTCTTACAACTGCAAATGTTGATTAAAAACAAACTCCTACATCTTCTTAATCCACAGTCGATGGAGAAGATACTCACCAGATAAAGAACTCTGTACGAGTGACCGGTCAGTTTGGCGATCTGAGTGAGAGACGGGTATTTCCACACTAGGATCTGGTTCTGCGAGTAGCCATGTGTGCTAACCTGAAGAGGATCACAAACACACATTAATAAATCATGACACTCACTGAAGAACGAGTAAACCATCTTAGGAGAGGTTCTGTTTGTACTGCATTAACAGTGTTGGGAGTAACGCGTTAGAGTACTTGGATTACTTTTGATGAAACGAGTAATCTAACACGTTAGGTCCGCCATTTAAGTACTCTTTACTTAGAAAATGTAAACTGTTATTCAGACAATTTATGTAATCCATGAGCCAGACATCAGTCATTCCCAATCCCTTAGTGTGTGTGAAAGTCGTCCAACAAGCCCCGCCCCTGATAACCGACCCCCCCCCCCAGTCCCTGACCTAGTAAACGAGCATAAGCGGTCTGGCTAAACACTGTACACATCATCATCACAACCGGTTTAACCTCCACATTATCTTCCTGATAAAATGGTGCAGCGATCCATGCTAATGATATGATGTGAAATTGATCGAGTCAAGGTTTATATTAGTTAGTCGTCTTTATGCGTAAAGTTACACACACACACTCAGGAGCATGAGCAAGATCTAAAAGACTTTTGGAAGTTACAAGACTTGCATGAACGCTACATTTCTTATCTAAAAGCTCATATATAGTACGTGCTTTAAGAATGAATGTTTGTATCCAGCTCGATAAACGCGGCCCATTGTTTGCTGTTCGAGTGAAAGCAAAGGAAAACAGCGAGGAGGAAGCGACACTGTCTAGCTTGGCATTTATAATTTTTAAAAAATATATATATATGCACAGACCCGACACCAAATGACAACAACTGCAATAACATGACTGATTCCTGTAGTCACTAAACCTTTGCATCAGTACACAAATGACTCATTACATTTTTTTTGGGTTTGAAGATGACATGTGTGTGTGTCTTGGTGTGTGCAATCTTACCAGCTCATTGGTGTGTTTGGACCAGGCCAGGTTGCAGACCTGTGAGCCGGTGTCGATGCACTGGAGCGGCTGAGCCGTGAGCGTGTTCCAGAAGCGGATGCAGCGGTCGGCCGTTCCTCCTCCGGACGCCAGCAGGCCGTGTTGGTGAGGAGACCACGCGATGGCCTTCACCGCTGCTAAATGCTCAGTGTACTGCTGAACAGGCGCCACGCTCGAGTGATTCCACACTAGCAGCTGGGTGACACAAACACAGAGAGAGAGAGAGAGAGAGAGAGAGAGAGAGAGAGAGTTCAGAGACGGCATTCAGAGAGACAGCGTCGACATGTTTCTCTTCCTCTTCATTCACGACGGCTACCTTGTTATCGTTTCCCCCGGAGGCGAGCAGCTGGTGGTCGGTGCTCCATTTGAGGCCGCACACTTCCTGCCTGTGGCCTTGCAGTCTGCGTTCGGACTGCAGCGGCGGGGTCCTGATGTCCCTCTGTAGGATCATGCGGTCCCGACTGCCTGAGGAAAGCTGGTCTGCGTTCCACGCCAACGCACCTGACGACAACGAGGGGGGGGGGAAACGGATATTACCACAGATCTGTTAAACTCTGTAAAATGGAAACTTTTCTTTTGACAACACATACACCACTCATTCGAATTTTACTTATAAATCATTATATTCAACAGAATAAATGCATTAAATTAATCTAATGTCTTGAAAAATGTGAGGAAAATTATTTATAAATCCATCCTGCAATTAACATTAAAGTTATCACCTTATAATGCAGTTTTTTGTTTTTTTTAACTATTCCAGATGTCAGATCCATATTGCGCTCACTCAAATATGCTGCTGGTAAATTGTATATTTCGTATACAGTCACAAAGTCGCGGTTCAGAGTTTGCGGCCTCAGCCGTTCACAGATTTTTCCTAAGAACCAAAACCAACAGTTGGACCAGAAAAACCCTGCAATTTCACGAAAACCGAACACACATCCTCTGTGATTTTATTATGGCTTTTTTGTGGCAATATATAATTTTACATGCAGTTTAACGACAACCTACTAAGAACAATATAATTTACTATTTTTATAACAAATATAAACATAAATTCAGCTAAATTTCCATATAAAATATAATACTGTATAAATTTTTTAGTACTGTAGAGAGAACATAAAGCGACCGTAGAGGAAAACACGGCTTGTGATGGTGAATTATTACCCTACAGTACTGATACCAAAGAAAACACACTTGCATGAATTACAGTATATAAAGGGGTAACATCTGTATTTTACATTCTATCACTGTGGGAGACACAGCAGTACAGTACAAAGGCTTATCTTTATAGTCTGTTTTTTTTAAGGTAATGTATTACGCTGTTTTTGAGGGCATATTTAGGATTTAAACTTTTTTTTTTTATCACATCCAAAATTTGCAATTTTTTCACAATTCATGGATGCTCTAGAAACGTAACTCTGGGGTATTTCACGGGTCGACTGTTTGATCTTACCGACTCGGGCTGTGTGTCCCTCCAGTGTGAACAGCTTCTTCCCGGCTGCTGCGTCCCAGATCTGCACGAACCCTTTGTGCGTTCCCACAGCCACGTGATTCCCCTGAAGCGGAAAAGATCCAGTGAGATGTTCGCAAACAAATACCTCGGAACTGTCAACATATAAATTCTATCAGAAAGGAGTTCTCACAGTTCTGCCTACCCTCTCTGACCAGCCGACAGACGTCACCGAGTCTCCCTCTATAGACAGGTCGCACAGCCGCGTCACCTGCGCAGAGAACGTCTTTAATACTCCCGAGAACGAACTCGGTTCAGAGACAGACGGAAAGACTTCGGGAGGAAATACTCCGTGACGAGACGACATACCTGGCTTGTGCAGGCGCTCCACAGGTAGACGCAGGTCCCCAGTCCGACGCTGAGCACGTTTAAGGACGACCAGTCCACCAGGTTGAGGTAGAAATCGTCTTGCAGCTCTGGCGCATCCAAGACCTTAAAAGGGATCTTGGAGATTTTGCGAGTCGGCTTCCTCGGAGATCGGAGCAGCTTTTGGCTACAGAAAAAGAAGAAAAGAAAAAGAGGCAGGATTAATTTAAACAGCTAGGACTTCGTTATGTTTCATTAGTTTTCTCAGGTGGTGTTTGGAAGGTCACCTTTTGCTGCTGACGGGAGACAGGGAGTAAGGAGAGACGTTGTTGCCGTCGTCGGGCGTGGCTCTCTTGGCGCTGAGTGTATACTGCAAACAGAACAAAAATAAATAAAATAAATTTTAATCATATCAGGTGGCATCTGAATTAAGATAAACGGAGTACATGTACGTCCCAGGGTGAAACTTCAGTCACTGTTGACTTCTTTAACATCTAAGATCGGACTGGATTCTTCACTACCGTTCAAAAGTTTGGGGTGACTTTCTAACTCCATGATGGTTCCTGATTTTTATTTCTTTCTACATTGTAAA
>JAOVVA010000032.1:14197812-14213831 GCA_028565275.1 Leiocassis micropogon | reverse complement strand
TCAACCTTACAGAATGGGATTTCTTTGTATTAATAAGTTAGACAGAGAGTTCTGCTGTACAGAAAGACAGACAGACAGACATACATATACACGAGCTTCAACCTGAAATAATAATATCACTGATTACACTTTAGGAAAAAAAAAACTTTGTATAAATATTTCAATACTAAATTTATTGGTATACATTATATATTGATATATATGATAACATTATGATATGATATATTAAAATAATGTTAATAATACGAATATACATAATACTATTCTTGGTTGCCTCTGTGTCTACCCTCTGGTAGTGCTGCAAATCTTGAATTTCTTCTTTTTTTTATGAATATTTAAAAAGACGTTACTTACAAACTTTATCCTCAATGTGATGTTTTATTTTATCTATAAATTTTTTATTAAGGTGTCATGGCGAGTGATCAGGACATCTCGGCGGTGGGATGCATCCTTGTGGACAGCCAGCAGGAGCTTGCCGCTCGTTTCCGCGCTCTGTTCACTCTTCGGAACCTGGGCGGAGCCGAGGCGGTCAGGTGGATCAGCGAGGCTTTCTCGGACGAGTCCGCGCTTCTCAAACACGAGCTGGCGTACTGCCTGGGGCAGATGCAGGACGAGCGAGCCATTCCTGTCCTCGAGACGGTGCTGAGAGACACCAAGCAGGAGCCTATGGTCCGACACGAAGCAGGTGGAAATCTTCAGTTTTTCTTGGGATTGATCTGATCGAGCTGTGTGTTATTCTGGGGCTCTTATTGGAGGAGTTGATAAAAGAGAGATGACTTTGTACATGTTTCCAGGTGAAGCCTTGGGAGCTATTGGGAATCCAAAAGTGTTGGAGTTACTGAAACGGTACTCAGAAGACCCGGTTGTTGAGGTATCTTCATGTTTTACAAAAAAAATAAAATCATATATAGACCGACTTAACATTTTTATTATACTTAAAGAATAGAATAAATATATATTAAAACCCTTTTCTCTGACATGCACTGAGCCCTGTGTGTGTGTGTGCGTGTGTGTGTGTTGATGTGCAGGTGGCAGAGACGTGTCAGCTGGCCGTCAGGAGGCTGGAGTGGCTGATGAACGGCGGTAATGCTGAGAAATCAGAGGCTGCAGACACGAACCCTTACTCCTCGGTGGACCCCGCTCCTCCAGCGCAGAAGAAGAGCGTTCCCGAGCTCAGGACGCAGCTCCTGGACGAGAGCCTGCCCCTGTTCGAGCGTTACAGAGCCATGTTCGCACTGAGGAACCTCGGCAGCGAGGAGGCCGTGCTCGCTCTGGGAGACGGTGAGGAAGGGTGGAGGATTTAATTCCTAGAATTAGTCTAAAAAAAAAAAAAAGATGATTGTCCGGTTATTTTAAGAATTTCATTATAGATGAAAAGAATGATGATCTCTGTCCTCTCTGTCTTCGTTTTCCTGCAGGCCTGCAGTGCAGCAGTGCTTTATTCCGTCACGAGATCGGCTACGTGTTGGGACAGATGCAGCACGGGGCGAGCATCCCTCAGCTGCGCGCCGCTCTGGAGAACGAGACCGAGAACCCCATGGTGCGGCACGAGTGCGCCGAGGCGCTGGGATCCATCGGGCAGGACGCGTGTCTGCCCATCCTGCAGCGCTACCTCGGGGACAGCGAGCGCGTGGTGAAGGAGAGCTGCGAGGTCGCGCTGGACATGCTGGAGTACGAGAACAGCGGCCAGTTCCAGTACGCAGACGGACTGCTCCGAGTGAACGCCGCTCAGTGACGCGTTAGAACTTTAGGACCTGCACCTCGTACCATGGCGTCCTTATAGGGACGAATACTCAGCCGAAACTGTTACCAAGTAAATCTGTGAGACAAGTTCCTGAATATATGTTTTGGGCGAGACATGACGTTGTTGTGTTTATGTAAAAAAAAAAAAAATGGGCGTGAATATTAATCATTGTTGGATTAAAATGATGGATTTTTCCCAGTCTTTCCCATCCTGATTTTTCTCCCTAATTTAGTCGTTGCCAGTTCCCACCTGTCTCTTTGTTAGGACACTCTCAGATCAAGGAGACGGCTATCACCCTGGGAGGACGAAGACTATGACGTGGCTTCCTCTGAGACACGTGAACCAGCCGACCTCATCTTCACAACCTGCTGCTCACACGACGTCAGGGAATGACATAACGCACTCTGAGGAAATATTCTAGATTAAGATTACAGGGACTGACTGTCCAGTGTCACTGTGACTGATGTTAGCGCGCGGGCGCGGCAGCCCTTACAGCCTCTCCAGGTTCTGATCACACTGAGATCAGATTATTTATTCCTAAATCAGGAACATGATGTTCGACAAGGTCATAATCTGGTTATTTCTTTTGTGCTGCTTCTGTTTTCTGAAATGACAATAAATTCCCAAAAAAAAATAAGCATCTATTCTGCTTCTTTTGTCCTGCTCACTTTATTAAATAGGAATCGATTAGCTTAAGGTTTGTCTGCTTTATATTTCACTTCAAACAGTCACAGTAAGGGTATTACTTGTGTTTTAATGCCTGAATAGTTAAGTGATTACGATGTTTGTTTAGCCAAAGCAATTTGTGCAGCGCGTTCAGAAAGTCTCTCTACACATCTGGGCCCGTATTCACAAAGCTTCTTAAGCCTAAAAGTTGCTCCTAGGGTCGAAATTCTACGAAAATTATGACATTTTCTTAGAATTTTCCCTTAAATTTAGTACTAAATCTTAGTAAAGATAAAAATGATTCACAAAACATCTTAGACCTAAAAACAGCTCCTAAGGTAAAAATTGTTAGGAGTAGAGAGGAGGACTTTTAAGAGGCTCAAGAGTTTCTGCAGCCGAGGACAAAATGGCGGAAAGAACAAATATTCTCCAAACACTGAACGTAAAGCTATAAGTAAACACTGCTCTTCTGTCCTATCTGGTTTTCTTGTTCTTTTACTTCCTTCCATCTCTCTTGGATCGTTGGCTACATACAGTCCAACTTAAACAGACGGTCCTGTAATCATGTAAACTGGAAAAAGCTGAGCCATTTTTCTCCCATCAATCTGAAATGGATCACAAGTAATAAAATCAGTATGATAAATAAATGTAAGAACTTAAATATAGTAACGACTGTGTGGAAATTGGTTGCTTCAAAAGTAGACACATTTTCAACATTTGGCTGTTTTAATTAGCCCATAACAAACTTTGCATAAAGTAGCCTGTAATCATGATTATACAATTTCTATATGTACAAACATTATGATTTCACTGTCTGTTCTATTATCATATATTCTATTTTCACAAAGAGCGCATTTTAAGACCTTTCCAGAGGTCAGAGGTTATTTTTTATCAACCAATCACAGTCCTTGAATGCCTGCATCATCCCTAGCAGCGGGGTCGACCACGCCTCCTCACTAAGATAAAGGGTTTTGTACTTTCCTTACTCAGAGTCGCTCTAACAAGTTTCCTAAATCATTTTTAGTCTAGGACTCCCAGCTAGGACTTTTTAAGCTAAGATAGGAGCTCTCTGAGAGAATTCTGAGAAGCCGTTTAGCTGGAGTTAGACGCTTATCTTCCTCATCAGTGATGCCAAAAAGAGCAATCAGAGGGTCTGGTTCAGGATTGCATTTCAATATGTACGACAAGATTTTAAAGACGTCCCTCCAGAATGTTTCCAAATCTGGCCATGTCCAGTACAAATGAATAAGAGACGCCTCTCCGCTTTTACATTTATCACAACGAGGATCGACTAGTTTGTTATTTTTGATCTGATTTTGTTGCAATTTTAAGACTTTGAACCATTGAGTCATAAGTCGAAATTTTTATACCTTAGCTTTATTCAACAATTTCACAACTGAATTGAACACGAGTAATTAAATGTCGCCGTTTCCTTATAACGTTAGTTTTCTCACTTAAAAACCAATCGCAGCATTTAAACAATAGAAACTGACTTCAAATACAAGAGTTTAACAATTAAATTCTAATTAAATTCAACAAAAAGCTGCATTTTTACTGAGCACCGCGTATCTATAATACTTACTTTTTTATAAAATTTTTATTAAAATTAAATTTTAAAGGTTTGTTTTGAAATAGTGGATGTTTTTGTACATAATGATACAGACATGATACAGTACATATAAATATATAACACAATTTGTACTGAAGATAATATGATATATCTAAGACTTCTTCACAGTAATATTAAGATACACGAGATAAAAGAAATAAAAAATCACAGCTTTTCGGACTCATATCAAATCTGTTTTCCGTGTCTTGTCTGTATGATTGTGGTCGATTGGATGCTGAGTAATAACGGCATCGCGTATGGTTGTGCTGACTCTATGGTAAAGCTGATGCTTTTAGACCAAATGCGTTCAGGCAACACAAAGGCGCTTACGGTGCTGATAATCAGGGATTTTCCCCCCTGGAGCAGGAGGATAAAGCAGCGTAAGCGTAGCTAATCCCGCACAGCCAGGGGTCCGTCTCATCGGTTTGGATTTTTACGTCCACGCAGTGTGTAATCTGAAATGAACTCCCAGCTGGTTAGCTAGTTAAAAACTATTTGTTACCGCAATGTTTAATTTAATCCTGAAAAAAAAAAACCAAAAACCATTCCAAAAGAAGCTTCATCTCTTAGTCTGTTATAGAGACTTATACGACTAATACCTTCTTATACTGATTGTTCTTAGTTTTCTTTCACTAGGACAAGAAAAGATTTTTTTGAGCACTCAGCATGTCCTGGGATGAACCTTTTAAAATCACAAGCATTAGAAAGGAATTAAGGTCTTCAAGAAGCTGCAGAGAAACCGAAGCCTTGACAGAAACCTGGAGCTGGGACTGCGATCGGACCAAGCATGCTGCACCCCATGATGATCGGCATTCTGTTCATCAACTCCTCCATCACTGTTGGTTACTGGGCCTACATCCTTACACAAGCCTTCTGCACCAAGACTGAAGACGAGGACGATCCAGAGTGAAAGAAGATTCTCCGAGTGAGAGCCGAGAGGAGTTTGGAGTGGATTTTTTTTTTTGTTTTTAATGTATTTGTGTTTATGAAACTCACGTTCACCAGTAAACTCATTTCAGATCATCAGCGATTCAGCTTCAGGTAATTCGTCCTCACCATTAATAACTAAAAGCATCTGCTTTCTATCAGGACGCACACACACACACACACACACACACACACAATACTGGCTGAGCTCGATTTCCCTCTCCCTCTCTCTCAGGGTATTACGGCTTATTTTGGCCGAAACGATGATTAAACTGCACAGATTTCTCGACTGAGCACCGACTCAGACTTACACACAGTGCTCGCTTCTGTCCTTTCACTCTTCATGTGTTAACAGATTGCAAAAAATACCCCGGTTTCATCTAGACGCCGTATACGGGATCTCCTCGAGGTCAACTGCTCAGGGGGACGACTCCAAAGGACAGAAGTCAAATAGAAAAATAGAAAAAAAGGTAAAGTTGATATTCAGTTTTATTTTCCTTCTTGGTCATACACAATGCAAAAAAAAAAACAGACATGAAGATAAGAATTCTTGAATAATCGGTCAAAACATGGTATAGGTGCTAAAAAGTGTCTGATCACGGTGAAAATGTGAATTTTCAGACAGAATCATATAACACCGTTTTCTATAATACCTAATGCTCCTTATCTCCTGATCCGTGCTTCTTCATTTTTTGTAAATATGCAACACATTTATATTTTTACCAGATAAAAAGAAACACATTCGCTTAATACAGTTTCCTGCCCTTTTATGTCTGTAGTGTCCGGAACTTTTTTAAATTCGAATCTTTCAACGATCTTAACTGTCATTCAGATGAAACTTGGCTGATTTAGATTTCACATGAAAAGACATAAACCTGAAAACGTGTATTATCCTAAAATGCTAAATTGTTAAGATATTGCAACAAAAATTTGACATGGTTACGGACACTACAGATTTTTTGGGGGGAATTTTTTTCACGGAATGCTTTTATTTAAGTAACAGTTTTTACAGGTCATATGCTTCTATAACCTTACACCAATTTTACTATGAATAGAAATATGAATAATTAGCATTTTAAATGATTATTGTTTGAAGTGAGACAATATAAGGCTGAAAAATGGCCATTTTTGGAGCGCAATATAAAAAAATCTCTCCAAAACGTTATGTTATGTTATACAGTATTTCTCACCATAATTTCGAGACATCTTTCCTGATTTCAAGCTTGAAATGTTTTTGTTGTGTATATTTGAGGATATATGTATTTATCATCTTGCTACAAATGTAAATGCTTGAGATCAAGTCTAAATTGGCTTAATGATTTTAGTAACAAGAGTAATAATATCAGTCAAAATTGTGTAAAATTTTAGATATTTCTAAGATTGCTAAGATTTTTCTTTTTCTTTGTATGTTCATTTATTATAAATCTATTTTTAAAAAATCATGCTCTTCTTCAATCTCAAATTAATCAACCCGAGTTCATTAGGGCTCCATAATCATTTCACTCATCGGTCAGTGCACGCTTCTCTCCGTTCTGTCCTCATCTCTACATTTCATCACGATCTCGTTCGTAGGTGCCGAGTCTGAAGGACTTGTTTTGATCTTTTTTAGATAAGGTTTAATTGCTATACTGTACTGTACGGTCTCTGCATGTACTGTACAAGGACAGGGGGAGAATGTACAGGATTAGTTCAGTTGAACTGCACCACACAGGCATGCAAGAGGTTTGGTGAAAAAATGAATGAACCAGTATTTGTTAGATTATTGAGCAAACAAGGTTTAGCTATTAATACAAGGGGTGTTCAAGTCAAAGCGGGACTTTTGATTCTACAGAATAACAGAACACAATTCTGAGAGTAAAAACTCCCTTTATTTCTCTATATAATCTCCTGCTACACTAATACACTAATCCCAGTGTTTCACTAGTGCTTGGACACCATCAAGGTAGAAAGTTTTCTCAAGTACTGTATATCTAAGCCATGATCAGACTGCTTGCTTTACCACTGGCCTCCCAGGAACTCCTTTAACAGCCCAAACATGTGGAAATGTCTAGGAGCGAGGTCAGGACTGTACCGGGGATGTGGAATTAACTCCCAGCTGAGTTCCTGTCAAAAATTGCACCATTCAAATGTTCTACTGCGCCTAAGAGTCTCATCACCAGACTGTAGTCTTTTGTGAATGTCCATCAATTTCTTGCCTTCATTCATTAAAAATTATAAGTCCTGGTTTGACTTGAATGCCACTTATACTTTATTATTATTTGGCTGACTTTCCTTTAGCAGCTTCCCTTTATGAGCAACAACTTGCCCAGGTATAGAGTTTACACTTCCAGGCTTGAACATGGGTCTATTCCAATCGTCATAATAATGGCAACACATTACAGACATTATGACGGGGTGTCTGTTTATTTTTTGCATGTCTGTGAGGACGTTATTGCCGTGGGGCAGAATGTGAGCGCTGTGAATAAGCACAGAAGGAAACAAATGTAGTAGACTGGAACAGGATGAAAAGATGAAAAGAACAATGGAAAAATATCTCACTACCAAGAAAAGGACCGCAAACTATGAAAAATGACTATAAAAAAGAACAAATGGAAAAACTAAAGCAAAAATAATTAAAAGGACAGAACGAAACAGGAAATGATTAATGAGTAGAAAAAAATTTAAATAAGGGAACAAAACAGGATGAACAGACAAATAGACCAAAAAGAACGGAAGAAAAAAATAAATAAAAGGACAAATAAAAAGAGAAAGCAATGAGGAAAAAAATTAATGAATGGAAACAAGTGAAGAAGAAAAACTAAAGGCATAGGATAAAAGAAAAAAAACAAATGAAATGAAAAAGAACAAAGCAAATGACAAAATAAAAAATAAACAAACAAAACTATGAAACACAATGAAAAAAGAACAGAATGAAATGGAAGAATGGAAAGAAACAGAATAAAATGAAGGAGATGAAGCAGAAAGAATGAAACTAAAAGAGAGCAAAAAAGAAAGAAGGAAATAGAACAAGGATCAAAGAAAAAGTTGATCTAACAGAATGGAGTTAAAAGAACATAATGGAAAAGAAGAAAGGGGGGAGATGAAAAGAAAAAAGAATGGGACATAAACAAATGGGAGAGAGCGGAAAGAACAGAACAACACAGATCATAAAGAATGTAATGCACAGAACGGACCGGTACAGAAAAAAAATGTAAAACGGAAAGAATGGAATAAACACAAAAGAATGAATCTGAATGAAAAAGAAGGAAACATTCCTTTTTTGGACAGACATTAGATTTAAAAAAAAAATGCTGGAGTCTTCCTTTAAATAATAAACTGCTATAATGCTTTCACTTGGATATTAGATTTTAATAAAACTCTATTGATGGATTAAATCTAAAGCAATTTGTACATCTTGATCACCGTGAGGATAAACTTGGAGCTGTGAATGTGTGTGCTGTGATTGTGTGGATTAGTGAGACCTGTGTGCATGCAGGAAGGTCAGAAAGGATGGATGATTAGGTTTAGGTGGAGATTGAGGTCAGCTGTGAGAGGATAAGAAACAGCCAAGAGCCGCGGACACATCCGTTAGCACGCCACAGTGTCCAGAAAGACAGGCCGTCGGTTAGTATAAGAGTAAGGAAGAAGGAAGACTTGGTGTGAAGAATTCAGACATGCATCCTCTCATGGTCGCCATCATAACAACCAACACCTCGCTCTCGGTCATTCTGTGGAACTTTCTGCTGTCCCAGGTGTTCTGCAAGAAGATTAAAGCAGCACCAGTATCTGAGGAGAACGTCCCTGTCTGAGTGAGCAGCATCTTCATTTATAGCGTGTGTGTTAATGAAAGCGTGCCGATCGTTTCTGTTTTTTACTTGGTGGTGGACTGGTTCCAGTTACAGGATCACAGCCTGAGTTTGGGATGCTGTCTGTGTGGAGTTTGGTTTTGCATAGGATTCCTTTAGGTTCTGGGTTTTTCTCCCAAATGCCAGAAAGTGAATTAGCATTGCTACATTGCCCCAGGTGTGAATCTGGATGGGATGCAATGCCACTGTCTGGACATGTTTATTGCTCCAAATAGTCACATCTGTGTTCAGATTCCAAGCTTGATGTGGGTGTGGTCTAAACAGGATGGCTTTTTTAATATTAATTTTTATGTGATGGTGTAGTGGTTAGCGCTGTGGTCTCGCACCTCCAGGGTTAAGGGTTCGATTCCTGCCTGGGGTCTGTGTACATGAAGTTTGCATGTTCTTTGTGGGGTTCCTCCAACAGTCCAAAGACAGATTTTAAAATGCCAGCATTGTGAATCATCATAAATGGCCTCGGCTACAAATGTGCCAAGGATATTTTTCATTCTAGCTCATGATGTTATTGCTGCCTGAGACTTTTTGTAGATTTAAATCCCAAATGAACAACAACGGTAAGAAAAACTCTCGGAGGAACTTTGAGAGGAACCAGAATCAAAATGGGACCCGTCCTCTTCTGGGTAACACCAAATAGAAAAATAAATACCAGCAGTACGTAAGGTGTTTACATGATGTTCAGTACAGTAAAACTATGTTCGTAGTAAGTACCCTACATACGAACATTCGAGTTACAAATTTTTGAAGATCACGGAAGTTAGATCAAATGTCCGATGTACATTGATACGTGTGTGCAGCGTGCATCCTCTGCAAGTGGTTGTGGTGTACCCACAAGCCCAGGATGTCCAGAAGGAAGCGTAAAAGCAGCGTCGATGAAGCTGGTACTGCTAAGAAGCACCAAGCAATAACAATGGAGACGAAAGTAAAAATTATTGTGAGAAATTGAGACATTAAAGAACAAGAACAAGATCATGCAACATGCGAAGTCTGCTGTGCCATTATTGTACTGTACTGTAATATACGTGGACTTGCAAACAAATCATACTTATGAACAAGCTCTTGGAACGGAACTCGTTCGTATGTAGGGGACTGTTTTTATGGTTACAGCTCAAATCTACAGTATAGAGGTAAGGTAAAATAAAAAAAAAATTTGTCACAAATGGAAATTACTCACAAATGCAGAAGCTCTAAGCAGAAATCAGAATCAGTCAGTCATCCGTCATCCTTCATCCATACCACCAAATGTCACCTCCTCCATCATCTCACCTTCTACTCATTTAACCTCCCATCTACTGTACAGTACATGAATGATAACTGATGACCGAATGTTGGAACAGGAATTCACTCTGAGCTGTGCTGGAGCCATGCCAAGCCCAGAATTCCAGTATAAAGAGATCCACAATGGTTCAACCCCACATCCTGTTTTGAGACATCTCCTTCAAGAGGCAGTAAGTCAGGATGAAAGCTACTTCTCCAGCTATATCCCACCTGCCCGAGATGCCATCATCATCCTGCCCAAACATGTGCTGTACATCCTCATAGGGGTGGTCATGATTATTGCGGGCACCTACGGCATCACTGGTCATCTGATTAAGGATCTGGTCCATGATCTGGCAGGTAAATGTTGTCTACTACCACCAATGGTGGCCATCGCTTTCAAGTGGAATCAGCAAGTAAGCTCTAGTCTGCTGAGAAGTTTGGACAGTATTAGAATGATTTTTTACAGTTTGAAACACTGGCCTCCCAGGAACTCCTTTAACGCCCCGAACAAGTGGAAATGGCTGGGAGTGAGGTCAGGACTGTACAGGGGTGTGGCAATAACCCCCAGCCGGGTTCCTGTAATGTTTAAGTGGTGTTGGTGAATGATTGTTCATTGTTCAAATTTCATCACATGTTCCGGTTTGACTTGAACGTCCATCGTAATTAACAACAGCTTGGAGTTCAAGTTATGACCAGAATGTTGATTGTTTTCTATTAACTTCATGTCCTGAGGTTATTTATTCCCTTAGTACCACAGCAATTTGATTAACATTTTGATAGCAGCAACAAAGTTGCAAATGAACCTCTAACTGTAACAAAGCACTGACACTGGAGACTCCTTCCAAAAAATCTAGATAAGCATCTCTTCACAGAAAACCTCACCATATCAATGAGAGATTGTTTCTCTTTACTTCGTTAATTATTAGACTGTGATTATATGCACGTCTCACTGAGTTAGCTGGGAAAGTTAGCTTATTATAATGAAGGCATTAATACTGTAAAAACCTGTGATTTGCAGCTGGAACTACCATCACAGCTGCCCCTAGAGAAAATTAATCGATGCCTTCTAAAGAATCGAATGTATGTAGAGTAAACCTGGTGAACATTATTCTGCATTAGGGTTAGGAGTAATGAACAATGTAAATGGTGGTGTAGTGGTTAGCACTGGGGCTTCGCACCTCTGGGGGTCGAGGGTTCGACTCCCGCCTCGGGATCTGTATGCATGGAGTTTGCATGTGCTTGGTGGGTTTCCTCCGGGTACTTCGGTTTTCTTCCAGTGTCATTCACATTAGGCTTATTGGCTTTCCCAAATTGCCCGTAGTGTGCGAATAAGTGTGTGTGTGTATGCTTGCGATGGATTGGCATCTTGTCCAGGGTGTACCCCTCCCTGTGCCCAAAGTATCCTGCAATAGGCTTCAGAGCCCCCCCACAGTTTTCACCTTCATAAAAGGCATCAGCAGCAAATACTTACCATGGAACATCAGCGTCAGCGAGATGTCCTGCGTCTTAGCACTGGATTAGCCCAGTTAATGCAGGACGGGTCGGATTAAACACTGAATTACTGCATGCACGCCAAGATCAGGATTTAGGTGTAAATAATGCTTAACATTAACATTAAAATACCTTTACTAAATAAAAACAAAAATTATGTTTTTTAGCCCTTTCATGCAAAATGATTTAAAAGCCAAATCAGATTTTTTAAAATTTATCGACATAAAAGATTTTTTGACGTTCTAAGGAAGGCCGTAGGTCTGTGAGTCACGATCCCAGCCAAAGTGGATCCAGTGAACGTTCAGCGAGTGGAGCACCTGATCCTTGAAAATCGATGGATAACTTGTCTCCAACTTGCACAAGAGACGCATCTGTATGCGTGAACTGTACACACACTCATTCACCAACACCACTTATGCATTACAGGAACTCGGCTGGAAGTTATTTCCACATCTCCTGTACAGTCCTGCCATTAAAGGAGTTCCTGGGAGGCCAGCGTTTCAGATGTGAAGCATGGTGCTTCACCTTGCTGGTGTCCAAGCACTAATGGAACGCTGGGATAAGTGCATTAGTGTAGCAGGGGATTGTATAGAGAAATAAAGGGACAATCAAAAAATAACTGCACAATCAAAAGTCCAGGTTTCACGCCTCTCGTATAATAGTATCCTTGACATATTTGTACATACAGTATGTTAGGACTGCTGTATGATGTATGTATGTATTTATCTGCCATGAACATAGTTTTAAGGTCATTGGGATATTATGTAGGACATTTGGACAGGTAGCTCAGCTGCACTGAAAAGAGAATTTGCAATGAATCTACTGTAGAAATCAACACAAATCATTTATATCTTCAGAAATTTCCATAAGAACAGTCAGAAGTGAGAAGACTAAGCATGAAAGGGTTAAAGCACCAATAATGATTGTCTGCATTTCCTAGCAGATTGGCTACTCGGCCCTGACCTGAAGGAGAATGAAGAGGAAGATGAAGTGGTGGTGGAGTCTTCTGGACAGGAAGACAGAGCAGAAGAGAGGAAAGCCGGAGAGAAAAATAGTCACAGATCCACCAGCGGAGACAAGAACAGTCCAGGAGTTCAGCTTTCACTAACAGCCTGACGACTTTCCCCAAAATAAAACCAAATAAATTCCAGTGGTTTTAGATTTCTCTTGCTGTCTGACCTGCTGAACAAAACCCCTCCTAAACCTGTCCACTTTTAATAACGTGCTTTTAAACCGTCACACCTGTCCTGTAAACAGGACTTTATTTACAAGTTAGCTTTAAACTCTTTTAGATGTGTGCAGAACCTCAGCTATACATAAATGTTCCATCTCTAAACTACACTTTACATCTGTACAGTAACACTTTTCTCTAAAAAAGGTGAAAAAGTGAATTTTCAGTCAGGATCATATAACATCATTTTTCATAATACTTAATGCTTCTTATCTCCAGATGCATGCTTTATTTTTGGTAAATATGCATACACATTAATATTTTTATCAGCTAAAAAGTAACAAATACAATTTCATGCCCTTTTAGGTCTGTAGTGTCTGTAACTTTTTTAAATTCAAATCTTTCAATGATCTTAACTGTCTTTCAGATGAAACTTAGAATTAGATTTCACATAAAAACACATAAACCTGAAAAAGTGTATTATACTAAGATGCTAAATTGTTAAGATATCGCAACGTGAATCTGACATGGTTACGGACACTACAGATCTTTTGCTATTCTGAGCTTTTACCAAAAATCGATTTAAGCAACCATTTTTACAGGTCATATGCATCTAGAAGCTTACATCAATTTTACTATCAATAATCATAAAAAATATGAATAATTTTACATTTAGAATGAATATTGTTTGAAGCGAGACAGTATAACCCTGAAAAATGGCTATTTTGGGGGCGCACATAAAGTCCTCTCTCCAAAACCGCTGAAATTAGCAACTTGAACTTTTTTAAGAAGCAAGATTTGTTACTTCTATGTTGCATAACTTGAAACTTTTAAACTTTAGAAGTAGAAATAAACTTCAGAAGTAGCTTCTTTGGCACACACACACATTTTCTGTATTGTAAAGTAAATCCATTATCCATTAATCTCTAGCACATGAGAAAAACTACCTTAGGGATTAATAATTAATGCCTTCTATGCCATTAATCAGTTTTGCGAAATTTCTAAATCTAACTAAATATAAAACATTAATATAGATAGTGGAGAATTCCTCTTCGTCAGCGCTGCACGATTTTATTGCTTTAAATACAGTAAATGAACAAGGTTTCGAACAAGTTGACTGTGATTTACAGCTGTGATGTATTTCTCACCTGTCTATGTATGTAGGCTTTGACCATTTTTGCTCTCCTGTTTAGAATTAGCAATAAATAATCGGGTACTGTATGTGTAATGAAATATTCAGAAAACAACGTAAAAGCAATTTTAATATTAATGCTCTATGAATGATCTGTAATATACTGTACAGATCTGTGTGAGTGACATTTTGTGCATGATGTACGTCTATGACTAGAAAACGTTACGCTTTATTCCCTAACTTGTATAAAGTGATAAAGTGAATCTGAAAACAGGGCTGTTAGGTTTTACAGTTTTTTTTTATTCATTTAGTAATTCTATGTAATTTGCATTCTTTGTTTAGTCATTACTTCGTAATGGTTAAAATGTGCTGCTTTATGGAGATGCTGGGGATTGAACCCAGGACCTCATACATGCGAAGCATGCGCTCTACCACTGAGCTACATCCCCACAGCTCAGCAACCTGATCGGGGCTACAATCAAACCCACCTTCTTCTGACTGATCACATTTTAGATCATTTTACAGTTTGAGCCACACTAGCCGCCCATATTGTACTTTTCTTTTCTTTGTTTTTCTTTCTATGTAATAAATATCAACCTGTCGATGTGACTCTGTGTGCCTGTATTGGTTTATTAAGCAAATTCAATCATCCAGTTTTAAAACTATTCATAATTCATGAAACGTTTTTTGACGAAACGATCGCCGTAGACATGGAAGCGTGTGTGTGTGTGTGTTAGGGTGAAGTTTGGGTTTGGGACAAAGAAGGATTAGACACTGCTGTCGTCAAACTGAATTAAAACCTGCACACGGACACACACACACACACTTCTCATCCAAGCAGAAGAGCATTAAAAATGATGAATGTGAAAGCTGTCATTCAAGATTTTCCATTTTATACCACAGTGTTTCTAAAATATCGATTCTGATTGGTCAGAAGGTGTTCAATTTTTTTTAACAGCAGCTCCGACAGTTCTGGAGTTCTGGATGTGCAACAATCTGAGAATTTTGCATATTCACTTTATTTATTATTATATATGCACTGATTAACATGTAGGTGGCATGGTGGTGTAGTGGTTAGCACTGTCGCTTTGCACCTCCAGGGTCTGGGTTCGATTCCCGTCTCTGTGTGCATGGAGTTTACATGTTCTCCCAGTGCTTGGTGGGTTTCCTCCCAAAGACATGTAGGTTAGGTTGCTTGGTGTTCCCAAATTGCCCGTTATGTGTGATGGATTGGCATCCTGTCCAGGGTGTACTAAGCCTCCTGGAATAGGCTCCATGTCCCTGCGACCCTGAATACAGGATAAAGCGGTATAGAAGATGAGTGAGTGATTAATATGTATTAAATTGAATAAATTTAATACATATTAACATACACACACAAGGGTTAGTCAAAAATTATCTGCACTCTGGCTGTAGAGTTTATTTAAATCAACTTTTAGAAAAGACAAATACATAATTTTCCCACATGCTCTGCAATACACTCTGTCCATCTGTTAACAAGCTTTTGTATCCCTCATTAAAAATGTTTTCCACTGTATTGGACTTTGAACTCTTGTTGAGGATTTTCACCATCAGGACCGCTTTACAGGACAGACATTTTCTATCATCTTGCTTCCTGGACTTATCCGGTGAGGCAGAGACATTTTTCCCCCGCACCCCCACACGCACACACATACACAGAAAGTCCCTGACTTACGAACAAGTTCAGTTCCGGGAGCACGTTTGTAAGTCGGGTTTGTTCTTAAGTCCGACAAAGTGAGTCTTGTACGACTTTGACACGAATATACAATGTAAAGCATACCGATCCGCTTGACTAAATCTCTGTCCCCTTTCTACAAAACAGTAACTGCACCTAAGGAAATGAATCTCACAGTGAAATGTGAAATGTAACAGTGTTGTCTCTGCGCCTTTAAATCGTGAGAGGAATCCCAGACGCCATTTTGTCTCAGAGCCGTTTTCCACCGTATTGGCCTGTGACCTCTTGTTGAGGATTTTTTTTTAAAATTAGGATTATTCTCCATCAGGACAGCTTTACAGGACGGACATTTTCTGTCATCGTGCTCCACTGAAACTGGTGAGGCCGACATATTCCCATCACCGGTTTCACTGTATACACTGTATACAGACATATTCCCCACTGTATACAGTATATACCGTATATACAGTAAATATATATA
>JAOVVA010000032.1:14148438-14188363 GCA_028565275.1 Leiocassis micropogon | reverse complement strand
GTTATATGATCATATTTTCTGGATCTAGTGAGAACCCTGGCGGCTGCATTTTGGACTAACTGAAGCTTGTTTATTGATATTTACCCGTGACTTTTATCTGACCTTAACGTCTGACCACTGAAATGGCACATCGATATGTCTCTGCTGACACTATCTGTGTTTAAACACAACATATTTGTGTGCCAGCTACATTTATTTTAAACAACGGATTCTAATTTTTGCAAAAATCAGCTTGGGGTTTTGCTCTGGAGGACGGCAGGCAGTTAGTCGGCTGTATGTGTTGAGGTCCAGAAGAAGGAAGAAAGCCAGATGCTTTGCTTGTCCTAGCAGTGCTAGTCCTAACGCTGCTATGAAATCCCTGCACTGCTGGTAACTGACTGATGAGATCAAGCACCCCACCCATGCACAAAAAGTCAAAAAGTCACATGAACTTAGATCTGCCTGTTCTCACTCAAGTCACATGACCATGTATCGTATATGTGTCTGATCTAGGACCACGTACAAAAATGGCTAAGATTTGATTTGTCACATTTGTGCTTTCAGAAATAAATAAAAAAATCCAACCTGTTTCGCATTAGGGACACCAACAAGAGCCCAGTGGAGAGAGTGGACAGCTTCAGATACCTCATCATGCAGGACCTGTCATAAGCCTTTCAAATCAACACCGCGGTGAGAAATGCCTGGCAGCGTCTCTACCACCTCAGACATTTGTGAGACTTTAAATTGCTTAGGAACTTTTAATCCTGCACTATAGAGAGCATCCTGAGGGAAACATCACGACCTGGTTTGGGAACAGAACCATGCGGGACAGACGAGCTCTACAAAGGGTGATGCCATCAGCCGAGCGCATCATCCGCACGGAGCTCCCAGATCTGCACTCAATCTACAGCAAGCGATGCTGGACCAAGGCCAGGAAGATAGTGAAGGACCACAACCACCCAAATAATGGACTGTTCTTTCTGTTGTGGTCAGCAAAGCACTTCCGCTCCCTGAAGGCCAACACAGAAAGACTGAGGAGGAGCTTCTTCCCTGAAGGCTATATACGGACTCCCAATGATAAAACCACATAGGACCTAACGTTCTGATCTGCTTTCTCACAAACAATCTCAGTACTCATCACAATGCACAACACACACTACATATAACGCACATTTTGCAGAACATGGAACTTTGAACTTGACTCAGCACATTATCCTGTCTGGACATGGTTTCTATACTCCATTGCAATTCTATTTAATTGTATTATTTGGACCTTATGTAAATTTTATTTAAAGCTAAAGTTTTTTCTATATTTTCTACATTTGTAAAAAAACAAAAAAACTTTATATTCTTATTTGAAAACTCTTATTTTTCTCAATTTAAATTTTTAGGTCATCAGCGGTCGTGTAAGCCTTTCACTTCATATCATACTGTGTATGTGATGAATAAAATTAGAATTTGATTTAACTTGCACCGCTTCCATCAGTGACCCGCCACGTCAACCAGGTTACGGTAGGAAAGATGGAGGATGAGAGTGCAGGAGGATTTCAGCGTGAGGTGGCTGTTTAGCGAAGCTGCAGAACACTAGAACAACGTCCCACTCGCCTGGGTTTGTAAAGAATAACACAATCCGGTTGAAATTGATATCCATTTTATTATGTACGAACCTCAAGATGTAATCATCAGTAAATTATGTCCTGAAAGAGAACCAATAAAAACAGAAGACGGATGTTGAATCTTTTACAGCATGGCGCATTTTTATTTTTGTTGTTGATTGTTGTGAACAAAACCTCTCCAAAACTCCACTGGATTTCCCGTGGCAGCTGATCTGTGATGTCGGTTTTTCTTCAGTCCTTGCCCTGGCTTTATGCGTTCTGCCTTACCAGTAGTGTTTCAGCTCTAACAGTTAAGACTCTGGGTCACTGATCAGAAGGTTGTGGGTTCGAACTCCAGCACCACCAAGATGAAACTGAACAAAGCCTAACCTTATTGAGCAAACTGGGATATGTGAAAAAAAAAAAATAGCTTCACTGTGCTGTAATGAACATGTAAGAAATAATTTAATCATAATTATGAAACCCTCTTGGGGGGAAAAAGGAGTCACAGCCCTTAATGGGATTATGGGAGGAGTGTGTGTGTGTTGGTGGGAGTCAGGCATAAGATCAACACAAGCAGCTGGACAATTCCCCAGCTCCAGGAGGGACTTTTACACACACACACACACACACACACACTTCTTTACTGGATCTACAGGGATTTTTTTAACGTGACAATGCACATCATAAACCGAGTAAGAAGAATAGTTAAAAAGGTATTAAAGGCAAACAAAGCATGAATCTTAGTATAATTTGGACAGTTACATAAGTGGGTTTGCTGTCCCTGATTTAAATGAGAAGCTAAATAATGATGTGTCCAGCTTTGAGTTGAATGCAACAACAACAACAAAAAAATTCGATTCAGTGACCGTTAACATGTCGAAAACTCCTCTTAAATGTGTTAATTTGATAGATGGATTTTTATCTCGAATGTAGTTTAAAGCAGAATAAAATAAAAAGAGACGCATAAGGAGGTGGCATGGTAGCATAGCACTATGGCCTTAAACCTCTAAGGTCCGGGTTCGATTCCTGTCTCGGGGTCTGTGTGTGTGGAGTTTGTATGTTCTCCCTGTGCATGGTCGGTTTCCTCCCACAATCCAAAGACATGCAGATTAGGTTAACTGGTGCCTTATTTACACTGTTAGATTAGGAAACTGACAAGCTAGTTAAATATTTGTGTTTTTTAAACCCATATTAACCAGAGATGATAACCGGGCCGAGGTATCTCAGTGGTTAAGACATTGGACAACGAGTCGGGAGGTCCCAGGTTTAAACCCCAGCACCACCACTACTGCCCTTGAGCGAGGCCCTTAATCCTCAACTGCTCGGATGTATAATGTAAGTCGCTCTGAATGAGGGTGTCTGTCAAATGCTGTTAATTTGGGTGATTATTTTTATTTTATTTGACAATTTAACTACCGATTATACCGTCCAGGCCCCCCAAACCCTGTATACAGGATAAAGTGGTGAGAGTGTGAGTAAGTGATTGAGATGAACAGACTGTAGCTAACAATATAGATAAATTACAAAATCTTTTTTAAATGAAAACACTTAAATTTCTCTTTAAAAAATATATATATATATATTCAGGATGTCTGACAGCACTTTCCAGCATTAGTCCAATAAAAAAGTCAAGCGGGAAATTTAGAAATACTGGGCTGATTTTAATGTTTCTAACCTCATTAAACTTCAAATACCATCAACAAACACAAACAAACAAACGAACTACTTGGGGGATTTTGTGTGTCTACATGTTTTGTTTAAATTTGTGAATTGATTTGTTTTCATGGTGAGTTTATTTCTTGCAGTGATTATACTGTATAAAACAAATAGATCTAAAACATGTTTTATATAGTAAAACGTACATCATGTTACTTCAGCATGTTACTGTATCTTCTTGACATGTCTATCCACTGCACCATGTTTGAACAGTTATACTGTATTACTGTATACTGTATATAAAACACTTGTTGTAAAACATTGTTATTTTATATATAAACATTGTCATTGTTATTATCTCCTGGTTAGATGATAACTATATTTCATTGGTTCTGCATCTGTACTTTGCACAATTACACTACAGTTGAATCTAATCTAATCTAATCTAATGTATAATATATAATAAACAAATGATCTTGTTAAATGATCCCTTCATGACAAGACAAAGACAAACTCATGCACACAAAAAGCATCAGTCAGAAAGACCTGTGTTGTCTGAGTTGTAGCATAGCTTTGTTTATTAATTTTTATATTTTTTTTGCATAGAAAAACATAATCACTTCCAGTACTGTACTCATGAGCGATTTCTGCAAACAGCGATGGCAGAATACAATTATAATGAAATATTGTCAAAGCTTTGTAAATTTCCCCTCACACCAGTTCTAAGAGCATGGGAAATTTAGTTTTTTTTTTCGTTGTTGTTTGTGATTTGTTTATGAGGAGAAAACAAATTGACTGGAAATTTTGTAACATTCTAAACGTACACAGAGAATTAAGAAACGACACAAAATTTCCAAACTTGAAAAAAACGAATAAACGGATTTACGTGTGTGTGTGTGTGTGTGTATATGTTGTGTACTTGTGTTATACAAGTTGTGTGTAAACTAAATGTCCACATGCTCCGTCCTGGTGTGAAGTGTGTGTCTGTGCAGCAAGCAAGCGGTTAATGCATAACTACCATGGTAATATTCGCAAAGAATAATGAGAGGAAAGAAAACAAAAACAAAACAAAAAAACCAACAACAAACAACAACAAAAAAAAACAACAGTAAAACCCTTAAAATTTAACACTGCATCAGAATGTTCTCTGAGAAACATTTCATCTCCGCTTTGTCGTCACGTCAACCTCCAAATTAGAGAGGAAACAGCATGCTTTATAAACCGGGAAAACCTATTAACACAGAGGAAACGAATACCATAATGAACAAATAACAACAACAACAACAACAACAAAAAGATAAATCAAAAATCCTATTATTGGACGCGGGCACGATGAATCAAATGTCTTGCGTTAATATTAACGCGTCGCAGCTTTTTTCTTTTTCAAATCTCAGAATGACGCGTGCCAGAGTGTTTTGGCATTTCAGAATCGATAGAATTATCAAAAAAAAACCAAAAAAACAAAACAAAGATTGCATAACTGCAAAGCGTTAGCATGGCTTTCACCCATTTGAACAGAGACTAGCGACTAGCAGGCACTGGAGCCTCGCTGCCACACGGAGGCCAGGCTTACGCAAGCCTTCAGCCCTTTCGAACACATAATAACACACTGGAAAAAAAAAATAAATGAAATGAAACAAGAATAAAGAGACATTCCTAGAGACTGGTCATGGTGTGTGTATTGCACCAGTCGTGCTGTGTCATTAAGAGGCTTGGGTAAATCCGGCTCTCGAAACCATTCACAAACGACGACGGACTGACGGGATGAGTTCGTAACAAAGCAGGAAAACGATCAGGCACTGCGCGTTGAGGATGTTTCTTTAAATATATATATATATATTTTTTTTTTGGTTTGTACGTCTCTCTGCACATGGAAATGTGTTTGCTTTCAGCTGCTGGTTTTTATCCTTGAGGATAGCACACGGGTTAGAAACAGGAGAATAAATACTGGTGATGGAAAAATGAATCAAAAGCATCGCTAGTTAAGGTTACCGTTGCACAGGGAGGCTGGATCGCTCCGTCATTTATCCTCTCTGATACCGAGTCAGATTTCAGAAACGTGATCCGTTTAAAGGAGTTTTTAGAGAGAATGGATCGTAACACCAGAACCTAATGCTTTAAAGAACAAAAACTCCACCCTGAAGAACATTATATCAGCGGTATCAAGGGGGCGCTGTTACTGCTAGTGCAGTTACAATTCTGTTGAATAAGCAGAAGAAAATGAAAATAAGTTTTTTTTTTTCTTGCTCACTATTTTCAACATTAGAGCTGTGAATCATAAAAATACTGAAATTTAACTTATGAATTATTTATTGTCTCTGGCAAATTTATTTTCAACAGATTTTAATGTAACAACTTTTTCTCCTTACAATCTTCTGCTCCAGCAGGTGGCAGTATTGCACCAACCGCTTAAAACCTCAAAAAGAAGAAGAAGATGATATGCTAATCTTGGAAAAACTAAAGTATTTTGCAAGTATTTTATGAAAAATGGATGCAGAAAGTCATAAACACTGCAGTACACTTTTAAAGATAATTTCAACTAATTAATTTAAAAACTCAATCTGAATTGAACACTGTCCCAGAATGCAATGCAGCTATACCACACTGAGAAACGAGTTAGTCTCATAAGCGGTCTACAAGATGTGGTTTGTTGGTATCAAAACAGATCTTTTTTTGTTGGTTTTGGAAACAGATCTTTTTGACAGTAAAACACTTTAACACTAAAGCGCCGCTGCATCGCTCTCTTTTGGTAAAACGTGGGTCATTTAGGAAACGAAAATAAAATAATACCAACATGGCGATTAAAAAAGTTTAAATAGTTGACTCAGGAATTCATTACATCATAAGGTCACACTATTAAAAAAATAATAATAGTAATAATAATGAAAAATGAAGTAAAAATTAATCAAATAAAATTTATTAAAGGGAACCTATTAATTGTTTTGGTCATTTTTGGACACAGATGTTCGCACAGAAACAAAAATAGACATATACATAAAAAAAAAAAAATTGCTTTCTTTTTCTCTTTTTTTTTCATACGTGTGGTGTTTAAATTTCCCGGCCTGCTATGATGTCAGCCAAGACCGTGAAAAAACAGACGGGAACAATTTGCACAATGGCTCATTTCAGCTGTATCCTGCATATCCTGTATCCTGTGTTCTGATTGGCTAGGAAAGTGCTCTTCTCTAAAGGGGTGTGGAGGGGAATTTTTTAAAAAGTATTTTACCAATTGATATGCAAGTCGTTCAGGGTGGATTTTTTTCCTCTTTAATTTACTGTAAGATTCATTTTATTGTACTGTGACAGACGGGCAGCTTGAGAGCCTCGCCGGATCGCTCCAGGATCACTGTGCACTGAAACAATCGTGGAGAAGAAAATGAAAAATAAAAACATGAACAGACCGAATTGCAGACCTGAAGAAGTTGTCCAGCCCTTACATCTGAGGAACGGAAACAGTACAAAAGATGCACAGAGGTTTCACTTCACGCAAATCTGTTCGCTTGAAGTCGTCCAGACCTTGGAAGAGTCCGTGATAGAGTTCAGTCACGAGGCCTGAGCTGTGAGTCTGTCCTTACTGACCGCACCAAACCTTGGAGCCTGTTAACCATCAGCTACACGCCGCTAACTAGCAAAGTGCCAGCGCTCGCGTCCCGTTCGTCACCGCGATGTTCTAGTGCATAAGATCTGAGTGCTATATTAATATAATACATTACAAACCTCCTTTTCTAACGCTGAACCATCGGGAAACACCGACTCGAGTATGAAATCCTCTGCAATTGCACAAGTCGGAAAAATCTCCAACATTCAATCATGACCTATTAAACGAAAAGGTTCTCTGAACTCTTGAGTGGCATTAGAGCTCTGCAAATCTTGAATTTCCCCCCCCAAAAAAAAAAAATCTGCATCGTCTCCCACTGATCCAGAAGTCGTAACATTCCTTTATCCAACATGGCTGACTTCTGACAGGACAAACGATGCTAAGTGTAAAAAAGATGGCATTAAAGCAGCTATTCTCTCTCTTTTTCCTCTCTTTATCTTACTCTCTCATCTTTCACTCGATTCATCTTCAAGGTTGACGGACAGAAATATTTCTACAGAAACACGTCATTTAAAAAAAAAAAAAGGAACTCTCAAGACAAAATCTCAATAATCAAAAAGCAGGTTATCTAGTGCAATCGTTTCGAATGGAAGGAAAGAAAACGAAAGTGTTGATCGTCAGGAGAAAATAGTGAATCGTAAAAGAAGTGCAGAAACGAATCGCAAAAAAAAGTAAAGTAAAATAGTGATGGAATTTGCATATCCCCTCGGAGCTAACCGAGGCTTGGTTGGTTTAAAATGACACCAAAAAAAAAAAAAAAAAAAAAAAAAGGGAAGCTGAAGTTTACCGAGTCCTCATTTCCCAAGCCGAACGCCTGACGCTCTCGGGTAGCGTGGCGGCTTCACGGTCGCGGCGCCGAACCCATTGAGCCCCGTGAGCCCCGGCACCGTGAACAGCAGATCCTTTAGAAGGAACATGCGAAGTTTTCCGTGGCTTTGCCACAAGCTTATGATAGCTAAACCCCAAACCACAAACACAAATATTATCTCATACAAAATGTTTTTTTTTCCTGTACATTTTCTCCTTACTGTACTAGATATATATGGTAAGCATTTATAGTACACAAGGTGTTCAAAATGTAACACTATGCATAACAATTACTCATTATTCAGTTCTGTAAAAATATTAGACAAGGGTTTAAGAAATAAAAGTTTTTTTGTTTTTTTTTTACTTTTTTGTTTTTTGTACATGCGCCAGCAGCAAGACGTCGGCCATCACCTGGCGTTACGTGTCTTGCGGTGATGACAGAGCTAGTCTTGCTGAGCAGTCCGGTCTGTCTGTCTGTCTGTCTGTCTTTGAGCTCTCTCGCTACACAAAACGAAGCAAACGATGAGAAATGAGAAAGGAAAAGGAGAAGGAGGAGACGGTGACGCGCTCGCAGGCTTCTCGGCGAGCTCGCGCCCTGGCTGGAAGGCCGACAATTTCGGAGAGGTGAGTGTGGAGCAGTGCAAATCTTCACAGGGCAGGTGATGGGCAACAGGCTTCTGCCATCAGGAAAGGAAATACTTTTGAATAGATCGCGCATGAGAACTTAGTGACCCTTTCATTTGGAGCTTGTTCGGGAAAAGACAGGACAGTTAGAGACATTAAAGCTGCACGCTATCTGTCCTCTACCGCATATTCAAACCCGTAGACGTCCAGCGGCTAGCGTCTCTTTGATTGACAAGAAAAACACAGACTACACCCTTCCTGCCACCCAGTGGGGGGCAGTAGAGATCCTGAGCCTCTTGACAAACAAACTAACCAATGCTTTTTAAAAAAAAAAACTGCTATAGCATTTTTAAGGGCTCTGGAATTGTCCACACGTTTACCCCCTTTACAGCACCCCAGTTCCCACCCACAAACGCCGCCATTTTGTTTTCTTTCAGGGACTCCAGGCCACAGATTGCAGCAGCACGCTCAGGATTAAAACTTCGGCTCACATTCTCCTGATGCAGTTTGGTTTAATTATTTTTAAGATTTAAGATTCAAGGTATTGCAGCCTTTCAACTGATCTTGCTAGTGTTTTATTATTATTATTACAATTATATATATATATATATATATATTTATTTATTTATTTATTTAAGGCTTCTATTACATTCCCCAGCCCAGAAATCAGACTAGATCTTAAACAAACAAGGGACTGGATCAAATTTGTAAAAAAAAATAAAAATAAAATAAATAAAAATCCTGTACATTTTTACACTGCTGTTGCAATTTGCCTTGCAGCCAGCAGAGGGCTGCGAAAATGACATACCGCTTCTTTAACACTCAGATTTAGTGCTTAACGAGACGAATCCTTGATGTTTTTTTATAGACTCAGGGACTGTAAATATAACTAACTGTAAACTTAATTCTCAAATGCATAATCTTAATTCAGTCAAAATGGCTAAAAAAATAAATAAAAAAAACCCCATAGCAGACTATTCTGACTACGCTTCACAGACTAGTAACACGCCGCGCCTCGCTTCTTCATCATTGGGCAGAAGCCCTGCCTCATCACCTGCTCTGTTAAATAAAAAGAAAGTCCCTTTGCTGAATGTTGACAGCACTTTTTCTCACATGTATGTGTGTGTGGGTGTGTGTGTGTATATGGGTTTGATGGAACAGGCTTAATTGCAGCTTTCCTCTCTTTGCCAGGGCGCGAGCCGGACTTCGCTCTCCGTCAACAATCTTAACCTCCGGCTTCATGTAAACAAAACCGCTTGTTCTAGCAATTCCACTTTGTTATATATTTTTTTTAATTTTTTTCTTTTTTTTTTTCTTCCTAAACTAACTACCAGCAAGTTCGTAATCGCTACCAGAGCTGCATATCGGCGTCGTAGGAACAATACGTTTCACCGCATCGCAAACTAGAACATGGCCTTTAACTCATCCGACGTTATTATATACTGTATATCCGACTACTTGTTCAACACAATCCGTCTTACGCTACGATATACTCGATTACAAATCATCTTTCCTACACTCTAACCTTACAAAAAGAAGAAATAAAGAAAATACAAAAGTACTTGGAGTAGCTAAAAAACATCAAGTAAAGGTTTCTGGACGAATCAAGTCCAAGTGAAAATAAAAAATAAAAATTGAGAAGAAGCAACCCTCGCTCAATTTTTTTCGGTGTTGCAAATTTATGGGTATCCGACGACAAAAAACAAACAAACGAATGAACAGGTGGAACTGTCAGCTGAAACGACTTCATGACTAATCAGAGAAGTCGCAGAGTAAGGAACCATACCATCACGTTAACCGGCGGAGACACTGATCTGGACCTCGTCAGCTCCAAAGCTCTGGACTAAATGACGAAGTCTGCGCTCCGAAATTAGTGCTATTAAAAGAAGAGAAAGAGAGTCAGAGTGAGAAAGAGAGAGAAAGAGAGTGATGTAACATTGAGCGCTTTTCAGGAACAGGAATTCAATTCATAACAACGTTCCTTCAAATCCAGGAAGTCAGGGATAACTCAGCGCTGAGCGAACGCCAAAATGGCCGCCATGCCAGGTTACATTATGAATTAACAGAACAACAGCGAGTTAGCGCCGCGCAAGTGGACCCCGGGGGCATTTCATCTAACCTAAAGGGCATGTTCATAAGGCTACATCATGACCCCTTCCTGTTCTTGAACATCACTTCCTGATAATGATTTAATAAAGGCTTTTTCTAACAAGCGTCAGCTGCCATGAGATGAAATTTTGGCTCAAAAACTATGAACTCTTCGCTCTTTTTCTTTTCTTTTATTTGATCTTTTTTTACAAGCACCTATGGTCGTGATTCTGATCTTTAAGTAAAGTCAGTCATATAATTGCAACAACCGTATCACCAAAAAAAACCCCTTCTTATTTAAACTTCTTATTATTAACTTCTTCGCTATTAAAACAGATGCCAGCTGACGTCTGATGGAATAAACCTTTATAAATGTGCGTTCTTATTTACCATGTGCGAACATCATTAAATATAAACACTAGACATGCTAACTCGCTAGTCATTGTTCATTTGCTCACACTTCTACTGTGGGAATTTGTATGAGCCAACGTAAAAAACATTCTTGATGCATCTTAATTCTATACATGGTCTCTTATATACACACACCGCCTGGGCCCCCCATAAAAAGAAAAAAAAAAGTCACCACCTTGATTTGACTAAGCAAATCGGTAAGCGAGCCTCTAATTATGTTATATGGGCAAAAAATGAAGTCAGCTGACGACCTGCATGCACTGAGTGACCAGGTTTTTCCATCAATGGATTTGCTCTTTGTATCCCAAAATGACGTTGCCAGGGTTTATCGGGCTCAGATTGTGACAGAGTGGTTCAGGGAGCACAACTCATTAATTTTGACACATGGATCAAACAGCACAGAGTCCAGATTCTAACCCTAGTAAGAAACTTTGGGACGTGCTGGAGAAGGATTTACACAGCGGTCCGACTCTCACATCGTCAATACAAGATCTTAAGAGAGAAAGGAATGCGACTCGGGATTTTAATAAATGTTCTTTAAATGATGTCATGGTGAATACGTGCTGTATTAAGAGCCAAAGGTGGTCCGATGACTTATTAGAGTGTATGATTTTTTTTTTTTTTTTGGGCCGGCCATTGTATATTCAACATAGTCTCCATGTGTTTGCACCATCGTTGAACCTGACTCTCGAATCGTCTTTAGAAACCTGCTACTGTAACTGTGCTACAGAATGTTTACACCACTGATTGACAAGATCGATGTGCACAGACGGATGAAAGAGTGTAAAGAAGGGGAAACCAGCGTGGAAGATAAACCTCACAACTACGACAAAGGGGATTTTCAAACAGGATATGAGGATGGGGTTCAACGATGGCACAAACACATGACTTGTGATGGAGACGATGTTGAGTCGTACCTTTGTGTAGAGGAAGGGTTCTTCTACCAACATGTGTCCACTTTTGGTAGAAGTTACACGGTTCAAGAAATAAAAATTGTTCATCTTTAACCTAGCTTATCTATGATCTATCTTGGCTTAGGACTTTGTTTTACTAACCAATTATTCACAGCTTTCCATCAAAAATATATTTTGCTTCTACGGTTTTTTCTTCTATTAGACTTGGACTTGCAGGACGTTGCATTAAAATGTTTTATTTTTAAATATGTCTTGAGGGAAAAATAATAGAATTGAGATGCATCTTAAAATCCCTTTCCTAAATGCGTGTCCCTTTAATAAAATTTCCGAACGTTTCCGTGTTCACAAATCATCGTTCTAAAGTTTTCAACACTCAAACACCAACAACTCTTACACTATTCCGCCTAATTCTTCCATTCAAGCTACATTCATTCTAAATAGTTTAAAAGAAAGAAAGGAAGAGAAAAAAGAAAGCATTAACAAGTACAGCTCAGGTGAATACGATGGCGTTAGTGATAATCTGAAACAAAGAGCAGGTTCATCAGAAGTAACGTCATTAAAATATGAAATGACATAAAAAAAAGGAAGAGTTTCATGCAGTCTCAAAGGGGGCGGGGCAAAAGAAAGCCAGTCTCACCCGTCTCAATCTACTGCACTCTATCAGTCCTAATCAGATAGTGACAAGCAAACATGCATCGTTATTATAATTATTAAGATTTTTTTTTTTAGTCATTTTTTTTCCAGCGACGATTGGTTACATAAAAAAATTCATTTACAATTCTCAATCATGTATTATTGTTCTTAACTAAAGGCAAGGCACATAATGTGTTATATAAAACGTCGTGCAAACTCGAAGGGCTCGGGGGAGGGGGTTTAGGGTTGTTGCGGGGATCCGATTCGAAACCGATGTCGCGCATCGCAAGGTAAAAAACGAACATAAACCAAAACAAAACAAAACAAAAAAACGTATCCGTTCGCAATCCCGATGCGCTCTGTACTGTCAGGGGTCGGGGTTGGGTTAAGTAGTTTTTTCAGCGTAAGAGCTTAGCTTCAGAGATTCTACTAAGATTATCTGCCATGCGCCCATGTCAAAGATACGGTGGTCGCGTTTTTTTTTTCTTCTTCTTTTTTAATCCTCACTCTTAGAAAGCACCATGCAATTTTACATATATAGGTATAATCGATATATAGAGATTCTCATGTCAGCACCTTGAACGCAATCATGTCGTATGTAATCGGGGTCTCGTGATGAACAGAACTGGTGAGGGGGAACGAAAAAAATCAACAAAAAAAACATATGAGTTAGACTGCTAAGAGTGTCAGCACTTTAGTCTTCGCAGGTCTGTTGATGATGTATAAAAGGGATACCAGGAGGTGTGTGTGTTTATTTCGCGTGTGGGGAAGCCCCCTGCTTGGTACGACTGACTGGGATTGATGAGAATAGTTTATTAGGGATGCAGCGATACTCATACTGGTATCGGGAATCGAGTCGATGCTATGCGACGTATGCTTGGTGTAAAAAAAATGGGTGACGCTTAATAAAATGACAACAAAACTGGATCATTTTAATTGGGGACAAAGAATTCAAATGCTAAAAACTGATGTTGCTAGCTATTATAAAGAACAAAAGCTTCAGGTTTATTATAGATATTTATTATAAAATTGTTCCACGACGTCCCTGAATGATCGACACCAAGCAGGTAACTCAAATCGGTATCTTGTACTAATTCAGGCTGGGGAAAAAAAAAATTCTAATCGATGCATCCCTAATGATAATAATAATAATAATAATAATAATACTTTAAACTCAAACTTTTGCAATGTTGTAGGCACTTTTCATGGCTCTGGGATTGTTTTGGGTTTGGTAGCAGATTCATAAGCCCTGATGTTCATCCATTAACACTTTTCACTCCAAAATGAGAAATCCAAGAGAGAAGAGTTAACCTCACTCACTGTCCTTGTGCAAAGGATTCTGGGAAGCACAGAGCCCTATGGCTAAAACGTCAGCAATTTGGCTTAAATACAATCAGCTTTCATGGTGTGTGTGTGTGTGTAAGTGTGAGTGTATGTTGCATTTGAAAATAAAGCATACAGAAATAAAGAAACGCTCAAGGGATTTTTAAAAAAGAAAAAAAATATCCCTTGAAGCTTGACTGTGGTGGCGGCGGCGGATGGATCCCTAAGTCTCGAACAGGACGTCGGATCGGATGGATCGTTCGACTCGGATGCCTGGCGTCTCTGAAGCTAATATTCCCGCACCCTACTAAGAGATCTATACATTACAAAAAAAAATCCTAAAAAAAAAAACTAAACAAGTCAAACAAACCTGCAGCATTCATATGAATAGGCCAGAAAGATGCAAAGAAAAAAAAACATCAGAATTAAAAGTAGTGCAATGCCTGTAAATTTTCAATGCAGTTTACAAAAAAAAGGAAAAAAGACACAACACAACAAGAAAAAAAAAAGTTAATTCTAAACCCAATACTGTCTTATTAGTGACAGAACTCTACTCCCTTTGTCACTATGCAGGCTAAGTCCGCTCTTCTGCTTTTATCTACATGACTCGAGAACATACGGAAGGAGTTCATTAGGAGGATGAATCAGGGGCTTCAGACGTCTAAAGGTAAAACATGATATAACACGGACACACAAACACACACCGTCCATGTACGCCGCATCCGTTACATTTTATTTATTTATTTTTTATATAGAAACTTTGTATTGTGGATTTATTTCAGGTCCAAAAATTTACGCGTGGTCTTTAATGATCCAGATGTGCATCAGCAATAAAAAGCCGGATTAGCGATTAAAGTTTTTTTAGTATTCTTCTTCTTTTTATAGCGTTATGCTAAATTAATATTTTTAAGAAAAAAAAGAATCAAGAATTTTCTTGTTCTTTTCCTTTTGCACTTACATTTGATATTAGGCAGACGCCTTTTTTTTTTTTTTACATGGTTGATGGTTAAGGGCGTGGCTCAAGGGGCCAACAGGAGCAACTTAGTGGTGCTGGGGTTTAAACCTGGGACTTTCCGATTAATAGTCCAATGCCTTAACCACTGAGGTACCCCTGACCCCGGAAAAATTAAAATGCACGAACGCAACGTACACAGACCGCATACACAGACCGCATACACACACACACATACACACTCACACACACAAGATCAAAGGTTTTTTTTTCAGCGCGACACAGAAAAGACAAAAAAACAAGGTGCTCCGTCAATTCCGAAACCATCCGTATCGGCCTACGCTTAGTGTATTAACAGTACGTGCCATTTCTGAAGACTGCTTGTAATGGCGTGTTGATAAATCTGTGTGTGTGTGTGTTTATGTTTGTGTGTGTTTGTGAGCGTAACGTGACCGATCACTCACACACGCTGACTGTGATGTACAATGCCACAGACGTACCACATATCAAGTTAAAAAATACAAAATAAAAAGAAAGCAAAAAGGATCAGGTACCCAACAAAAAGTGGATCTCTAATACAAATGTCAGATGTGATGCATTTAAAAGAAAAGGAAAAAAAAAAAAATTATAAACAGGATTGTCGAACGAAAACGCGGCCATTTTGGGGCCCAAAGTTTGGTGAAGGGAAAATAGGGGGAAGTCATCGACCCTTCATATTGCCCCGAAACCCCTGCCCACATTCAGATCAGTTTAAAAATTGAAAAAAAATCAACCTAAAAAGTTAAAATAACAGGGACACAATCAGCTCCGAATGTGTGGGGAAAGTCCTAAAGCTTTAAAAAAAAATAATAATCCCCCGTCCGTCATCAGGGCTTCCTTTCCCTGGAAAGAAAACATACGTATTTTGCATATATGAGGAAGCAGCACCTGTAGCAGAGGGAGGGTGAGGAGGGCCGTTCCTTTCCAAGAGCCAGGGGAGGGGGGGAAGCAAAGTGGGCGTGTTTTTTTCTTTTCTTTTCTTTTTTTTTTTTTTTAAATATCCTTTTTTTTTCCCCTCCTGCACGCTTCAGTCTCTGGCCTGCAGTTCGGGTGTGTAGCCGACGCCTCCGAAACAACATCCTCTCTCGTCTCTTTTCATGCATCTGCAGTCTATTCGAGCTCCTCCGACATTCCTTTCTTCACTGTCTTTCAAAAAAAAAAAAAAAAGTGTTTACCAAGCATTTGATATAGCTTTACGCCTATATATGTGCGCACGTACGTATCGATGCGTACACACGTACATATGCTGTATATATACAAATACTGCATATATAATCAAAAAAATTTCCCTCTTGCATCTTGTTCGTGTTTTTTGTCGTTATTCCACAAAAAAAAAAAGAAAGAAAAAAAATCTCAAATCCGTGTCCACGTCGGCTTTGGTGTATCCGCCGAGTCCAGATCAGTTCCCCAGATACCAGGACTGTGAGAGAGAGAGAAAGAGAGAGATTAGCAAAACAATCTGATTAAATCAGGAAATGATTAACTTGTAAGGAAAAATATAGGTGAATAAGATTAAAATTTGAAATAACAAACAATTCTTATCCTAATATCATCATCCTGACACCGTATTATTTCATTTAGGTTTCTGTCTCACCTCTAACCGTGTCTTATGATTGGTTTTGTTCCCCTAATGTGCTCGCCTCTCCCTAGTTCCACTCCTGTCATTTTTGCACCTACTGTACCACTCGAACCATTTTTTTTTAACAGAGCCCAGTTGGCATCTACCAAACGGTTGAGATGTTGCTTCATGGTAAAAGTATCAATACATTTATAAATACCACACCAATTCTTAAAGAGTCACATAAGATGGCAGTTCTTTGTAAGGCCCTGCAACGGCGCGAATGTTTTCGGGCATTAGGTCCACTTTATTTCTTGTCTTACAGTACTGTGCAAAAGTATTGAGCCCCCCTCATTTCTACACATTGAAATAGGAACAAATGTTGTACTGACTGCAAAGTGTCTCAAGATACAGTTAAAACAAATATATGTTTATGTAACAACCTCATCAGCGACCTCATTTCCCCTCTCGTCTGTTCCAACCACCAGTGTACTAATCACAGGCCTCATCATCAGTCATCATCTGCACCTGTTTCTCACAGGCTCATGCCTTAACTTAGATGGGTTTTTTTTATACTTGAATGATTCATAGGTCACTATGTGGCTTAACAAGCAAAAAACTTTCTTGCTCAAAGGAATTGAACTGAAAATGAGAGACAGAACAGTTCTTTAGGAAGCCTGGAGAACTATCCCTCAAGACAACATTAAAAATATGAGAAAGTCTGGCTTGCTGGAAGCAAAATATGAAGAAATTAGGGATGGATGGCTGAAGAGTTTTTGCATAGTACTGTATACCAGAAACCAACTGAAAATGCATACAATTTAAAGTAAGTGAAACATCTAGTGGATTTTTTTTAGTATAGAATACTTCAACCGAATGGTAGACATGGCTCAGTCAGGTTGACTTAAAGACATATATCAAAAAGGCATACTTAAGTAGTTTTCAGAGTAAGAGCTTAGCTTCAGAGATTCTACAAAGATGATCTGCCATGTGCCCGTGTCAAAAATACGTTGGTCATGTCACTTAAAATGTGCTCTACCAAAAAGTTGAGAAGAATGTTAAAGGGTTAAAAAGGTTTTCCGAAAAAAATGCTTATTTGTTCCACAACAAAGGGATTCCTTTTGAGAATTTCAGAATTAAAGAATTTCAACCTGTAACCACCCAAAGAACCATTGTGGAGCCCGTTTATTTTCTCTCCCTTTATTCTGACCCTCTGGCAAACCCTACACCAACCATTCAGTCACTGAACTCTGCTAACCATCAGCCTGTTCAGATGTTTTATTATTACTCCCGTCTATATAGCATGGCCTTCTTTCTCTCATCACTGAGACACACATAAACAAAGCAAAACAGATTATCATGAACTGCTGATGAAGGGTGTGTGTGTGTGTGTGTGTGTGTGTGTGTGTGTGTGTGTGTGTGAGTATGTGTGTGTTCTGCGATGTAAATTATGGCTCTGAATAAAGCTAAACCACAGGACTCCAGGCTTGGGCCAAAACAGAGCGTAATGACTTGCACTTTCCAAGCGCGGGGTAATCAGCGTCTCCTGCCCCAGTGGGCTCAGAGCGCAGATAGCTGTCAGAGTTTGGAGAGCAACACAGCTATTAAACATAATACGAAGCTAAAGAGGGGAGAACGTAGACCTTCTAAAACCGGCCAAACAGACGTCTTCGACTACACCCAAAAGCGCTGATTTAATAAAGCTTAAGAAGGGAAAAAAAACATTCTGAATGATAGTCATTTCACTTGTGCACTGATTGCATCTGCACAAGCCTGCAAATACTTTGCTGCACGCTGATAGATAACAGGCCTGAGATTAGCAAAAAAAAAAAAAAAAAGAAAAGAAAAAAACAGACAATCGAGCCGAGATTCATCCTTGGGAGTAAAATTACAACCAGAGGACTCGAAGGAACTGCCAAGGAACTGAACTGCATCCATATGAGCGGCAGAGAGAGCTGGAACAGAGCTCCAGAGAGATGCTTTGGCACACGACGGCAGACCGCAACGAACTGTGCCAGCGTACACAGCTCAGCACCGGAGAGGAAAGAGTGACCCAGTGCTGGCCGCCTCTGTGAAAACAAGAATAAGAAGGAATATTTTTACTCTGGACGCCTCGGCGGACTTTAATCCGACGCAACAAGAGTCCAGCAGATGGGGCTGTAACCCTGCGCCAGGGTGGAAAGGCAGGACACGGAGGGGGCGCTGCTGAAAATCCAAACGCGCAGCTTAATGAGTAACCTTTGCAAAGATGTTTATTTTTGCTCCATGGCTTCAGTCAGGTCCCTGGGTAGGTTGGGTGTAGGAACGCTAAATTAGGAAATCTCAAATCTCTTGAAGATGTGGTTAGGATTGGGTAAGGATAGGAAACACACACACACACACACACATACACAAACAAAGCAAAGCTTTTCCCTAAAAGCATTTTTGGTTGAAAGTCAGGACACGGCATGTACAAGCCTGCACACACCGACAACGGTTTTGTTCATGTTTAATGCAATAGCAACCTACTGTTGAAACCTACATCAAACTTCTAACACACACACACACACACACACACACACACACACACACACCTTCTCACAACAACCTCCCTAAACGTTTCAGTTAACAGAAACGGAAGCCGTATTTCTCTATGACTAATACACACACTCCGGACATGTTACTGAATGATATTTTAGGTCCCGCGAGCGGATCAGCTCACCCTACAGAGGGAGAAAAAAAGTTTTAAAAAATATATAAAAATCGGAATGTTTGTGCTTCTTATTTTGTGGAGTAACGTTTCATACTGTAGCATTGGAACTCAAGCTTGCTTGTTTTTTACTTTTATTTTACAATGATGTATATGATGTTTAAAATGATATTTTCTTGGTGTCACAATTAGAGCCGTGCAATTAAAACGATTATGAAAAAATGAGTGCTTTTTTTTGTGTTTTCTTCTTTTGGGTTTATGTGCAATTCTTGCAATACTGCCACCTACTGGACTGGAGAGTGGTGCAGAAAATTGGCAGGAAATGCGGATTATCGCTTTTGTACAAGACGTGGCATCTAAACAATCAAAAATACAAGTTATTCAGCATTTTTGGGTTTATTAAATACTTCAAACTCTGTAAGAAACATACATGTACTTGAAACAAATGAGTCAATAAACTTTAGTACTAACACATAAAACTGCAACACACAAAAAAAATCAAATCGACTGTTCAGTCTTCTTACGGTTCACAGTCACAATCCATTTTAAACTGATTTCTTCAAATTCAGATGCGATTTTTTAAAAACATTGACTGCAGTGATGAAAGTTCGGAGAATGTCCAGTGTATAGGAATAAAACATCATGTACAACCTTTATTCTTTCCTTTTTCTATTCTGTTACAATGCCAAAAAAAAAACCAACACCATCATGCTACCTGTGGGAAATTTTTAAAAAGCTCCAGCTCATTAATCTTCTCAAATCTCTATAGAATGTGTGTGCATTGTGCATCTCATGTCACGTGTTGTAATGTCACCTCTCTGTTTCATTTTCCTTCAGAAATATTAGTGTGAGGTGCATCTCAGCTCCCAAAGTAAATATGCGGTTTAGAGCGAGAGAGAGAGAGAGAGAGACACAGAGAGCGAGAGAGAGAGCAATTATTTACATTTCTTTTGTATTTTTTTCTAAAAACTTCTAAAGTTAGAAAAGATCAAACCCGAGGGGGCAACCGACTCCTGCGTCAACCACCTTGGGCCACTGTTTATTCTTGAGCTCTTACGTTAATGCCAGCTGCTAAAAAGCTCCAGCTATTTGTATCAAAGGCACTGCTCCCTAAAAATAACCCCCTGCACCGCTTTGGTCCTGCAGAAAAGGGAAGCGGCAGCGGCAGTGGGGAGGCCAGC
The DNA here is from genome assembly GCA_028565275.1 of Leiocassis micropogon. Lineage (NCBI taxonomy): Eukaryota > Metazoa > Chordata > Actinopteri > Siluriformes > Bagridae > Leiocassis > Leiocassis micropogon. The sequence continues at coordinate 14,168,313 of JAOVVA010000032.1, read as the reverse complement.
AGCGGTTAGGCCTCGATTCCAACCGAAATATTTATTTTTCTATAAAAGCTGGAGGCTTTGTCTGGCTGACAGGTGGTGGAAGTTATGAAAACATAAAGCCGAGACGAAGGCGTGTTCACGGTTCAGGAAGGGGGGAAGAAAAGGGGGCATATTAGGCCACGAGGGCTTAGCAAAATGACAATCTATCCATTTAATTAAACGCTTCAGGGCGAATTGGAGGCGAGCCTGAAATATGAGGCGCTTTGAAAACACGAGCTGAAAACGCTCACGTTCTCGGTGAAGAATGTAAAAGATAATCTTTTCTCTTCTACGATTTTGCCACAACGTTAGGACACAATCGACACCCAGGATGCAATGCGGCTATACGGCGTCCGCGTGGCGAAATCAGGTTGGAGGAATTGGCACGTAGCCGAAGCTCTGGATGCTCATCTGATTTGCGTTATTTATACGCTGGACAGGAATGAATAGAGAACTCTCTTTTTAACTAATCAGACATGACGGAGAGGGGTAAATCCTACTGGCGCCACAATCCTGAGGCATTGTGGGTAATGTAGGAAACTATGACTCAAACTGAAACTACTGACAGCGGCAAGCTAAGGAAAGACGGTAAACCTAAAACAGTCATATTAAAATTATGAAAATAATAATAATAAAAAAAAAATTTAAAAAAATGAATGAGGTGCGCATGGATTTCCAAATCCTGTCTGATTGTCCCGGCGTCCTCCGCTCTCGGTCGCGCCGTTCTGACAGGCCGTAAAATGAACCCTGTGGACTTTCCTCTGAGTTCAAGTTCACCTTACGATTACATCATGTCTGGTTTCCCCTGACAACCAGACTGCTCTGGACATGCGTCTCCTGGACCGGGGACGTGGTTTGCCCTTCCTTTCGCTCTTCCGTAACGTCCTCTTCTGCGCGTATTTTATTTTTTTTCCACACCCAAACAGTCACGGTGATCTCATGAGGGACGAGGACGCTCGGCAGCCACAGCGCACGTACCGTACAAACTGCTTCTAGAATCGGGTCGATTATATACTTGTATGTCAGCAAAATGCAGCGCGCACACACACACACACACACACACACACACTCTTCTGTCGCATCAAACTCTCTAATCTCACCGAGGTACACTTGCACTGGTTACTGGGCAGAGAGCACTGCAATGCAGCAGCAACGTTGCAACGTGTGGCTTAGCCTGCAGTCCTGCAGCTACCACACCACACACACCACACACACACACACACACACACACACACACGTGTGCACATCCTTACTGAACTCTGTAGCTGCATTGTAGTTACTGACCTCATTAACATGTCTTAAAATACAGTAATAAATAATCAAAGGTATATTATAAGGAATAAATTATACATATATATGCATAAATGTGCGAATTAGGAATGTTAATAGGAATTCCCCGGTCATCTCACTGATTTAAATACACTATATGCACTTTATTTTGATCATAAATCATATTACTCTTTCAGCCCGGCATCAGTCGAACCGCATGCTCCTGTGTCACAAGACAGGATTATTGATTATTCTAAACCCGTGTGTCTAAAGGACGTGAGAGTGGAGGTGCAGTACCTGAGCCTGATACAGACTCGCAGGGTCTCGAGGGCCGATTCCTACGAAGGAGCGGTTGGCAGGTGGTGTCCCGGGAGCAGAGTATGCTGAAAGAGGGAGAGAGGGAGAGAGATTCGTTATGCTGTCATTAATCAAGCATGTGTTATGTATGACTAATGTGTCATAAGTGAACATATAGGCCTCCGGTGTCTAAGCGATTGATGTTGTCTAGACAGGGCTGAGTGATGAACCGTGCGTCCGTACGGGTTTGTGCAAACAGAACCGACGCAGCGAGTGCAGCTGCTTCCAGACAGATGTGTTGCACGAGGCAAATAAGCAATTAACAGCCTACTAAGCGTCACGGCGCCGGATAAAAAATGCTGAGCAAGCCTCAGTTAGGCCCGACTGCTGCATCAGTCTGACAGAGGGGTCATGATTAGGGGAACGACGTAGAAACTGGGTCGCAAATTTAACACACATTACATAAACGCGTAGCTACAGAACTGGTTAAGCTTCAATTAATAATCGGGTCAATTTATAAATAATTAACGATAACAAGATAGCAGCGAATAGTTTAAACAGACAGTTTTGCAAGTTCGCTTCAAAAACAAGGCTGCTACTGCAAATACGCCGAATCTCCGGAGATGCAAGTGCACCCTCTTGTGGTGGACAAGTTAATTAACAGATCTGTGAACTACGGAGAAATATTACGCAAAACATTTTGGGTTAGTAAGCTTTGTAATCGGTTACATTTTGCCAGCAGTTCGTCCATCGGCGATGAATCGGTTAAACATCTCTAGCTTGACATTTGCATTTACAACAGTATATCTATGGGAACGAGCATAAATTAGGGTCAGAAATTTCTGATGCAAAAATTGAACAAAATCAAGAATCATTGGTGACTGGCAAAAAAAGAAAAGAAAAAAAAAGACAAGACAAATGCACACTTGTTGAGGTGTTGAGGTGCAAAAATAAGAACTGGTTTATGCTAGATGTGGATCGATCTTTATCATCAGATGGGCGTGGCCTCTTCTCTTCCGCCTACAGAGCAAAAGGGCTGACTGAATGCTTTAATGAGGAGCAAAACAACATAAATCACAAGCTGTGGCCTTCACCCTCACCACATCACAACCCAGAATGCCTTATGGCAGATTTTGGAGTGACGTGTGCAGAGACTTCGATCTTTTTTGTCTGTACAGTCATGATTCTGTGAGGAATACTCTATGCTGTGTGTGTGTGTGTCAATTAGTCTGCCAGCACACGCCTGCACATACAGTAAGATATCATTACGCGTCCCGTTATTGAAAAATTCGCCTTAATGTTCTTTAGACTGAGCAGAGTAATTAAAAAAAAGGCAGATGTGTTTATCTCAGTCTCTCTGAGGAAATCCTATATTAAATTGTGCTTTTGCATGCACGCACACTCACACACACATATGAAGCTTGCTTTTGCAGTCTTGCAATTTTTTCAAGAGGTTAAAACCAACACATTCGTTCACATCAGCCTGAGATTATCGGGAATCCATAACTATTACGCGGAGGATGAGATGCACGGGCAGACAGACGCTCTAATCGTATTTAGTGAGATGAGAAGGCTGCAGGCCACATATCACTGCAGCACTGATGCTGTATGTGTGTGTGTGTGTGTGTGTGTTCAGCTCTCCTCAGCATTTCTTAATGAAATTACAATTAATAACAAACGGCAGCGTCTATGGCAGACCGCCTCGTCATCTAAAGTGCACGGCTGTTCGCGGGCGTCAGCGATGCACCGATTATGAAGCGAATCAGATTTATTCATTTATCCGAACGAAGAGCACGCTGTACATACGGAGGAATCCTCTTTGATCTCTTTGATCAGGGGAGAAGTGGTTACAGATCAACATTCGTCCACTGAGAAGTAGAGAAGTAGCATGATCCGGTGACTATAGTGTATTTTTTTTTTTGGTTCATGTTTTCTTATTGTCCACTTATTAGTATTGATATTAATATTTTAAGCCCAGCTTTAGTCTTTTGAGTTGCTATGGTATGAGATGTGAGAGAAACAATGACAAAAGCAGAAGCACCAACTCTGAGCCAACCGCCAGCACAAGCATTCCATATAGTATGATAACACATTTTTTATTGCTGCTCGATCAGGTGTTTGTTTGAAAACCTTTCTAAGATGAATTTTACAGACCTGATTTAGTGTCTTCTTATTGAAAGTCTCTAGAATTTTCTTTCATAGTCATCAATGTACAGTACAGTACATGACCCTATAGAACTGGCAATATTACGGTGCATGGAAACGAGTGACAATGTTAGACCGATGTTAGATCAGTTGAAATTTTAAAGCGCTGCAGAAGCTTTAAATGTGTTACGCCATCTAAACTCTATCAGGACTGAGTGCCACTCTGGACAGGACAGGACAGGACAGGACAGGACAGGGCAGGGAGCGAGCGAGCGAGCGATCGGGCATCACAGTGGGCCACTTACTGGGGGAGGTGGGCGAGGTGGCGGCTGCGTCTGGCGAGGTGCTGCTGGGTTTGGAGTCAGGGGGCAGCGTGAGGCGAGGCAGGGCCGGGGGAGGCGGGGGGGCCAGCATCTGAGAGGAGATGTAGTGGGGGGGGACCTTCACCTGACCACTGCCATTCAGCTGCGGGAGAAAGAGAGAGCAACGGTCAGCCAGCACCTATACGGCCCGCCTGTACGGGGGCCAAACATCGATATAACACACTCAGCTGCTCTCTCTCGCCCGCCGCCTTGCTCTTCTCACCTCACCTCAACTCAACTCACCTCACCTCCATCCCAATTACTCTGATTTAAACTCTGGCTTATGACTGACATTATAGGCTTTGCTTGAACTGGGTCGGGTAATGTTGCTAATTCGCTTGGGCGATTGATTAATTAATTGATTAATGCCCCTGCCCTGGGTAGAGTGGCACAACAAGGGGGTGAAGATTTCAAACCCCAAATTATTACCACTAGATGTGTAATGCAACGCCATTATCTGTATCTGTATTTTTTTTCTTACTGCTTTATTATTCATATCTCTATTCAAACTTAAAACTCTAGCCTAAAATAGATGAATAAATAAATATTAACCCTCAACTACTTTGTCTCTGGAAACCCTTGTGGAAAAAAAAAGCCTAGATGTAAAGATTCCATCGCTCTATAATTCCGACACTAACAGTTCTTCGACCTCATCTACATCACTCCAGTTCGAGATCCTACCGCGAGATATGATCTGATCTCCCACCTAACAGTAAAAACCTCCCGCTGACCATTCTTACCCACACCAGACTATGGGATCAGACTTGTCACATTTTTTTTACATAACACATAAAATACTTGCATTTTTTCTCATGGTTTGTTCCTAGATTTCTAGCCTCCTTCTTACATACTCACCTGGATGTACTCGTCGTTCTTCCGACACCCACCTGCTCTCCGTTCCTTCCCTTGGTCTTCATATCAGCTGCTCGTGTTGCATCTCCATGCTTTTTTACCTTCACATTCCTCATTTCAATACCTATCTGTAGTTTATTATTGAGTTCCTTTTGTGGAACTGAATATACATATATCTTATTTTTCTTTAAAATTTTATTTTAAATATGAAATTCTTATACATTCTAGATTCATTACCTATGAAGTGAAATATTTTAGGACCTTTTTTGTTTTCATTTCGATGATTACAGCTTACAAGCTCATGAATATCAAGTATCTAACATAAATATTAGAACAGTTCATTGAGTAAATATCTATTCATACAGTATAAATACCATGCATAGTTCGGTCTAGTTCTGTTCACGCAACCACAATCTGTCCAGAAGACGATGATCGACAAGCCACTGAAGGTCTTCGCTGAAAGGGCTGTATCGAAGCATATTCATGAAAAGTTGACTAGGAAGGGAAAGGAGAGTAGGGGAAAGGTACACAAGCAACATGGATGACATGACCCCAGACTTTTTAAGATTTAAAAGGAGCTTTAAAAGGAGTGGAGTGAGGCTGGAGTCAGTGCATCAAGAGCCACAATGCATAGACGTCTTCAGGAAATGGGCTACAACTGTTGCATTCCTAGTGAAGAAAAGAACCCGACCGTTGCTCCGTGGTCCAAAGTGATCATTTTGCATTTTATTTGAAAATCAATGTCCCAGAGTATGGAGACACAGAGAATCCAAGTTGCTTGATGTCCAGCGTGAAGCTTCCACAGCTGGTGATGATTTTGGTGTGCCATTTCATCTGCTGGTTTTAGTCCACTGTGTTTCATCATGTCCAAAGTCAATGGGACAATCAACCAGAAGATTTTAGAGGATTTCATCCATCTGTCTCCTGACAAGCTTTATAAGCTTTATAAAACTACTTATAAGTGCTGCTTTGTTAACCATGATATTATTGTGCTTGACGGGCCGGCCAACTCGTCTCACCTGAACCTCGTAGAGAATCTATGGGCTGTTGTCAAGAGGAAGATGAAAAAAACACCCAACCGACCAAGACAGATGAGCTGAAGGCTGCTATCAAAGCGACCTGGTCTTCAGTAATGCCACAGCAGTGCCACTGCCCGATTGCCTCCATGCCATATCGCGTTGATGCAGTAATTCATGCTGAAGGAGCCCGACCAAGTACTGTGTGCATAAAATAATGGTTTTTTTTCTGAACATTTGTATTGTAAATCCATTTCTTATTGATTTTTAGAAAATCTTGAAGATATGGTATTTTTGAAATTCATGAGCTGTCATTTTCATGAGCTGAATTTTGATTTTCATGAGCTGCAAAATTAAAGCAAAAATGCTTGAAATATTTCACTTTATGTGTAATGAATCTAGAAAATATATGAGTATGAAAGAATTAAAATATGAAAAATTTATTTTTCCTTGACTACAAATTTTTTGAGATGTATATGTTGTTCTTACTTCCTTCTTCTTCTTATTATTGTGCCTGTTTTTTTTTTTATATTTGTAATGTTATCCATATACTCCTCTTTCTCTTTTGGTAAGTGTCTTGTCAGAACTATATAATTGTTGATAGAGTTAAAAGACTAATGTCTTACCACACAAGCAACTGGTCTGAAGAACTGAGTAAATGCTCTAAAGAATTTCATGACAAGACACATATCTGCTGTGTGGTGACTCATTTGCAAAAACTCCGAATATGCAAGCTAAGCAGCTGGTGCAAACTCAGCTAGTATCACCTAAACACACCCTCTGAAAATGTACTAACAAGCATAAACACAAGGTTTTTTTCCCCTATTAAAGCCCTGGCGGCATGTTGGCTTAGTGGTTAGCACTGTCACCTTGCACCTCCAGGGTCTGGGTTTGATTCCCACCTCAGGGTCTGTGTGCATGGAGTTTGCATGTTCTCTCCATGCTAGGGGGGTTCCCTCCAGGTTCTCCGGTTTCCTCCCACGGTCTAAAGACCTGCAGATTAGGCTAATTGGCGTTCCCAAATTGCCCGTAGTGTGTATGTGAATGTTGAATCAAGGTCCTACCACGGTTGTAAAAATCTGAATAAATATAGTGATCTCTATTGGCCTCTACGGTCCCTAGTTGAACTACAGAGTTTCCTGGATGGATGGATTTAAAGCTTTTTTTGTGCAGGAATTGGAAAAAATAAGATCTACAATTGCTAGTGAGAAAACTTAGAAAAAATAAGAAGTTAAATTAGCTAGCCTGAGATCGAATCCTTGGTGATCAAACCATGCTGAAGGTGTTTAATGGGAACTTTAGCTTGTGCGTCTCGGAAGTCTCGGGGAAAAAAAAAAGGTTTTTTATTTCCTCTTGACTTTGCTTTCTTCCTGCAACGTTTCTTAAGATTCACTGTAACTCCGCCTCCGAAACCCCCCGGCGTCTCTCTTTTACTCTCCGTCAGCAGATATATGAGAGACGGGGTAATGTTCTGGGCGGATGTTCTGGCAGACAGCCTCTTATCTGTCGTTCGTTCTCTCTCTCTCTCTCTCTCTTCGTCTGCTTCCTTCCATCCATCCATCCATCCACCTTTCCTCAGGACTGCACTCTCACTCAGCTGCACAACAACATCCCGGTGCGTGAGTCAGCGACACTGTGGGCCGGTGCTGCTGTCCTTTGTGACTGGCTGGCTGCAGTCGCACTGCGGTGGGCCGAATTTCAATGAGACTGCAGGACAGGCCAAGCCTGACAAATCTCAAATCTCTCTCTCTCTGCCAACGTCAGCACTGCTGCCAGGCGCGCGCAGGAATCTCCTCGTTCAAATGCGTATTTCCTCCCGCTCTCTATTTTCCCCTCAGATCTAGTTTTCCATCTCTCTCTCTCTCTCTCTCCCGATCTTTTTCATTCTTGCCCTCATTTCTTCTTCCTCCCAGATAATGAAACAGCTTTCTGACTCAGGATTTTTTCCCCCCTGGAGGCGAGACCTTTAAAGACACTGACTCTGTCTGACTGCAGTTTTCTATAATCAGCAGCAGCGCTATGAAACTGCAGCACAAGTGAACGTTTGGTCACCGATGGCTGTTTGAAGAAAGCAACCCAGGCCAGATCTAGTCCTACCCATAATCCTGCACTGCCTTTATACTTTTATTCTTTAAAACACTACTACATGTTACTGTGATTTCACTGTAGTACTATTCAAATACAGAACCTCAAGGGCAAAAGCTGCTGTAAGCTCTAGGGTCCAACCCACAACCCCCGGACCTTCTCTAAAGCCTCGACCATGACATCACCATGGTGTTACTGTTGCACCAGTTTAACCTACAATACCAATTTTCTTACCCGGTGATGCATCTACAGTATGTTTATTATTAACACTACTGCTGAGGCTTAAACAAGTGTTGCTGACGAATTAGTACAGAGAAGATCAGCACTTTTATTCAGAGAGGATTTATATGCTAGAGCAAAATGCTTAGATCTATGTGTGTGTGTGTGTGTGTGTGTGTGTGTGTGGTTGTGGTAAGAGCAAGGCGAGGAGGGAAATCGAAGCCTCCAGGTCTGTACGCGTCTAGATGTCTGTGGTTGAGTCACTTACGCTCAGGTTACGCTAAATACATTCAGCGCAAGACACCAAGAGTGTATGTGCACATGCCTGATGCCTGTGCGTGTACACACACACACCTGGCTGTTCACGTACACAAACAGTGTGTGTATGTGTGTGTTTATATATATATATATATATATATATATATATATATATATGGATGGCTCAGAATGGTGTTCTGTTCTTGTTTTACACTTTTTTATCACGTCCAACCTTGCAATTACCCAAAGTCTTTGGCTATAATAATAATAATAATAATAATTATAATAATGCTGTGGGCGGGGCTCCAGGCTTACCGGGCTGGGTTGCTGATTGGACGGGTCGCAGGCCATGGTGACCAGATCCTTGAGCGGGTCTTGTGAAGTGAGGTGGGGCGGGTAGCGGATGGCCGTGTGGGGAAAGTAGGTGGAGGTGGGCTGGGGCAGGATGGGAGCCGTGGAAAAATGCAGCGACGACGATGGGTGCGGACTCCGGGAGATACCTGCTGGAAAACACAGACCTACTTCTGTTAATCCCGGGTCAGTTCAGGTCAGGTTTGTGTCATGCATAAAAGCTTGTGATGTTGATTTCACTAAACGGTGACGTATCGCGATTTTTACATCGCGAAATCAATATTTTCAATTATTTAATAAATCAACATGTTTAATATTTGCTAAGTTTGTTTAGAATTGGAACAAAACACAAGAAAAAAATATTAATACAGTGGTACCTCGTCATACGAATGACCCGCATCATGAATTTTTGCCTTATATGAAATTTTGCAAGAATTTTTAATCGGCATACGAGTGAACAAACCGAGCCGAACCGAACCGAACGCCGGCTGAGTTGCACGTTCATTCGGGAGCCATTCAAAACTTTTGTGCATCAGTGAAAAGCCAGTTTACGAGTTTACGTATTTCTTTGTGGGGTATTTAGTGAAGACGTAGCACCATGGATCCCAAGAATGTTAGCAAGTACGGTAGCAAGAAGAAAACTGTTTGCTTTTTAAAGTTTGTTTTTTAAAGCAGCCGGCGCCAAGAGAAATCATAAATTTTCCAGACAAGTCAAATAGGCTTTTATTGTCATTCCAACCATATACAGTTCAGTACACAGTGAAACAAAACAACGTTCCTCCAGGAACAAGGTGCTACATACATGCAACAACATAAGCTAACAACACAACTCTATCGTAACCCGCTATCTAACTAAGAGACCTAATTAGCTGACTAGCACAGATATAACATATTTTTTATTTTTAAGTTAACCTAAAACTGCTTCTATACAAAAGAGACAACAATAGACAACAAAGTGCACGTGCAAATGTGCAAACAAAGAGTTACAGAGTGAATTAAGGTTATGTAAGGTTTAATATCTATTTATTTCATATTTTACTTTATTTACATGTCTTTACTAAATGTTTTTATTGTTTTTCTATGCAAAAAATATGATTATCGTGTTGGAAATTCGTCATATTGGTAATATTTTCTGGGGCTGGAACGGATTTTCTGCATTTACATTATTTCCTATTGTTTCACAATACGAACTTTCGCATTAAGGACTCGCTTGCGGATTGAATTTGTACGCCGTGGTACCGCTGCGTATGTTTGCATTTGAGGTGGTAAAATAATGCCGTTCCTCAATCCTACATCCTACATCCTGTGTGATTGGAGTGAATTATTTGCTAAGTTTGTTTACAATTGTAGCAAAATCGCAGAAAATTTATTTATATTGAATAAGGATTTTTTAATTTTAAAAATCACAGTACAAATCAATTCAGCACCTAGGTATTCCCGACCCTACTACACACACCATTATGTCTTGATGTCAAAGATAGACACCTGTTTTTCCATCCTCTTCGAGGTTGTACATATTATGCGTACTGAGTGGCTACTTCAGATACCGCAGTCGCCATGTCAGCTCAAACTAGTCTGGCTATTCTCTTCACACCAGTTTTCAAAATCCTCACAACAAACCAGGGTCAAAGTCACTGAGATCGTTCTCATGTGCAGTATGTGCAGTGTGATTATGCCCCTCCCACCTGATTCATAGTTATATGTGTAATCACATGAATGAACTGGTGACAAAAAAATTACAGTTCCAGGACTTTATTCATTAAAAAAGAAAACGTTTAAGTAGCAGGAAAATATCAGCACGCATTAAGCGACTAGACTTTTGTGGAATTCGTCTGTTTGGTCGCCTGGTTGTCAGGTTTCCTCGATCTTTATTCTCCTGCTGGAACGACCAATTTTCAGCGAGGCTGATTTTCCGTAATGCGCCGCGACAGCTGTGATTCCGGTGCTAACACTCTTTTCGTGGTGACATATGGCGGCGACGCTCCACCGGTTCACTTGAACAAGCCGCGCTAATTGTTGTAGCATCGTTTGTGTGGATAGTGGAGCGTTGCCAGACTACAGATTATGCCTCATTGTTCCAGAGACAATTACTTGTCAGAGAGAGCAGTGCTGTCTGCGGGTGCTCTCAGCTCTGCAATAAAGCGGCTCATATCGCGCACACACACACACACACACACACACACACACACACACACAAACGAATTGCTCTGTCTGTTCCAGACAGCCTGTCAGCAGCAGTGTATTAGTCTCAATATACACTCAATACACAAGTGAGCACTTACTACACTACTCGCACAAGGTTAGCGCCGCTAAAAGTGAAAGGGTGCGCAAATTTATAGCTATCGCAAAATCGGTATTTGCTAAAGACAAAGACATCTTATCCTGTCATATACAAGCTCTCGTTAAATGTTTATAGAGACTTCACAGTAAAAATTAAAAGCTCGGAAGGATGTAGCAGAGATCTCTGGTGTGTCTAGTGTGCGTACATAGTGTGCATATGCTAATCCTAATAGCATCAACGAAGCTAGTGGGAAGCCTAGCGTTAATTGATCCAGCTGCGGTTTTCACGGTGATTAACGTATATATTGTATCATTTGTAGCTAACCAACATGTCTGGACAGTATTTATACTGTAGCTAGTACAATTTTGCATTGGAAGTATAAAGCCGAAAGCGTTAGCCGTTAGCAGCTGCTACATGGAAAGAAGAGAAAGTGACATGAGCAACTTTGCGCTAATACTGTACAAAGTTATTGTTAGCAGGAGTTTGTGTGGAGTTTCAGGTGATCTTTAATGGGGGTTTCATTTAGAGGGATGGTGCAAAAATTTGGTAATGTGATGTTTAGGGGAACATGTGAACAGCAGCGAGCAGCTAACATTAGCTACTTAGAAGGTTTTTTTCGTATGGAAATGAAAATGTAAGGAAATCACAGAACGATAGAATATGTGGTGGTTAGTTCAGTAAGTTCCAATTCCAGTTTGTTTATAAGTCCAATTTGTTCGTAAGTCCAGAAAACATTGCCTATGTTCTAGGACACTAACACAACACTATACACAGTATTAAACTAACATGTTCCATGATCTTGGTCTTTGGAATCATTCTGATGATTGAACGATTCATGTTAAAACAACGAGCAACGTCTGCCATGCTTTCTCTCAATTATTTTCACTTTAGACTCCATCGTTGTCGCTTGGCGCTTTTCGGCAGTACCAGCTGCATCGCCGCTGCTTTTACGCTTGCTTCCAGACCTCCTAGGATGCACTATGGACGCATGTGACAGTGTACGCCAGACATGTGATCTAAACTCCGCGACTAAACATGCGCAAACTAGAATGTTCGTATGTAGGGGACAACTTATTAACGCTCTTCTTCGACTTTTTATTTTAAAAATAAGAAACCACTTCCTAGTTGATTTTCCTACGTGTTAATTGAACTTCCTAATTATTTTCTTCTCATAACACAGGTAAACTGGATTCCTGTTATATGACACACCCACGAAGGCCAGAGCTGCAACTCAGAACACATTCATGATTATAGATATTCTGTGATGAATCTGGGATTTGACGTTAAGCCTTTACGTCCTTTTGTGTGTTTTTAAAGGTGTGTGTGCGGGTGTGTCCATGCTCACCGCTGTGCACTGCGATGACAGGTCTGTGGTGTTGTGTGAAGCTGCCAAGGCGTGGAGAACTCTCCTGAGGAGATGGGCTGTCCATCTCAGTCTTCTTCACCGGGGAGATACCTGAGAGACAGGGCAGAGGGTGAGAGAGAAAGAGAGAGAGAGAGAGAAAAAGAGGTCAGCTTGAACAACGATCACTAGGTGTACTGACAGCGATGACCACAGGGTGGCAGAGCATATAAAAAGTACTTTAGTTTTTATGATGCTGCAGAGAACTGCAGTGTGTATGGGATAATCGTGTGTCCCTTTGGACTTACAGCAGTGTGTGTCAGATAGGAGGGAGGATGCACCAGCAGGGGATGCAAAAACATACACAGTTTTAAATATAATCACATAACAAAACCGTGTCCGTATTTGCACATTTATCTACTGTATATAATAAGCTTGGCGTCTAAAGTCCTATTAAGACAAGATAAGATTTACGTGGAGGGGGAGAAATAGAAACAGAAATAATCTATCATCTCTACATACTGTACAGGACACCTCGATATTACTCTGCAATATTATCACAATGCATTTTGCAGCAGGTTTTGTCTTTTGTGGTTAAACTTGTAGCTCTAGTAAAAGCTTTTTTTATTGCTTGTCAGCTACGAGAGGTGTCTCGAAGCCCAATGCAGTCGTTCCCGTGGGCAAAGAGACGTATCTGTCTGTGTGAACTGTACACATAATCATTTACCAACACCACTTGCGTGTTACAGGGACTCGAATGGGAGTTATTGCCAAATGCCCCGTACAGTCCTGACCTCACTCCAAGCCATTTCCACATGATTGGGAGTTCCTGGGAGGCCGGAGTTTTAGACGTGAAGCAGGCAGCCCGATCCTGGTTTCGGCGTACCAAGAAATCTTCCTACCTTGATGGTATTCAAGCGCTAGTGAATCGTTGAGATGAGTACATTAGCGCTCTGTTAGTGCTTTATTAGAAATAAAGGCAGTTTTTACTCTCATGTGTTCTGTTATTCTGCACAATCAAAAGTGAACACCCTTCGTACATTCAGGCTTGCGTCTCTGATATCGAACTAAAGAAGCATTATTTAATTATACTTTGTATCCTTTTTCACAGACATCCTGACAGTTTTTGAGGACTCTAACTGCTGCATGCTTTGTTTTATAAACCTTCGCTAACACGGAGGCTTATAAAACGAAACAGACTGACGTGTACGTCCAGCTGCTGCTCGGCCCGCCCTGCTCTGCTTCTCTTTTCTTCTCTCACTCTCCCTTTGTCCCAAAGCAATCAGCCAAGAAGGTACCGGTAACAAAAACATCGTTGGAACTGTCTAGACAGGAAGTGAGGTTGACGGGGCTGCTCTCACGCAGGATGTCTCATCAAGTTCATCCATTCCAGAGCAGGGCTGAATGCTAAAGTTGTGCTAATCGCTTACTACTAGACAGTAGTCAAGAAAGTCTTTTGCAGCCAAGGACATCTTAAACTGGAAATAAAAATACATTTTTTTTTTACGAATCCCATTGAAGTATGATGTTATGACTCCTATTATTGCTGGATCCTTAAAGCTTTGGATTAAATCCATTAAATTCAAAGAACAATCATATTACAATATGAATCAATGTTCGCACAATATTACATTGAGGTAATGAAATCGTAATGTTTGCACAGGATGTAGCCAGTTTAATCAAGTGTTTAAAAATTGGCAAATTTATGAAATAATGCCAGACACTTGAAGGATAAGCTGACCGAAGCCTCATCTGCTACAGTGAACCTGCAACTTTAAAGGTCCCATATTTACATTTTTTTTTTTGAAAAACAACTTTAACACAGGCCTTAGCGCTGCCTCAAAGCACACAAACTGTGTGTGTGTGTGTGTGTGTGTGTGTGTGTGTTAGTGCTCCAACTAAAACAGCCCTGAGATAATGCATTTCTACAAACTGTATTTCTAAACTAAATTTCACTCCTACTCCGAATACGCCATTTCAGTGTCTATGTAAATGAGATACTGCTGAGCCACGCCCTCCGAGATCAGCAGAGCTCAGGAAAAAGCAGGGAGGAGGGGGTCTCTTCTTGTATGAGGTCACATTTGGGGAAAAAAAAATCTAATTAGCTTGCTTAAACAATGGGCCATAAAAAGTTGGAAAAAAGACAAAAAAATAATTACATGAAATGTTTTATTTTCTCATGTTTTCTTATGTTTTACTGTCTCATGTCTATATGGCTGTTTATATGTATTTGTCAGTAAAGTTACAGTAAACCATTTCATCAGTGTGAAACATTGCTAAATGCTCGCTAAAGCCGATATCCTGCATGACAATATTTTTTTACCTCCTAATAAATGAGAAACGTCTCTGTTTTGGTCTCTCCTTTTTAGTTCACAGACACTCATATAAGTATTTCATGCGTATCATACCGTGTTGTGTACAGGACAAATACATTTTTTGAATGAAAATATTTGATTAGATTTTTTTGTTTGCACACTCACATTCCAGAAACCCATCTAAAAATCTAAAATGAACTTCACTAAAGTGAATTTTGTATAATAGGTTTCATTTTCCTTTAAAATTTCTAGTCCTCACATCGTATGACACGAATATTAAAGTTTAAACACAGCTAAGCTACCTGCAAGCCTAGACTTTTTTACGATAGCTCTTAAAATTGGCACCCAAAGAATGGCTGAGACAAAGAGCTGGACAGGACTGGGTGGAGTTTCTTGCTACACTATATGAGGTCACAATAGGACAAAAATCTGATTTGCTCGTTTAAGCTCCGACCAATAAACACATGAAAAAAGAGAAACAGCAATGATTTATTTTTTCTTTTCATGTTTGTTGTTTGTCCTTGAGACTCGTGTAAATGTCTAATGTTGACAATAAAGAGAATTACACTTGGTGCCCTTTAAAGGCACAGCACAGTATTATACAGTATTATTAATGATTAAATCGCCTTAATTGGCAGTAAATTTACAGTAAAAACATACATTTCAGCCTGAAACATTACAGCTCACTAAAGCTGATATCCTGCAAGAAAACTGTTGTTTTTTTTCTTTAGATCTTAATAAATGAGAAACGTTCCTGTTTCGGACAATCTTCTCCCTTTGTGTGTCACGCGTACACAACTTCTGAATATTCCTTAAACCTGAAGTTATTACTAATGTGTTTGTCTAACTCAGCTCTGGAAACACTTTTTTTTTTTTCCCTTGAAAAGCTCTAAAAGGTAAACATGTTCCAGATGAAACATGCAGCTCCATCTTTTCATAATTTAAGCAACAAAAAAAAAGAGAGAAAAAAACTCCCACACCAAATCCAATCTGGACAACTCGAACGCCCCAGAATTAGACCTTTTTTTTTTTTTTTTTTTTTTTTAAATAAAGAGCTACAACCATAACAAGACTGTCATGAATTATCGATCTTTAAAAAAATCCATTCGAAGCCCCTTAAACTGCCGACTTTGTCATTCTTTGTGTGTCGACAGCGCAGACGGGAACTAAACACAGGAACGGGTTTTACATTAGTCACTGGCAAAAAACCTAAACACAACTCTGATTACACAGCAAACATTATGTTACAACCACCGCAAATATATTATAACCACATGTAAGAAAGCGCGCACACATATGCACACGCACACACACACACACACACACACACTCCTGAAGTAGCTCACAGTATGGTTTATATAACCACCATGTGACCTAGTTTCACTGCTGCCAGGTTTTGCCCTGCCCAGGTGTTTCAGCTCTGCTTACACTGCAATTTCACACACACACATACATCAAAAGACTCTATTAGTGTTTTTAAATCCAGATAAACACACATCAACATGTTTAATTTGGTCTATTGACACTTACTCATCATTTAATTTAGTTTTATTGCACAACTGGTCGCATGTTTCATAAATTTTAATCATGTCACAAGAATTCAACATGTAAAGTTCTCATCTTTTACAGTATATCTTCACTTTTAGTGAAGTTTTTCTGCAAAAATCAAGATTTATAAGTTTACTACTGTATCACCATCAAGGTAGAAAGTTTTCACTAAGTCTTGATCAGAGCGCCTGCATCATGTCTGAAACTCTGGCCTCCCAGGAACTTCTTTAACGGCCCCAACATGTGGAAATGGCTTGGAGCAATATCAAGACTGTACAAGAGATGTGGCAATGATATAAGATTTTTGTTCGACCGACTTCAGCTTTGATTTCGGTGCGCAATGTGGTGGTCAGTTCATGTGTGGAAATGATTCCTCATGCTCCCGGGACAAATCTTTCCCAATCTGAGTCATCAGAGAAGTTTGGTTTGGTGATCCAAAGGTGTGAAAACCTGGTCATTCAATACATGGTTTAGTCCCAATCCTGTAAGTTCTCATTACATTGTATGTGTATTAAACATACATAGCTCAGATTTATACTGTACCTTTTTTTTTTTTTTTTTACAATGCAGCGTCACCGAACGTTTAAGTTATCTCCGTTCATGATTTATTTTTTTCCCGTCCACATTCCTTCCATGAAGTTGACGGTTCAGCACTATTCTTCCAGGTGATAAAGAGAGTCATTCTTGGTGCTCTTAATTGGCAGTCTATAGTATTTGCGATTTTTAAATTAAAGTTTAAACACAACTAAGCTACACAACTAACCATACTAAGTTGAATGGTTCTTAGCTCAATTTCATGAGATTTCAAATCTCCTTGGTTGGTTTCTTTGCTTTTATTTTTTTTTCTAGATGTGTAATTAGAGAGATTTAATATCGTGTCTAGGATGGTAACAACACTGTAAGACTGTAAGACTTAATACTGCACTGCATTTAAAATCACTGACACTGAAGGCAATGCACAGATAAATGTAGGGAAGAAATATTTCCTCTTGTAACTAATGACAAAAACTTCACGCAAAAAAACAAAACAAAACCAAAAAAAAAAACCTTCAGACATTTAACCATAACCCTGTTTGGATAAACTCTAAAATAAAGTCAGTTAATTTACTGGTAGTTAAAATGGTTGTTACTTAAGATCTTATTCTACTTAATGTTGCATGAATCCATATTTCTGACCTAAATCAAATATAAAGTGTAAAGAGTTCAGTGTAAAACAAATCCTCTTTATTATACAGCTCTAACCTCCTTCCATCTCGTCCTGCCAGTTTCGAGAGCTGCTAGCCGGAGAGTTGGGTGAGGTGTAGTATTCACCCCCGGGGCTGGTGTCGATGTCACCCTCGACAGAGCTGGACTTCTGCCTCTTACTCCTGCATGAGACAAACAAAGACATGGATTAGCAATCATCATTAAGGACAAGGCCAAAAAAACAGAGCAATCAGATCGCTTTAAATTCATCACACAGCATAAACGGGGCACACAGAAAATGAGTAAAACACACACACACACACACACAGACGTACACGTACACACAGATGCTGGCTACTGGATAAGTGCAGCTTGGCAAAAAGTTTACTTTGTTTGAACTTGGCAGAGTGTTTATTGGGAAAAGAGCATTCATCAAAGCTAGCAGGGACAGTGAAGGAGAAGAGATAAATCACAGAGCCTAGGGGACTGCTGTCAACAGGGTTCTTAAACACACACACACACACACACACACACACACACACACACACACAAACCAGCATTTTATAATGTCACTTTGACAAACCTACTCCTACACTATTACAAAATTATTCACACACACATACACGCACGCACACACACACACACACACACACTTTATCATGTCACAATAACAATCATCACACTGAGTGAAATTGCCTTGATCTTGCTCTAAACCTCTACATCTGTCATTTACTTTTTTTCCATTCTGCGGATCTAAACAATTAAGAAAAGAAAATACACTAGTACAGGAAATAAGGGGTCATGCTTGAGAGCTAAATTAAATTAATCACTTTTTTTTTTTTTTTTTTTTACCCAGTCAGAATCAAGCGCTCAGCTTTCACTCGCTATGAAAAGTGGATCTAGAATATGCAATATCCACAGAACGAAGGCTGTGATGGATTATGGGCGATAAACCGAAACGACGCACCGAGTACTGCAGGGGCTATGTCGAAAAGTAACTGGTGCAAGGTGATGCTTTAAACGACAGTGTTTTAAAGGGCCCATGTTTTACTGTTTCTTTAAAAAACTTAACCACAGGAAAAACTACAGTATTTATGGAGATTTAGCATTTAGCTCTGAGACCTATCTCATGACAGGTATGTGAAAGTGTGGGTAAGCTAAATCTCCAGCTGACATACCTATCAAATAATGCATTTTTTTTAACACCTTAAACTCCCTCCTCTGAATGTGCCATTTCCTAGTGTTTATGCAAATGCGTTACTCCTGAGCCCTGCCCCTCCATAGAACAAGCCAGGGTAGGATTATCTTCTTATATGAGGTCACACGGGAGAAAAAATATGATTTGCGTGTTTAAGCTGCTGTCAATGCAAAAATGAAAACAGGAAATGTATTTTATTTTACTGGAGACCATCTGAATATCTAACAATGAATAAAAAGTGAATTTTGCATACTAGGTTCACTTAAAATAAACCTTTCAAGGTAATTAGATATACAATTAATTATTGGTATTATTTCC
This sequence comes from Leiocassis micropogon, assembly GCA_028565275.1. Taxonomy (NCBI): domain Eukaryota; kingdom Metazoa; phylum Chordata; class Actinopteri; order Siluriformes; family Bagridae; genus Leiocassis; species Leiocassis micropogon. Next base: position 14,149,254 of record JAOVVA010000032.1, on the reverse strand, counting down.
TTTATGGTACTGTATACAAGTGAATGAACCGGGCCATTAAAAACTAGTTTGGGCAGTGGAGAGCCAAGCAAAACAAGTTTTCCATAACAATTTACAAATTTTTTTTGCATTTTTGCAATATTTAGTGAAGACATATCACCATGGGTCCCAAGATGTTAGCAAGTACGGTAGCAAAAAGAAAATAAAGCCACTTTCAGTTTCATTTTTAAAGCGGACAGTGCCAAGAGGAATCATAAATAAATTAAAGTTGAGTGAGTTTTAATGTCTATTTATTTAATATTTGTCTTCATTTACATCTTTTTTATATGTTTTGACTGTTTTAATATGCAAAAGAATATGAAAATAGTTAGAAATTGGTTATATTGGTAATATTTTTGGGTGGCTGAAACAGATTATCTGCATTTACATTATTTCCTATGGGAAAATGCGCTTCACAATTAAAAAAAAATGTATCTTTTTTTCTTTTTGCTAAAAATTCACCTATGCCAAGCTTCGTAATCCTGTCAAAAAAATGAGACTTGGCCAAGTTAACATCTATTAACTATACATTTTTATGGTTGTACTATTAAAAATTGTGCTGACTTGTTTCAGACAAAATGTTTTTTGGTCCTTATCACTTCTGATACTCCCATAGCAAAGAAAGTCCAAGATGAGATCTCATGTTAATGTCTTCTTTGTCTCCTAGACAGAAATGAGCCGTCTTCGAAACTCGAATGAGAGTTTCTCAATCTTCTCAAATGTGTCTCAAATTTGGCTCATTACCTCTAAATCTCAGAGATAGTTCATATTTGTCTTGTGTGCGACTCACATATTTTT
>JAOVVA010000032.1:14136924-14148338 GCA_028565275.1 Leiocassis micropogon | reverse complement strand
TACAATGTGATTTCCGAATTTTTCTTTTTAGATTCTGTCTCTCACAGTGGAAATGCACCTATGCTGAAAATTGTAGAACCTCCATGATTTCTAAGTAAGAGAACTTGCAAAATCACATGGTGATCAAATATTTATTGACCTCACTGTATATGAATTTTACCAAAATAAAAAATTTAAAGGGTGATATTCATATTTGAAAATGAGACCAAAAACCTTTTAATAAAAATGGATTTCAAGAATACATCAAATTTGTCTTTGGAACAATTGCTCACCGTCTCTAACCCTGCCAAATTATCCTTTTACTGCCAGCGTTTATTGGACCGAATAACATCCCAAATAAACAAAAAGTTCTCACTGAGGTGCTTTAAAGCTCAACAAATACAATTTCACTCTTACCTGATTTCCCCACTCCAGCTCTTCCGAAAACAGCCACTTTAACCTCTGGGCTCTTCGCCATGATAACAGAAGATACTCTGGCACAAAAGATCAGTCAGGGAGCGGACAGCTATTGTTGTGATGCTGCAGCTTCTTCATTGGTTTATCTCTGCCTCTGCATATGAGGGCAGAATCTCCTGCAAACACAGACATGTGGTATCTGAATGATTTATCTTACGTAACCCGTACCTTTGATGACAGGACGAATCAAACCGTTGCTGTTTTAAGCTCATTCGGGTCAATCTCGGGTCGCACTATTGGCAAGCTAAAATCGAGTTTGTTCAACAGACACCGTAGCTGGAGCAGCTTCAACTCAAAATCCCTACGCTAATGAATCTTGAAAACAGATTGTTCGCTGCTTCTCCCACTGATAGCATCATGAGTCATTCTCAGTCATAGTGTAGGCAATGTTTGTGTGCATATGTGAAGGTGTGTGTGGGGGGGGAGAGGGGGCATGCCTATAAATTATTCATTCACGAAGCAAATGAGCAGTTCCTGACACTAAATAGATTGTCAAATCTAATTCAATTTTGTTCGCTGTCAGCAATTTCTCATAGAGACTAAACTGCTAATCAAAAGGCATTCAAAGACTAAACACACTGACAAAACATATGCCTTAAAATACAACAGGTGAAACTCGTAAAATTAGAATATTGTGCAAAAGTTCATTTATTTCAGTAATGCAACTTAAAAGGTAAAACTAAGCTCATAGCTTCCACGCCACGCCGCATTGAGGCAGTAACTGCTGCAAAAGGGGCCCAAACCAAGTACTGATACATACTGTATGCATACTTATACTTTTCAAAGGTCCGATATGTTCTATGTACAATCCTTGTTTTATTGATTGCATGTAATATTAAAATTTTCTGAGATTGTGGATTTGAGGTTTTCATGAGCTGTAAGCCATAATCATCTCAATTATGACAAATCACGGCTTGAACTATCTTGCTTTGCATGTAATGAGTCTATCTCATATATTAGTTCCACCTTTTAAGTTGAAAATAATGAACTGAATGAAGTTCTGAAATAAATGAACTTTTGCACGCTATTCTAATTTTTCGAGTTTCACCAGTACATATTTTTTGCATTAAGGAAGATAGAATAAGGCAAAGTTTGAATTATTTTAGGTATTAAAGCCTGATGAATGAATTATTCTCAAAATGCCATGGTCTTCACTGTCCGTGAGGTAACTTTTTGTTCAGAAGAATCATTGCGGTACGAGCGCAGTGGCTCCAAATGGCTTACAATTCAATTCAGTTCATTGTTTAATCGTCATGTTTGTTTTTATTAAAAAATTGATCACTAATTACATATAAATCTGAAAAGATTTCAATTTTTGAGCATGCAAAGAAAAAATAAATCTGATGAATTACTTTCGCTTCAAAAATAAATAAATAAATAAATAAATAAATAAATAAACTGGATTTCACTGATATTTTCAATAAATGTGGACAAATGCTACTTCAGAGCTGACGCGTAGATTTTTTTTTTTGTGAAAAATATGTATTCACTGCTAACATTAGCCTGCTTAGAAATCCTAACCTGACAGGATTACTGAAGGAATTTTATAAATTAAAATATTCTCTAGCACTAGCCTAACTAAGATATCCTAACATATCCTAGCTTGACAGGATTTCTGACAGAATTTTTTTAATAAAAATATTCCCTAGCACTATCTTGCTAGCTAACATAACCTAACCTGTCAGGATTTCTAACAAGGATTTTTAAAAGAAAAATATTCCCTAGCACTAGCCTATTAGCTAAGATATTCTAACCTGACAGGATTTCTGACTGAATTTTTTAAAAGAAAAATATTCCCTAGCACTATCTTGCTAGTTGACATACTGTATCATAACCTGTCAGGATTTCTAACAAGGATTTTTAACCTGCTAGCTAATATAACCTAATCTGACAGGATTTTCCAGTGAGAATTATTCACAGCTACAGGCTACTAGCTGACAATCTGTGGCACTTAAAAGCACATCGACAAGCTCCAGGAAAGTTTACCATGGTATAGCTACTGTACTACAGTATGACAGTCCGATGGTACTGTACCTGTACCATGGCATATAGTTCCACTGGATTTTTAACAGAACCTTGGTACTTATTTGCTGATATATATATGTACCACATTGTGGTAGGTAAATGATTCTACTATGGTACAACCGTACATGTACTATAGTGTGGACTCTGGTTCCAACTGTAGTAAGGTACTATGGAACACATTGTAATATACTGTACTGTACAGTATATACTGTAGGAAAGCTGGATGGTGCCCATAGCAAAGAAACTCCAAGATGAGATCTCATGTTAATCTCTTCTTTGTCGCCTAGACAGAAATTAGCCATCTTTGAGACTTGAATGAGATTTAGGCGTTTTCTGCATCTTTTCAAAGGTGTCTCAAATGTGGCTCATTACCTTTAAATCTCAGAGATAGTTTACATTTGTCTTCCCCAGAGCAGTGTTTCCCACACATAAAGTATACGGTACTTGTAAACTGTGCATTTGGGTTTTCTGATATATTCTGATATGATGCTTTTTAACATTTTTGCTTAGTCATGTGTGTATAGTTAGTTTAAATGAAATAAAATAGAGTTATTTATATTGAAGAATATATTCTACTGAAAAAATGTCACTCTATATTGCACAATCCTGACTCATACACAGTATATTAATTAAAACATAATGCAAAAAATGGATAAAAATGCGTGTAACTTTAGAAACATCAATTAATTATATTCTGTAAATAAAGACCAATATGTTTGTTTGTGGAAAGGTTATCTTCGCAATTATTTACATTTTACTTTAACTGGGTTCTTTTCAGAAGCATGCCACCTCAGGAGACCAAGAATGCAGGAGAATGTTCCGGAGTCTCCATCAGCACATCATCAGTCAGGTAAGCACCAGCCCATGAGAAAGCTCAAGCCCATCTCTCAACCTTCAGAAAATATGGGAATGGAGTAACTGAATGGTGTTTAGGTAAATCCCAAATGTTTATATATATATATAGTTTCATTAGATACTAAGCAACTCCAGGAGTTGCAGACTTTGGACAAACTTGTTGGACATCCACCACAAGACTGATGTAGCCAGTGAGAGAACTTTTCCTAGCTTTGGCCCGTTCCTGTAGTCCTTACATACCGCAAGCAACCAATTTTCCTTTAAAATTTTCATCTCCTTTTTGACTGATTCTTTTCACTGGAAGATTGTCACAATGCTGTGGACTTTGTGTAACTCCTGTATAAATCATACTATGAGTTGAGCAGTGTGACGCTTAACATATTTGTCAGGTTTTATGACATTTTGTATCATCTAGTATCTTGATTTGTCAGATTTTGCTGGTGTCTGTTATATTGTGTGAATTGTAAATTTATTTACTGTATGCTGTCAACTGAGTATTTGATATGTTCAATAATTATACAACTATAATATTTATAATTTGTTTCATGCATCTCATTTATATCTGATTTTAATCTCATTATGGTCTTATATATGGCTCATTTGCTTCTCCTTTAAATGCAGTTCTGTTTCTAATGTACATCTCGGATTTCTCAAATGTTTCTCGAAAGTATGTCTCGCTTTGTGTATCAGTTATGTCTCTTTGTTTCTCCTAAGTGGGGTTTAGGAGAAATAGAAAAGACAAAGTCGAGCTTGTAATGAGACAGCTCAATTCAGTCTCATGAGAAGAGAAAAAGCTCATTCTGAGCAACAAAATTTTGCTATGGGCTGATAACAAACATCCTGCTTAGCGATAATGAATCAATCAGGGATGTCACGGGGTGACAGTTTGTTTAGCTCTGTGTGTGTGTGTGTGCACTGACCCGCTAGAGGAGGTGCTGGGTAGGGTTCTCCTCATGGTCACGCCTGTAGGGTTCAGATCGTAAGCCAGGTGTCCCTGCAGCTCCCCGAGTGAGAAGTTCGGCCCTGTTCCTGTCACCACCGGTGCTTTAAATGATAAAAAAAAAAAAAACACACAGGTTAAAATGCGTAGCGCTTTCAAATCTAAAACAGGATACACAACGATTCATGTTTACTTAATTTTGTTACCCAGCTAGCATAAAAACCCAGGATAAACAATTTAAAACACCACTTAAAACGAGTAATAAAGATTAAGACTATTTACTGTAAAAAGATGTCACTTGAAATGTGTTAGCCAGTAGAATTTAGCCACACATCACTCAGAAAGTATTCAAAATGACTTCCGAAATCCTGTCAGGTTGTTTATGCTAGCTATTTACTTAGCTTTACTTTGAAAATCAGTTACAGTATAAATACTATAAAATTCTTGCCAGAAATCCTCTCAGGTTAGCAAACATTTGCTACTTAACTTGTATTTGCAGTAAAACGGAATACTATTTCTGTATAATTCTCAAAGATCCTGTCAGGATTCTAATCAGATTATATTCTGTTACCTAGCTAGCTAGCTAGCCAGTACTAGCAACATCCCTGTCAGGGTATCTTATGTTAAAGTTATAAATATTTAGAAACAGCCTTACAAATCATTACAGTAATTCTGTCAGCCTGGCTCATCTTTTCTGGAGAAAGCTAGAGTTATCAGTGAAGTTTGAGATTTATAAATATTATTTCTGAGGAATCAAGTAAGGTTTGCTAGCTTGCTTAAGCAGGAAAGCTTAATAACATTTATAAATATTGTTAAGAAATCTACGATTAGCGATGAAGATGATGAATAATTCATGCTAGTTTTCACTTTTACTCTAGCTAGCTAGCTCACGAGTTAAATTTCTGAGGGAATACTGAGGATTTTTGCTTAAATATCCTCTCAGGAATCGTTTTAGGTTAGCTAGCTTACTAGCATCAGCTATAAAAATATAAAAACATATAGCCTACTGTGGTACCTCGGCATACAAATTTAATCCATTCCAGAGGCAAAATCCTAAAGGTTAAATTATGTATTGTGAAATGCATTTTCCCATAGGTAATAGTGTAAATGCCACCCAAAAATATTACCAATATTACCAATTTCCAACACGATAATCATATCATAATAAGACAATTTGGAAAAGACATGGAAATAAGGTAAAATATGAAGTAAATAAGTATGCCAAAAATGCTTTCTATGTCAAGATAAATGTCTTGCAAAATTTCAGTTCTTGAAAATGTGAAAATACATTAGGCGAGGCGTTTATACGCCAAGGTACCACTGTACATGTTGATGAAATCTAAAGAAATGCGGTACACAAGACCAGTTGTGGGCTGTGATTTACAGCACTAAAGGCCAATACTGTAGTATACGTGACTGTCTCATAGGTTAGACCGAGTCTTTGGGGACGAGGCTGCATTGTGCTGCTCTACACTACAGGTACACACAAAGTCAAACCTTTAATATGAAACAGTGCTGGACTCGAGCTATATTATGAATTATTGCGTTAGAAGCTACTTAGCGTTGTAGCTGTAAATAAAAGGACAAAAGTGTTTCAGAGGCAATTTGGAACGACTTGGAAATAATTTCTAAAGAGACAAAGTGTTATTTAAGATGACAACTTTATTAGGTGTGTTTTCTTGCTAAAAGTGCGTCTGTGACTGGTTTTGAACGTGAGTTTTTTGCAGGAGGCAGCTGCTCTCACCTCTTTCCAGTACTACGGACAGTACAGACCTAAAGTAATTTCACCTACGGTATGCTCTGATGGTTATTGTAAGTAGCGATTATTATAACACGTGACGCAGAGTGAGACACTGGCCTCTCGTCCAATCAGATTGCTCGGTCAGAACTACTGTAACTGTTGTATAATATAAAACAACACCAGGAATCACACATTTGAACCACAAGATGTCTGTTCGAATAATTCGCCTTTACATGTCCCCTGTGTTGGTCGTTATTATTTCATTAGGGCTTCACAGGGAGATTCGTATATTACACAAACAATCTCGTTATGCAGATTAAATCCTCTCTAGAGAACATCACGAGAACCAGTAGTCTGTATAATTAGAGACGGTTCTCAGAGTCAGCACAAATGTCAGATTCACTTCACGCTCCTCAAACCAAAACCAGGTAGCACATGCTTGGCTTACTGACTCGTCTACAGATTCCTAAACAAGCCACAACTTAAACTGTAAATCACAGGATGTGTTTAGACAACTCTAAACCTCAGGTGTCTTTAATTTGCCAATTTTTTTATATATGAAAATGATTGATTTATTTTGGGGAGGTAACACGTTCCGGCTTTGGAAATAGAGAGAAATGATTTTTACGAGACTAAAGAAGCTGACAGGTGTGTGTTTAGTGAGAACAATACATGACCATGATCAGATCAGGCTACGTTATATAGAGAGCTGACAGCGGCTTAATGAATGTTTTACTGTCGCATTTTACCCTCCATCCATCAGCATTTATTCAACAGAACAACACAATTACACTGCCTGGCCAAAAACAAAAAAACAGTCTACACACTCTAATATTTTTATTATATCGCCTTTCACTTTGATTAAGCTGCACATTTGTAATGCAAAGTAACAACATTTATTTCCATAGTTGCGTTCATTTTTGGCCGAGGTCTTGTACTGATGATGAGTATGTCAAAAGTCTTCTCCAGGTCATCCCAAAAACTTTTAATAGGGTTAGGGTCACGAATCTGTGAGGCCAATTCATAATTCAGAAACACTCTTTCACAATTTGTACCATCAGGGAAGAAAAACTCCATAGATGTGATAAGCTGGTCATTCAGTACATTCAGGTCGTCAGCTGACTTCATTTTATTGCCACATAACGTTGCTGAGTCTAGACCTGAGCAACACCAGATCATAACACTGCCTCCAGTGGCTTGTAGAGTGGCCACAATGCATGATGGGTGCACTGCTTCATGGGCTTCCCTTCTTACCCTGACACACCCATCGCTCTGGAATAGGTCTTAATCCGGGCTCATCAGGTCACATGACCTTTTTCCATTGCTCCAAAATCTTTATCCATACGATCCCTGGCAAACTGAAGCCTTTTCCTCACACTTATTCTAAAATACTTACTTTACTTTTACTAAATTCTTTACTCTTTATTCTTTTTGGTCTCTCATTCACTCACTCCCTCTCTAACTCCACTCACTGCCAGTTTTAACCACCAACTTATTCTAATGATTCTAGTCACAAATGTGAAAATAATTGTACATAACTGCAATGTACTGTATAATGTCTGACATAGAGACATGACTCCGCCCCTTCTGCCTGAGAGCGGCGACAGTTTTGATTCTATAGCGTATATCTCCTGGGAGCAGCATACGATTGTGCTCAGTGTGAGAGCGGCTGCATGGAGAGAGCAGAGTCTCTGGAATGAGTTGCGGATGGCTCATGTGGAAGCGTTTGAGGCCGTTCCAGCGCTTGGGCTGAGTGCAAAACTGCAGTAATGTTAGTTACATTACAGGCCACTGGCTACACACACACACACACACACACACACACACACACGTACACCCCAGCTGTGCAGAGACTCTGTGGATAAACAGGGCCGTCCCAGCTGGGAGACACATCGACTCCAATCTGAGTCAAGTGACGTGGCTCTCAGAAATGTTAACGTGCTTTGGGAATAAAGTCTCTGTGCTGGAATTCGCACGACTTTTCACACACACGTACCAAAAACATTTAACACACACTTAAATTCATGTTGTTACCAGCGCACAGGAATGAAGTACTGTAGAAATCTCAGCCAAATACGAATGATTTTTAACTGCTAATTTCTGCATATATCTGGGGTTGATATGCCAGGCTAGCTACTGTAACATACAAAGGGCATTTTGTATTTCAACCCGGGACTTTTGGTTGTGCTGAATAACAAGACATGAGAGTAAAAACTCCCTTTATTTCTCTATATAATCCCCTGCTACACTAATGCACTCATCCCAGCATTTCACTAGTGCTTGGATACCATCAAGGCGCAAAGTTTTCCCAGCACGCCAGAGATATGATCGGACTGCCTGTCTGATTCATGTCTGAAACGCTGGCCTCCCAGGAACTCCTTTATCGTTCCAAACATGTACAAATGGCTTGAATGGAGGTCAGGACTGTACTAGGGATGTGGTAATAACTCCCGGCTGAATTCCGGTAACGTGCAAGTGGTGCTGGTGATTGATTGTGTGTACAGTTCCCACCGACAGCAGCGTCTCTTCGGCAAGCCGGCGACAAATCTCCTGGCGATTTCCAAGGGACAGGTTGAATGTTCTCGGGAGCGGCTGCAGCGGGCTCCGAGCCACCCCGGCCGGGATCTCATTCATGGTTGTACGTCTTTCTTTAAAACGTTTGCCCCATACAAGTGTTTTACTGCGTCTACGAATCTCATCACAGTACTGTGTACCATGTTCTCTGTTCACTTTGTTCAGGCTTCCTGATACACTTTTCCTCTTATAGTGTAATGTTAACATTGGTCACTCTTTCACATACTCTTTGTTAATTGGCTGATGCTCCTGCCAGACTTCTTTTAAGCCTAAACTTGGAACTTACTGACGTGTAATGCTCCTAAGCTAGTCTATGACTAAGTCATTTTCTGGGACACAATCCGCCAAACCTTTTATTTTAATAAATAAAATAAAAGTCATGTTCATTCCCAGTGAGGACTTAAAAACACAAAACACTTTCCCACACCGGGTGTTCAGATTGTGATGTTGCTTTATTTGGAGATGAAGAAAGAATAAGATTTAAGCTCCTTACTTCTGGACACTTGTACCAGTTCGGTCACGTTGAACACTCCCGACGTGACAAAGCTCTCCTGAAACTCGGGCCCATCTGCGAAAGAAGAAAATGAAAACAAAGGAACAATGCGGTAGTGTCTCTTGAAACTGAGCAGTGATTATATCATTATCATCATACACAAAAAAGACACAATAGGATCACTGTTATAGTTTTTTTTTTAAATAGTTCTTCCCTACTGTCTGACCTGAAACTATTTCAAAACAAACTTCTAGGTTCTGAAACATAGAAAAGCATACAGTCATCTCCAGAATTATTGGCACCCTTGAGCAAAAAAAAACAACAAATAACGGAGGTGGCATAGTGGCGCAGTGGTTAGCAGTGTCGCCTTGAACCTCCACGACTGGGGTTCGAATCTCGCCTCCAGTCTGTGCGTGTTTGTGTGTGGAGTTTGAATGTTCTCCCTGTGACTTGTGGGTTTCCTTTCACACTCCAAATATATGCACTGTAGGATATGACTGGCGTTTCTAACTTGCCCTAAATCATGTGACTGTGCGTGCACACTTGTACTCTGTTACGGGTGAGCACCCCGTTCTGGATGTACCCCATTTTGTGCCTTCCTCGAACCCTACACAGGAAACATGTTATAAATAATAGATGGATGGAAAGATAAACGGTAGACTTCTATTTAAACTCTGGTTTCAAAATTATTGGCACCCCAGCAACTTTAGAGTCCAAAACAAAACTGAGCAACATCAGTTTGAGCTTCTTTCCCCTTCCTTTCCAATTTCTCGTCATCACAAAAACACTTTGTTCCACGTCCAACCGTTACTAACCACTTATTACACACGACTTCCTGTTTACAGACTAGATTAAGCACGGCGAACGTTCGTTTTTGCAAAGTCTTGCCAAAAACTATTTTGGTGTAAGTTCTCAGCCTTATGCCTGACCATTGCTGTTTCTGTTTCTGCTCTTTTGTCTGCTTTCATTGCAGGTCTGTGAGTTTGCCTGCATTTTGATCATTATCTTGGACGAGTTTGATGTGAACCTCAAGAACATGGATTCGTTACGGTCGTGCATTTGGGACGAATTTTCAGGAAAAAGCAGGTTTAAATAGTTCAAATATCCTGTACTGTATATGAGCTGAATTCATTCTGTCACCAGTCATGGATCACACGTCCAGAACAGTCCCAAAGCATCGCGATTCCACCTCCATATCCAGCCATGTTTTTTTAAAGATAGGATTCGTGGGAAAAACATCTCATTTGAACATACTGTAAGACATGATTCCAAGTGACCCCGTGTGAAGTTCTGGAGCTGATATGAAAGTTGATACTGTAGGTACTGAACATGATGTACTCCAATGATTATTTAGAGTCTTTTCTCTATGTTTCTCTTTTTCTTTCCTCCCGGACAACAACTGTAAGCAACTGTAACCAAGAATAAGCAATTAATAAAATTCTCTAAATCTTTAAATCTTGAATATTCATGCACCTGATACACCTGAATCCTTACCAATTTTCCTGACTTTTTAAATACTTTTTAAATTGTTCTTATATTTTTTAAATATCCCTTATAAGCACCCCTTTTACATTTTTTTGTGTAAAAGCAGCTCTGACAGTTGTAATGTCCATGACAGGGTTATATTAGGGTTAAGTGTTCTTATGTTGTAGGCTGTTGTTTCTATAGTAGCAAGTCATTCATAATCCTTCCAGTAATTTTAAGGCTAATAAAGAAACAAATTAAAAACCAAGGTTGTTATTTAACAAAAAAATAAATCATATAATCATTTGACACGGTGAAGCTTTTGTTGTTGTTGTTGTTGTTGTTGCAAGGATAGAGCTGTATGAAGTAACATTAATGAAATGAAAGGAGTCTCCAGTGTCAGCGCTTTGTAACAATACAGGAAGCGCTTCATTAGAGAGAGGTTTTACCTACTTGTTTCTGTAATGACTTTGAGACAGAGAGAGAGAGAGAAAAGAAAAGTTTGATGCAGGAATATGATAGAAGTGAGAACAGGAACTTGTTTGGATGCAACATGCGCACAAAGTCGTTCGTTTAATAAATGAAACATTGCAACAAGTTGAGGAACACGAGAATTAAAGCTAGGGTTGCAGGATTTGATAAAAACAATAATAAATTATCACATTGCGATTATTTTGACTATGGTGATTTTGAGTATTGTGATTTTTAATTACTAAATATATTATTTTGTATGAATTGAGGATAAAACCAAATAATTGGAAAAACAATTGATATTTATTAATTATATACGGCCTCCGAGTGGCGCAGTGGTAAAGCGCTCGCCCTATCATCTGGAGATCGCTGGTTCGAACCCCGGGTGATGCTGT
>JAOVVA010000032.1:14087601-14101616 GCA_028565275.1 Leiocassis micropogon | reverse complement strand
AAACATTTAAGTGTGACAAACATGCAAAAGAATAAGAAATCAGGAAGGGGGCAAATAGTTTTTCACACCACTGTAAGTGAATTTAAAACTTTTTTCATTTCTCATCTGTGATTCACTCTCCGATTACCGAACAGGAAGTGTATTTGGCTGACGATGAAAGAAGTACAACTTAGTGTAACAAAGGTGTAAGATACTCAACTTAAAAAAAAAAAAAGGTAATTCTTTGTATTAATAAGTTAGACAGAGAGTTCTGCCGTACAGAAGGACAGACAGACATGTACGTGGGCTTCAAGCTGAAATAATAATAATAATATCACTGATTACATTAAAGTTCATCAGATTATTTTCAGCTTTAACCTTTTAACTATTTCTACAACCGTCAACAACGTAAAATATACATTCCATTCCATTCCACCCACAGTACTGTACATGCTTTGTATGTGCAGTCTGTGAAAAATGACAGACTTTCATACATTGAAAATGATTTCAAATCATAACAAATGTACCGATCAATGAAAATAAGAGGACACACAGAAGGCAGGGAACATGCAATACGCTTTAGTAGCGAGCCAGCGCCCCTACATGCCCCTACTTGCCCCTACATGCCCCCACGTTACTCTTCAGATTGTTAGCAGCGTTGCCAGATTGAGCTTCGAGCAGTTTAAATTGCATTTTGCCTGTCACAATTGTGTGTGTAATATCCCGTGTGTTTTATACAGGATACTATAGTGGTATATATATAGAAACTGGATGGATTTTATAGCGTGCTTAGCGTGGAAACAGTCCCTCCAATCTGGCAACCCTGATCGTTAGTGTTCGTCAAGCTCTGAGAAAGGAGAAATGAATGAACAGACTTTTCGCCAGCTACAGTACGAGTGATAAATGAGTGACAGGTGGGAGGCGGAGCCGCAGTGATCATGCTCAATCTCCCTTTGCCAGTTTGTTTGACCGGAAGGCAGCTGGTTTGATGCCAATCGTTCCTCCATCACATTCCAGTCCCTTCATTAGCACCCTGCGCCAACTTCATGCTCTGTTAGCGTCAACGGCCATTCTGCTCATCTGAGCAGCCTTCCTTTTTTAGGTCACGTCCGACCATCGCACCATGTTTTCCTCGCCACATGCAATCAACGATTCGATATTTAGCGAAGAAATGGATTTCAATGAGGCATTGCAACGCAAATATGGAAATATGTACACGCACACATATACACACATACCCACACACATACACACACAAGTGATGGCACAACCAACGGATTTTCATCCAAGACCATGAGACTATTTTTCTTCGTTTTACCGGCATTGTTATGTTTGACTCGAACTCCATGTTTTTCTTGCCTAGTTTAAAATCAATATTGACAACGTATCGCCTGGTAGCAATGAAAAATAAGCCGGGACGAGAAAAAAATAGCGAGGGGGGAAAAAATGAATAAAACAACACAGAATTTGTACTTCAGTTAGACCGCAGTCTCTCCTGCAGACTCAGAGAGAAAGAGAGAGAGAGAGCAGAAGAAGAAAGTAAAGACGGAGCACTGAAAAAAAAAGAAGAAAAAACGTTTTCTTTTTTTTTTTTTTTTCTGTAGCGACCCGAGCAGACAGGATGCTGAGACGCGGGTTTGGCATGCGTGAAAAACACACATAAGGATGGAAGTTAACAGAGGAAAGAATCACAAACAGTACAGAGGGCAATGAAAATGGGATCAAAGCCTTTCAAGCCACTTTTTTTTCTTCTTCTTTTTTTTCCCCCAAGCAGACGTGCCCGCTGCCTGAACCCGAGCCTGAACCCGAGCCTGGTGCTGCCAGGGTGGCAGCGCTCTGACTCAAGGTTACATCGAGCCAACAGAACTGAATTGGAGGCGAGCAGAGGAGGAGAGCCGTCAATCATTCTTATACTGAGCCAAGGAAAGATGTGGAACAAGTCGCTAATGCGGCGCTCAACATAGAGTACATAGCAAATTATTTCTATTATGATATTTCTATATCAGGTCTGATTAAGTTTTTATTCATTTTCTATAACAGCACCTCTGGCTGCTAGGCAAATCGCTGTTTTACATGAATGTACTCATGCGAATACATTATTAATGTTTCTATGGTCACAGGTACTTCACAAAGATAATAAATAAATACGTCAATTAAACGTTAGTTAACGAAAAAACTTTTCTGTAACATTTATGAGATGAGTTTACAGCATCAGCACTTCAAGACATTCTTTAAAAGTAACCTGACATGATCATTATTTAAATAATTATTTACGAGGGCCGTTCAAGTCAAACCGGGACTTGTGATGAAAATGAAACAAAAGCATAAAAAGCTATCAATATTTACAAAAGACTCCAAGCAACATACGGTGATGAGACTCATAAAACATATGAATGGTGCAAACGCTTTAGAGAAGGCCTGTACGTCCAAGAATGGCGATCCCGCCCGAGGTGGCTCTGTGCCCACTGCAGTCGTTAAGCGGGTGGAACAACTGATCCTTGAAAATCAACGTATAACTTGTCTCCAACTTGGGGAAGAGATGCATCTGTCTGTGTGAACTGTACACACAATCATTCACCAACTCCATTTATACATTACAGGGACTCGGCTGGAAGTCATCGCCACATCCCCTGTACAGTCCTGACCTCGCTCCAAGCCATTTCTACATTTTTGGCCCATTTAGGGAGTTCCTGGAGGGCCAGTGTGTCAGACATGAAGCAAGCAATACTGCAAAAACTTTCTACCTTGATGGTATCCAAGCACTTTTAAAACGCTGGGATAAGTGCATTAGTGTAGCAGGAGATCATACATGAGAAAATAAAGCGAGTTTTAATCTCATAACTGTGCTCCGTTATTCTGTACAATCCCGTACAAGTCCCGGCTTGACTTGAACACCCGTCGTCTTTTAAAGCCTGTTATTATGTAATTGAATTAACTTGCTTACAGAATTCAGACTGAGCTCGTCAATTTAAAATGCATGCTCTGACATTAGAACGATGAAGCGGTTGCTAGGCAACCGAGAACCTTTAATGCTGAGAATAAGCTAGAGTTGATGATTTAGCAACGGTATGAAGGATGTATATACGGGACGACAGTGGAGATGAGACTAAATTATCCAGAGTACCAACTTACTGAGTATCATCCAGAAATGTCAAAGTAGTAAATCTGACCTATGAGTTATCCTTGTAAACCCAGTGATGACGTGACCCTATGTGTAATATTGCGTATAATATTAAAATGCTGATTCTGTGTGCGGAAATGAAAGTATTAAACCGATGCAGGAACGCGCAAGCCTCCGCAGAGTTTCTTAAATTTATTCAAGAGGCATTTGGACTTCTTCAAACTCTCAGTCAGCATGTTTTTTCAGGCCGATATAAATCCACGTGACTCGAGCGGCCCGACCACTGGAGATTAGAATCTGCTCCTACATGAATAATGGCGGATCACAAATCTGTTCGCAACAAATAAATCAAAGACGCAGAGAAACATCAAGAAAAGGCCACCTAACTGTAACCTTCAGGATGAGGCTAATTGCTAAAACAAAATCGGCTCTGGGGCCTTAAATTCTCTTTCCAAAAAAATAAAATGAAGCAAAATATTCTGCGCACGTTCCTCAGATTCTATGCCATGCCTCCATGCCAAGCTGGATCAGCTCCTGGCTTTTTGAGGAATACTAAAGTCATTATTTTCATTAAACACATGGCATGTGGATTAAAAAGAACATGCAGGTTTTTATTTTTTTTTTACGTCTCAGTCTCAGTCATATGCACATAATAAGGCATGTTGAATTTCTGTTCCAGTTAGAGTAAAGGATCTTACTAACGCTATGATTTGTTGCTTATGGCATCCACATCGACCAAACAGAGCGATCACATTTGATTTTAGGCTACAAACTTTAGGCTACAGGACTCTGTGCTGTGCTTCTGCAGTGTGATCCAGGTTGCCAGGTGTAAGAAATAATTTTCAGCATCTTAAAAAAATAAATAAATAAAAAAACCTTCTTGTCTTTGCAATGGAAAAAGTTCACCGCGGTGCACGTGTACGCATTTCTCATCCATCTCCCAGTTTTTACAATACCTCTTTAAAAAAATGCTCCTGTGCATCACGCGTACTCTGTCTGCACTTTGTTTGCCCTAGCCTACATTCGCAGAAATTGATTGAATTTAATTCAGTTTTTTTCTTTTGTTTGTTTCCGTTTCCATTAAAAACATGATCTTTGGTATGTTTTTTTAAAAAACGGTCCGTGCAGACTCGTTTTTTCCACCTGCAACGCCGATTTAGCGTAAAAACCACGACCTTGACTGGAACTGGTGTGCAGCGAGGCCGCACCTCATTCGTTGCTCACAGGCCACGCCTTCTGTGCCTTTAGTTACGCTGTATTTGAATATATACAGTGGTGGCCAAAGGTATAAAGAAAACATATGCCATGTGTGTGCACAAAACACTTACACTAATTAGTTTGAGTCTATTAGCTAATTACAATCAGCTGGTTTAGTAAATAGACTTTTACCATCTGAAGCCAGGGTGTCCACCTCTTGGCAAAAAGCACCAAAACTAAAGTTCATGAGAATTGTTTTAGAACTTCCGTGGCTAATTTAGAACTTATTAGAACTTCCGTGGCTAATTTATTTCTGTACATCATCTTCAGGAAGCGATCAAGTAGGCATGGATAGAGCGGGCGACACCGGAGTACCGTAGATGTCTTTTTTGTCTCCAGCAGGTTTTGAAGAATAAAGGACTTTATACTAAATAATGCTTTTGTAAACATATTTTATTGCATCAAATAACAAATAATTCTTATTTTCTTGATTGTCATTATTTTAGTGACGTGGCTCTGAGTTCCTGATCAGAAGGTCGGTGGTTCAAGCCCCAGCACCACAAGCTGCCACTTGAGCAAGACCCTTAACCCTACCTGCTCCAGGGGTGTTGTATCCTGACTGACCCTGCGCTCTGACCCCGGCTTTCTATTTTCATTTCACTGTGATAAGATACATGTGACACATCATTTTCTTATAATAATCTTAAATCTCACTTTTGTCTCAATACTTTAGGCCACAACTGTAGGTAGTTGCAGAAACCACCCCGAATTTCCAAACTGATGTTTTTTTGTTTTTTTTTTGTCTATACCGTCTATACTCATCGTCTATACCGCTTTATCCTGTATTACAGGGTCACGGTGGTCCTGGAGCCTATCCCAGGGGACTTAGGGCAGGAGGCGTGGTACACCCTGGACGGGGTTCCAATCCATCGCAGGGCACCCGGAGGAAACCCACCACAGAGCATGCAAACTCCGTTAACAAAGACCAGAGATGGGAATCGAGCCCGGACCCTGGAGGTGCGAGGAAACAGTGCTAACCACTAATCCACCGTAGTGTGAACAGAAAAATATTTGACTATACAGTTAATATTTATGAGATATACACCGTATGCATCCCTCATCATGAGTAGATACCTAGTTTTATTTATTTTTTCTCCCAATTTGTAGCTCAAATCCACAGAGGTGGAAGGCGATCACATTAATCCCGAGCTCACACTTCCAACTTCCATGGTAATTCAAATGTAGACCTGTCTCTCATATTTGACCTTAAACACCAGTGTAACTGAGCCACAGTATCATTGTCACCTTGTGCGCCAATAACGAAAATAAAGCCTTGGCCAATAAATTGGCAGCAGAGGTTTTTTTTTTTTTTTTTTATCAACCGCTTTGCTATTAAATCCTGAGCTTTAATAATAAAAAAAAACTAGTTGGAGCTAGTGTAGTAACAATATGTTTAAGTGCCTGTGATAATTATGCGCATGGTATAGTCGATTGCAGACGCATGCGTACATCTAAGTGAGCTTCAATGCTGAGTCAGTGCACCGAGAGCAATAAGAAAAGTGTTTAATAATGAGTGCATGCAGCAGACTGACAGCTCGCTGTAACTACCAGTGATGGAAAAAATATGAATACCAAGAAAAAATTCCTGTGCAGCGCAGCTCAGTCATGCTGACGCTACAAACTGATTCATCACCAGAGAAAGCTGACTGACTGGAAGAGCGCGGCGGTGCGAGCGTTCGCGCCGTGATCAGAAGCGCCGATGGTGACGATAAAAGAGAGGAGGATGAAGAAGACCACATCTGCGTGGGCCATCATGTTTACGCATCTTAATGCTGTGGGTGAGGTGTGATTCAGCAACAGTGCAGTCTTTGATCAGACAGAGGTCGGACAAACAACAAACCTGTGAACGCTGCTGAGAACACAGCAACCACAGAAGAAGAAGAAGAAGAAGAAGAGGCAACCGTTCTGTCCATGAGTTCATGTGGAAGTGAGAGAGGAAGGATAAGATGTATGGCAAGGAGAATAATAGGCAATAATGAAAAATGATTTAAATAAGGATTAAAAACACTTTAAGCATGATGTCATAGGAACGTAAACAACAATATGGCGAGAGAGAGAGTGAGAGAGACTTACAGATGTTGAGAAAGTAGAGCAAAGTAAAATTGAGGAAAAACAGACAATAATAAATAAAATGTATATGCAAATATATAATAAAACAATACAGTCAAATAAAATGTCAAAATAATACTAATTATTATTACTATTATTATTATTATTATTATTATTATTATTATTATTATAGGCACCTGTGCCTGTCTCGTATCTCTTTCTCTCTCTCTCTCTCTCTCTCTCTCTCTATATTACTGTATACACTAATCAGCTGCAACATTACAACACATCACATTAAGCCCAGTATTGTTTCGATTCCGCTTGTGCCATCTGGGCAGCTCTGGCCCCTTGGCACATGACTCGGTGCAAGACCTCTGGGGTGTGCCATGGTGTCTGGCACCAGGCCGTCGGCTGCAGATCCTTTGGGTGTTGTCGGTTACGTGGTTCTTTGCCTAGAATACTGATATTACTTCTCACCCCTTGTCACATCCATTCAAAAGTTATTTCAGACTTCTTGTATTTTATTAATTTATTAATGTATAAGAATTGCTGCACTTGTGTTGGTTCTAATTTGAAAAAAAGTACCGTTTTGAATGAAACAAGGAAATAAGGAAACCCAATGCCGTGTCCCGTATTCAGTTTGTGCTTTGTGCAGAGCTGCGTTTTTTAGAAAAGCCGCAGTAAAGCTTTTTTTTTTATTTATTCCTGTACAGCCTACTAACGTACAGTATGAAGCATCTTTCAGTTACTCAGATATGAAGTGCTGCATTACATGCAAACAGCAGATATAAAGAAGCCAAGCCAAATCAGCATATTAAAGCCAGACATCGTAATAATATTCTGCTGACGTGGCATTTCATTTTCTGCCAGGCAGCTCAGAAACGAGTGGATCCGAGAAGACTTTTCAGAGTGATTCGGGTCAGAGAGACGACGCGCATCCAGCGGAGAGGACGTCAAAGCCGTCTGACTCATCGACGGATTACCAACGCGGGTCAAAGTGGGAAAAGTTGAAGACGACAGCGCGTTGTGTGAGTTGTATTTTTCGCGGTAACAGGCCACATAAAAAGACGGTAAAGTCAGAAAGAAACTCGCCATTTCCCAACTGCAGGTGTTTGCGTCAAAGAACAGTAAAAACAAGCATTTCTAAAGGTTCATGCCGCGTGGAAGAAGAGTTTCGGTTGTTGCACATGGTCGGGGTTAATCACGCTGCCAGGTCAAGGCTTAAAGGAAAGAGAAAGAGTGACACTTCCTGTTTGAGGACGAGCCTTCCGTTGTCGTCATTTCAGGCATCGGGTTGAGTCAAGAAGGAAACCGATACCAATTTAATTTCCCATTTGTGGTGAAAAAAAAAAAAAAAGTGTCTTTACACACCGTCAAAGAAACACAAATGTCGAGGGGATTTTGGTTCGTGTTGCTCTTTAATAGACGTCTTTAATAGACGTATGACTGCTATCTCAATCAGAATCTGTTTATTTCTTTTGCATCTTATCTTATGTATGTCTCACTGACAGTTCCTCAACCTCAGCTACATCACTCTCAATCTTAACTAGAGATTGTTTTTTTTTTGTTTTTTTTTAATCCTGTTTATGCAGTTTATACTTTTTAACAATTTAAGTTGAAATTTTATTCTCAAAGTATAAAAAAAAAACGTAACTGAACTTAAACTGACTTAAGGATGAACAAACTGTGCGGGAGTTGTTCGAGTCAAACCCGGACTTGTGATGACATTTATAGTGAATGAAGGCGTAAAAGCGATCGACATTTACAGCAGACTTCAAGCACCGTACGGTGATGAGACTCCTGATGAGATGGTCATACTTCTGGGAATGATGATCCCAGTCTTTCCCGTGAACGTTTTAGTGAGTGGAACTCCTGCTCCTTGGAATTTGACGGATAACTTGTCGCTAACTTGCTCAAGAGACGCATCTGTCTGTGGGAACTGTGCACGCAATCATTCACCAACAACACTTACACACATTACAGGAAATCCCAGGAGCTGGGAGTTATTGCCACATACCCCGTACAGTCCTGATCTCGCTCCAAGCCATTTCCACATATTTCCACATAAGTCCCGGTTTGACTTGAACGCCCCCTGTTTTCGTTTCAAATCTGAATTTAATTCATTCGATCAGATAGCAAATCGCACCGCTTGCACACGCCGGATGCCATCTGCCTTCCCAACACAGCAGCGTTCCTCGTTTACTTTAACAGCCAGATGGGTTTATAAACCTGGCGCTTGTATAAATCGCACCTGGACTTTTTGGGTTGTTTTGTGGCCCTCGGTTTGTCGCTCCATTTACCGGAGTGCGCGTGTATCCGGCGTGAAGCGGAACATCCGAGCAGCTCTTTGCGTGTTGCTGGAGCCGTGTGGCTAACGTAGCTCATGGCTACCAGATTAGCATGATTAATCACCACAGACGCGTTATAGTAATGCAGAGTTAATCATTAATCGAGTCCGGCAGTTAAAAGGTCTACAGTTACAAAGATGAATCTTCAAATCAGGTACAAAAAAACTGCTGAGGGGGGAAAAAAAAGTGATTCTGATCTGAGGTTAAACTTTAATTAGCTAAGAATACGGCTAATTAATACCGCAGATCATGCTAATCAATGGCAAGATGATAACGCGAATTACTGTCTAATTGTGGTTTAGCAATAATAATAATAATAATAATTATAATAATGAAAAACTTATATGCTTAGCTAGCATGCTTTCAACAGTGGCCTGCAGCTGTTCCACTTCTAAGGCATTGAAGATCAGATCTCACACACATACACACACACACACACACACACACACAAAAACACCATTATGATGAGGTGGATATGTCTATCTACACTACGACAGATGTCAGAAGATTTCTTTCGTGACCTAGGAACTCTCTCTCTCAATCTTTCTCTAACACACACACACACACACACACACACACACACACACGCACACACACAAAGATGATTAACAACCCAAGACAACCCACTGGATTAAAAAAGAAAGAAAGAAAAGAAAAGAAAAAAGACAACACTCTTACATGTTTTTTTATCGTGCAGACTTTTGTGCCACATGTTAGGATGGAGTCTTCAGTCTCAGAGCTTCGAATCAGTCTGAATTAGGAGACTAAAAACAGATTATGAGTTTTTAAACAGTAACCTGTGGCCTGTGAATATGATGGAAATTGCAATATAATTCCTTCTAACAGCTCTGAGAGAGAGAGAGAGAGGCAGTTTACAAAGAGGCAGCAGTCAAGACACAGATCAGGATGAGCGTAAGTAATGGAACGACGTTCATGGCTTTTTACAGCCTGCTCTAGGACACAGCGGAGTGTTCGCACTGATGCGTCGACTTTACAGCCTCCCGTCAAGCCAAACACAAACACACACACACACACACACACACACACACACACACACCAAATACACCGGGACACGGGCGATTCTTAAAATCCCAATAAGGAACGACGTGATTGATTTTAAACTGACGCCACATCAATAATTTAATATCGGAGTTGATCTCTGTGTGGACTCGTTGCCCTGAAGTGCAGTAATGCCACTGAGCTTATCGCATTCAGCTGCAGCGTAATCAGTGAGGTTTCGTGTCTTCTTATCAGCCCGAGGCAGGGCACAGGGTGACGTTAGGACACACAGGCATTTTTTTCAGGGTGTTCTCGTACATGCAACAACTGGCTTTTACAAAGCTTCAACAGGAAAATGAGCTGCAGGGTTTCATGTACAGGACAGTGTGTTTAGCAACATCATATAAACCAATCACTTAATATACAAGATAACATAAAGCATAACATAATACAACATAACATGTAGCCTTATATAATATAGACACTGTAAATATGGTCAGGTGCCTTCCTTTGTTGTTAGTAGCCGTACTGATAAACCTGTTAATATCCCATGATGCACCTTACCGTACAGTTTCTTCAGAATAATTAAACGTCTACACTTTATGTATATGATCATATACATTCATCGACTTCGATAAGTATCATTTTCTCACTGATGCGCCTTAATGTACAGTTATTAAAAATATCCATCTCTACATCTGATCATTGTGTACATAGAATCTGTGTATTATTTGTTAAGATTCAACTAACTTTTACCTTATAAGCACACCGTAATGTAACTATTACTCACCTGATGTACAGAGTATTATATGTAAACTATGTTCTATAAATGGTCTCTTTATCTTTACGTAATGATTTTAAATCCTACCTTAGCCCTGTAATATTCTTGCACATCTGGTTTGTTAGTGTCTTGTTTTGTACAATTCGTAAACTAGCTGTTGTAATACTGTATTTTCCCTTTGGGATCAAGTGTAATCAAGTGCTTTATCTATCTATCTATCTATCTATCTATCTATCTATCTATCTATCTATCTATATAAAACATATGATCATATAAAATCATTTTTCGTTATTCATGAAATAACATAACCTAATTTAACATAACATTAAATATTGCATAACCTTATTTAACCTTCCCTAACACATAAAATAACCTTACCCAACCTAACATAAAACATTAAATACCAAAACCTGACATAAAACACAAAATATAACCTTACATAACCCAATATAACATATCATAAAATATTAAATATCCTATCATCCCCACTCAAAACAAAAAGTAATATAAAATAATCTACCATAAGGCATAACATAAATAACTCACCATAACGTAAAGCATAAATTACTATAACCTTAATATAACATAACATAAAACTACATACCATAAAATAGCCAACCATAAAACATAACACAACATAACCTAACATACAATACTGTGCAAAAGTCTTGGCCCCCTCATTTCCTTACAAAGCTCCAGACTTTCTTGCATTTTTAATGTTGAGGAATCATTCTCCTTTCTTTACTTCTCAAAGTTTTTGTCTCTCTTTTTCAGTCCAGTCGCTGTACCTGAGCATCTAACTTAAGACATGACCCAGTGAGAAACAGGTGCAGATGATGATGATAGATGATCAGGACGGTGATTAGTATACTGCTGATGTTAAATGCTGTGTGGTTGGAACAGACAAGAGGGGAAATGAGGTCGCTGCTGAGGCTGTTACATAAACAACCAATTTATAAATTGTGTCTTTAGGCACTTTACAGCTCGTTGCATTAAAACACTATTCCCATTTCTTAAGTTTAATCTACATCATGTAATTTAATTAAATTTAATTTAATATGACGAAATGAGATGGCTCAAGACTTGGCGCAGTACTGTATATCACAAAATAAAGTAACATAACCTGTGAGTCTCTCTCATTCTCTGTACCAATTATCCTGTACAGGGTCAGGGGAAGCCTGGAGCGTAGCCCAGTGGACTTCAGCCACAAGGGAGGGGTACACAGTGGACGGGGGATGGGTGCCGATCCAGTGCAGAGCACAATCACACATGCACTCACTCACTGACTATGGGGCATTTGCGAATGACAATTAGCCTAATCTGCATGTCTTTAAACTGTAGGAGGAAACCCACCAAGGGGAGAACATACACACAGACCTGAGGCGGGACTCGAACCATTGACCCTGGAGGTGTGAGGCCTCAGTTCTCCCTAATTTTAGTCGTGTCCAATTCCCCCCCATCACTAGGGGGCTCCACATTAAGCTTCTACTACCACTCAGTGGGGAGGGCCGCAGACTCCCACGTGTTTCCCCCGACCCACGTGACGTCACCGACCGCATCTTTTCGAACTGCTCGCTGACACACCGTTAGGGGCGGCGTAACACACTCGGAGGACAGCGCTATCCGCTCCTTCCTCTTGCGTGAGCTCACAGACGCCCCTGATTGGCTAGTAGAGCCATCATTAATGTGGGAGCACGAAGTACCTCTCATCCCTCCCCCCTCGACCAATCAGCTCTCTCTAGGTCTCCGGCTACGAGAGGTTACAGCATCACCCGGGGATCGAACTCGCGATCTCCGGATGATAGGACGAGCGCTTTACCACTGCGCCACTCGGAGGCGAGGCCTCAGTTAAAATAAAACACAAGATAATATAATATAACCATACATACCAAAACACAGAAAAAAATACAATTACCTAAAATAACATAAAATAGCTTAATCTAACCTAAAACATAACAAACACAACAACGCATAACAATAAACCTACATAAAAAACAAAATAATCCTAAAATTATTAACATTAATAACGACATTAAATAAAATATAACAGAATAACATAAAACATACCATCATATAATAAAATACTATTATGAAAACGAACCATACCTTGATAATTTTCACCTAAAAATGATTAAGTTAAATAAAATAGTACATACTATTTTTTATTGATATTCAAGTTTACTTTCTGCGAATATTACAGTCAAACATATTAATTACAACAGATATCCAGATATCGAACACAGCTGTGAAGGCCATTATGGAAGAGAACACAAAGACTGCGTAAAAAAAAATACTATAAAAGTTAGCAATGCTACTTAGACAACATAACAAAATGTAATGAAATATTGTCAAATGAAATGTGATGAGAGAAATTACAGCACTACCACCCACTAGCGTTTCCCTTTTTCATAAAATATTGTACAAAAACACAGGCTATTCTGTTTTGACTATGTATAATGATAAAACACATTGGCGCTCACAGTAATAGGAAAATTATAAAATACAGCTGGACGTACTTATTAAAGAACAACAGATTTTCTAGGTACAGTGTTGTACATCAACAATTGTTTTCCTATAACTGCACATCCCAGCGTGTTTTATTCCTTATTTAAATGTTATCGCGCTGCCGTCTGGCTTAGCAGCGGTCGAACTTATGACCTGCTGATAACAATATGTTTATTTCTAAAGGCATGCAGACAGACGAGCATGCTTTAGACATTTCCAACACTCCACTGCGTGTTTTTCTTTCCATTCATGTTATCTTTCCATGTCCGGCTTTGACATTGCTCACTGCGCTGAACCGTAGGGACCGAGACGCGAGAGGAGGCGCCAGAGCCGGGACAGGAATCCCAGACCCATTAAGTTATTGAACGTGGACAGACACGGCATGTGGGCGGGAACGCTGCGGCTCTATAGATCTCTCCTAAGGCAGACAGGCTAGACGCGAGCTCCATATCAGAGTTGTTTCAATGAGAAGCAATAAGAAGCGATAGAGGGAGAGTGAATGAAAAAGAGAGACAGAAGGAAACTGAGCAAAAGAAAGACTGAGACAGCGACAGCCAGGTCAGGGAGAGGTCACCTCATGCTGCGAAACGTTACCACGATATTGTTTCTGGTACATTCATACCAATAAAGCTTTCTCGATTTGATTTGAATTGAACCGAAAGAAAAACAAAAAGTAAGAAAAGGAGTGAGAGAGAGATGACAGAAAGAGATAATAAACATGTGAAAGTGGGCAAAAGCACAAATGTGCATATTACGTAGGCAGTCATACTCGAACATGTACGTTCATCATTTAAAGCATCTCACCCAAGTAAGTACCCCTTTCACAGACATGCACAAATGTTCTCCCCTGAGTCGTGCCAATTTCTTGAAGAATTAAATGTTACCGTATGTTATTCTGACGTTCCCAAATTGCCTGTAGTGTGTGAATGGGTGTGTGAGTGTGTGTATGTGTGTGTGCCCTGCGATGGATTGGCAC
>JAOVVA010000032.1:14062764-14087501 GCA_028565275.1 Leiocassis micropogon | reverse complement strand
GTGTGTATGTGTGTGTGCCCTGCGATGGATTGGCACCCTGTCCTGGGTGTACCCTGCCTCGTGCCCTAAGCCTCCTGGGATAGGCTCCAGGTTGCCGCGAACCTGGATACAGGATAAAGTGGTATAGAAGATGAGTGAGTGAGTGAGTGAGTGAGTGTATGTTATTCTGTGCAGAACATCTAATTATGCTTGAGTCTGTATCTTACTGTAACATGTAGTTTCTTAGCAAACATCAGTTCATCTGGTGAGCTGACTCTAGCTGTACAGTAGATAGATAAAGCTTTGTGCAAAATTCTGATATCTTAATCTAAACACCTAAATATAATGAGTTTTTTTTTAATATGATGACATTTGTGTCAATATTATATTATGAGGTGATATTACTGTGTAATAAGCAAAGGCCAGATTTACAGTAATCTAAAATATAACATATTTAAAATGTTTAAATAAATACAGTATTTATAAAATCCATAAGAGATTTACGTATGATCATAAATTCTCTCTGGCTATAACAGTGACATTGTTCACTATACTAGGATAGAAATATTCAAACCTAGCAAGATATGAAATATACGTAGGGAAAAATGGTTAAAATATTTCTAACCTAACATATTAAACAATGTGACTGTTATAGACAATCATAAGAAATGCTAATGTGTTCTAATTACTTATCTAAATAAGTAAAAGATGTTTCGTCTGCACTATCAAACTTACTATACACTTGTCTGTCTTTTGTCGCTCTATCAATAATATCTTTACATTTCATATATTGGAGGACCAGAAACCATTCTGTCTGTCTGTCTGTCTGTCTTTATGACTGTCAAAATTTAATGAAACTTTTAAATTGGACCATAAATGAAGCCACAAACGTTGAGTAGAATTAAAGTTATGAGCAGTTATATGGCGAATTAAGTAATCTACTTTAAAATAAGTGAAATAACAGCGCTAAAGTAGTATAAGTGAATTTTAACGCGCTGGAGTCGTTCTAAGACAAAACTTCATCTTTATCCGATTTACTGTACTTTTTCGATTTCTCATCTGTTATTCACGCTCCGATTACCGAATAGGAAGTGCATTTGGCTGACAACAAAAGGAGTACGACTTAGTGTAAACGAGGTGTAAAAAACTCAACCTTACAGAATTTGATTTCTTTGTATTAATAAGTTCATAAGGCAGTTCTGCTTTATTAGTAGGTTTAACCTTCTCGTCAACCTTCTAGGTTTATATACGTTATATTTAAATATAGTGTAATATTCTATATTTTATATTCTGAATTTTACAATAGTTTGTTCATTAGCTATGCTAATAAGCCAATTGTTTCTCATTACAAATCGTACACAGCTCACAATATAATATTGACACTTTTGCTAGCAATGCTAACGTTCACAACTAGCTAGCTTATGTAACGCTCTTAACTCTGTCTTTCCCTTTAAAAAAAGTGTGTTCATTTGCAAAAAAAAAAAAATGTATTAAAATTTTATTTAAAACAGTTTTGTAGGCTACCTTTAGGTCTGAATGCTAGGTCAATGTTAGCACACAAACTAGGAGAATTAAAAACTGAGTTTTAGGCTACCTACCTTTAAGTCTGAATGTGCTAGCTAACAAAAGCAAACCTAGCAAAAACAGCTAGCGTGGTTTTATTGTTGTGTTTTTACTTGTATTTGGCAGGCTTTCTTCTGGGACAAATAATTCATAAGGAATTTATTTATATAAGTCAGCTTTATTGGTACCACGAGTTAGCATTTTTAACTCTTTGCTAGCATTTCTAACTCTAATTCTAACTGATTTTTTTTCTGGGAATATTTGTACTTTTTGCAAACTGAAAGGTGTTTTGGACCAATTTTTCTGTATATTGAATTTTTATATGTGTGTGTAAGTGTATGTGTGTGTGTGTGTGTAAAATATATACAAAAATATGGATGAAATTAGGACACTGTGCCTTTAAGAGAAGTGCCTGTGGAACACCTCCCCCTACTGGAGACAGACGAGTGTCTGAACTTGACCTGAGCTGACCCTCGTCCTCCCACCCCTCCCAAATTTCCGCTGCTGGAGCACTGGAGCACATTCCTGCCTCGCTGTGTTTACTGTGTGTGTGTGTGTGTGTGTGTGTGTGCATGTGTGTGTAGGAACGCCCTGCTCTACTGACTAACGGCGTATGTGAAGTGACCAGAGAGATGTGTGTGCATGTGGGTTTTTTTTGTTTTGTTTTGTCCCTCGCTGCACATCGTAGAAAGAGAGAAGGAGAGACAGGAGAAGGAAGGAAGTGAGAGGAAGGACGAATCCCGCAGGACGAGTGCAGGCAGTCTATCCCTCCAGCCTGGTGTCGCTCTTTAGTCAAACCACCATGCCATTTGTTTTGACATAACTTCATGCCAGATTTATTCCCGTGATTGAGAAATTAGCAGGAGAGAGAGAGAGAGAGAGAGAGAGAATGGAAAGTGATCCAGATCACATGGCCAGAATATAATCATCAATTTAATCCTTTAAGAAAACTAAACAAAACAAAAGAAAGCAAACACACGACACACTGCACCGTGACGTACTGATCATCATTGTGTTTGTGTGATTGATGTGGCACTTTTTTGGAAGAAATGAGACACTCTGGAGGCCTCTCCCACTCTGTGTGTGTGTGTGTGTGTGTGTGTGTGTGTGTGTTTAGGAGGTAACAGTCCATGTTGAGTCAGGGTGAAAGGGAGAGCAGCGCGGTTAACGCTTCATTAGCAAACATACCAAAAAACAGAGAGACACAACACAGGACTGAACCACAAAACACACACACACACACACACACACACACACACAGATGCATACTGTATTGATACAAGAGTGAAGGTGAGAGAAAAAAAGAGAGAGGGAATACAGGACTGAATTACAACGCGGAAAAAGAGAGATTGAAAGATACCAAGAGTGAGAGGGTAAAAGAGAGACAGAATGAGCTATTGAGAGAAGGAGAGAGAGAGAGAGAGAGAGAGAGAGAGAGAGAGATGGGAAAGATAGGTAGACAGCAAGAGAGAGAGAGAGAGGAGGGGATGGAAAAAGATATAAGAAGACAGCAATAGAGAGAAGGAGAGAGGGAGACTGAAAATGAAAGGAAGACAGTAAGCAGGAGAGAGGGAGAAGGTAAAAAAGAAGAATAGAAATACAGAGAGGGAGGTAGATAAAGAGATAAGACATAAAGAGAGAGAAGAAGAGAGAAAGAGATTGAGTGCACGACGGAACCACAACACAGAAAGAGAGAGACAGAACGATACAGATGCAGATATAAATAGAGAGACACAAAAAGAGCGATAGAAAGACAGCAAGAGGAAGAGAGAAACATACAGAGAAAGAGAGGTTTAAAAAATACAAATATCTCTATCGTGCTCAGTGCTACGGTGTGTTCGGTAAGGAATGAGACACTTAAGGTTACGCTGTTAAAGACAAAGAATGGAGGATTATTACAGCCGCGCTTCCTGTTCTCACCTGAGGCTGATTGTTTTCCCAGAACAGTGTGTCCTGCTGTGTTTTATTCGGCTCGGGTGTACGTTCTAACCGATCATACAGGTTTTACACGGAATATCATGCACCGTCTACGCATCAGGCTCTCACGACACCTTGTTACGTTTATCATGTTACTCAAGACGAGAAACTTTCTACACCGGAACTGGAGACTCCTTCCACAAGCATTAACATAAATGCAAAATAAGCATTATTTGAATCGGGTTATTGTAAGTATTTAAGTCGAACATTCCACTGTTATTATAATACCATGCGAATGAGCCACTGCATCGTTTTTTGAGAAAAATCCTGACCAATCAGAATGGAGGATACAACAAGCTGTGCACGGAAGTAAAAGAGGCACTGCAGCTTTAAGACTGAGTCCCGAATGCTTGGCCCCTCTCTCTCTCTCTCTCTCTCTCTGAGTGGAAAGCTCCTTATCTTTGATTTTACAGCCAAGGCTTTGTAGGCTATTTGGCGGGTCAGGTGACTCTCGGGCCGCCCGCTCTGACCCAGACAAGTGCAGCTGAAGGTCGCGAGGGAGGCACAGAAATAAAGATGGAGGGAGGTAGACTTTTTTTTCCCTCTCCCCCCCTCCCTCTTTCTCCTCAGCAGACATTCTCCCAGCTGGTTGTCCGGTCATGAACCTGCGAGCAACCAAATATTGACGCTTCACGAAGCTGTGTGTGTGTGTGTGTGTGTGTGTGTGTGTGTGTGTGTGTGTAGTCCACTGATTCGGCCCTTTGTGTCACGTTTGACTTATGTGTTCTTTTTCTCTCTCTTTCACACACACTTGCATCGGGAGTCCGTGGCGCGTTCTGTTACGTCGGATCTCCTGGCACAGTGGAGGGAGGTTCGCTAGAGCTGGCAGAGAGCAGGAAAAAAAAACAAAAAACAAAAACAAGTTCGGAGACGAAGTCGGCAATTTATCAGTGGGGGGATTTCAACAAACACTTTTGCTCACCACATAGTGAGTCACTCCTGCCGCTGCTACTCTCTCACACACTCGCACACAAACCATCATTCTGAAACGCAGACCACTCTTGCTACTGCTGCACTCAGGCATGCAAACTGCGGCTGCACGACGCATCACTTGTTCCTTGTGATATCAGACCTGCATTAGATATGCAAATGAGCCAAACTATCTCGAATTAATGTATGACAGCATTTAACCACACACACACACACACACACACACACACACACGCACACACATGATACCATATTAGAACGAGTGTGTTTTAGAGAAGGTAATTAACAGCCAATCAGACCTGAGGATTAGCCAGAGCTAAAGAGTAAAAGAAAAGAAAATCTCATTACACCATTTTGTGCTACATGACTACACGTCTGTGTCAAAACATGTACAGTAAGCGCCGTCTAAACCCAAAAACTTCTAAACGCTAAAATAGATGACAGCATACTGTTCTGTTACACTTACTGTATATCACATCACACACAAATAAAAGAAAAATGAATTACAAAAATCATTTTTAACATGAAAAAAACAAAGGAATAGTCCACCAAGTACGGAGAGAACATGCAAACCCCATGCACACAGAACCGAGGTGGGAATCGAACCCTTGACCCTAGAGGTGTTTAAAATTAAAGATTATATTCCACACGCCAGCTACTACTAGTCATACTACTACTTATAATAATAATAATTTCCATCCATCCATCCAGGAACCTCTGTAGTCCAACTAGGGACTGTGGAGGCCAAAGGTGACTATTGTACTTATTCCCATTTTACGACCGTGTTAGGACCTCCGGTCAACAGTCAGACATGACGGATAATGTGGGAACAACAATTAGCCTAATCTGCAAGTCTCTGGACTGTGGGGGGAAACCTGGAGGAAACCCACCAAGCCTGGGATGAACATGAAAACTTCATGAACACAGACCCTGAGGCGGGAATCGAACCCAGACCCTGGAGGTGCAAGGCGATAGTGATAATCACTCCACCACTGTGCCGCCTTAATAATAATAATAATAATACACCACAAAAAATTACATCTTAGTAAGTGAAATATTCTGTAATCTAGCCAGACCTATCTATAATTTCTCAAAATGGCAAACTAGATGTAAGATTATTAAGAATATTTAGTCAACTGTTACTAAAATTAGTCTTGCCATTTTTTCTTCTTTCATGATAAATTCTTAAAAACTAGCAAAATTATCAGCCGATACAACACAACACAACAATATTTGCTTGCATTTGTCTAGATTAAATTAATTGACTCTGATTAAACCTGGTAAAAAGATACGTTTAACACTAAAGTCTTCTAACACGTGAAATATGACATGATCCAGGTTGAGAGAAGTTTGCGTGTGTGTGTCTATGTGTGTGTGATCTGAGTACAGATTCTGTTCATTAGCTCACTCCCAGCCCTGCTAGCCGACACCGGTTTATACCGCGCTGTAAATTTTAGCACCTCTCCCCAGCCTGTCGGGGTAAGCGGCCCTCGTTGGATATGATTTACAGCCTCGGCTCTGGCTGATCCCTGCCTACCTGCAATCCTCTGTTTTTAATGTTAAACCTGAATATCGGCCTTTCTGTATTACTTAGGTGTGGTTTAGGGGTGCTGCTTAACTTCCCTCGCTCTGTCTGATCTCTCACCATGTCCTGTGCAAGGGCAGAGATGACTCAGACGGGGCTTTTCTTTTTCTTTTTTCTCAGAAGGGCATCGGCTATGATTTACACCGAAGCGTCAAAGACGCGTGTCTGTCTCCTAACAGCTATACGGGGGACGTGTGAGCTTTACACATTAGCAATTTAACAATTCTCGTTAAAGTTTGTACACACAAGGAGGTGAGGTCGGTTTCCTAGAATCTCTTTCCATCCTTAAGTCGAAATACGACTGCTAGCTTTGACGTTCGTGCTGACTCACCTCTCTCCTGCACGAAGTAGGCCAGGTAGAGATCCAGCTCCTTGACGGAGACGCTGATGTGGTGCGGCTGGACACACAGGATGTGGTTGGAGCACTGCGTTCCCTTCACCAGGCGCTCCCCATCCGTGCTTTCCAGAGGAATCCCTTTGAACAGGATCACCATGACCAAGTCGAGTCTCCACACCTTGTCAGCCTGTCTCAGGCAGTCGATCCTTCTCATCTTGCCCTTCTGGTCGGGATTAGAGAGCACGCAGCACGGCGCTTTCTTGCCTGTTATGGACAGCACAAAGTCCTCGCGGCACTCGGGCCGGATGTCCTTGCGCAGCTTGGCGAGCAGGCGCGACGCCCACTTCTGCTTGACCTCAGGCTTCTCGCCCAGCAGCTCGTCCTTGACGGCACGCTCCTCGTCTTTGGTCATGCGCTTCTCATGCTTTTTGAAGTACTTGCGTTTACGCGCCTGAAGGTTGAACCAAGTGTAGGCGAAGGCGCGGACATGCGGCAGCAGGGCCTCGATGAACGGATGGAACTCATCCTGAAGGGAAGAAGAAGACAGAAATTGAGTTAAAGTCGGAAACAGAAGAGATTCTATTCATTTTGCGTAAATTTCAGGGTACAAATCAATCACTTGACACTGGTGGTGGTACCCTCAAGTGAACATCTTTACTCAGTGTACATGGAGATATGGAAATATATATATATATATATATATATATATATACTGTATGTGAATTTACAGAGGCAGTATGTAATTTCTTGCTTTATTGAAATGATCTGGGTGGCACAGCGTCCAGGGTCGAATTCCCTGGCTCAGGTCTGTATGCGTGGAGTTTGCATGTTCTCCCTGTGCTTGGTGAATTTTCTCCTGGTACTCTGGTTTCCTCCCACAGTTCAAAGACATGCAGATGAGGTTAATTGGTGTGTGTGTGGGTGTGTGTCTGTGATGAATTGGTACCCTATACAGGTTGTACCCCACCTCATGCCCCAAGGCCCCTAGGATAGGGTCCAGGCGTTCCGTGACCCTGTACCAGATAAGCGCTAGTGAGAATTTGAAACAAGCCGCTGTCCCATCATAATCGCATTCCCGACTCATCAAGAGTTTCCTGGGATAGACCTCGGATCCAGCACAGTCCTGACCAGGATAGAGCACTTAGTGAGTCTAAGTTAACAAATAAGTTTCTTATTTTTTTGGGATAAAAAGGCATAGGTCAGGAGTTGCTCTCGATCTGGGGGCGGAGCCTGTTTCAGGGCCAGAAATGTTGAAACAGTGATTTACTGTACAGACTTATAGTGATTTAAATTTATTTCTGAACGAGTCTTGGAAATGATATGATTATACTGTATATAACTTTAAATAGCCTCCTCCTGCCCCTGTCCTGGGGAGAACATGCAAACTCCACCCATACAGACTTGAGCCAGGGAATTCGACCTTGGAGGTCCGGGGCACTGCTACGCCGCCGTGCCACCCAGATCATTTCAATAAAGCAAGAAATACTCAACTTGGAGAACTTTCGATATATGAGGACCGTAAAATATTTTAAGAAACGCATTAGCACAAAAGTATTGTAAATCATGATAATTATAGAGCCATAAATCGTAAGATGATATCAGCAAAGGCTTATTATCTATCGCCAATTTCGGTTTTGCTATTTCCTGAAATATTTCGCTGTTGTTCGTTTTCCGCCAAGTCCTGGCAGAGCCGCTCCTTTTGTGTAAGCGGGATTTTCAGCGAAAAAACATCACAGCCCGCAGCAGTTCATTGTCACAGCATAACCACAGCCAGTCCTCATTTATCCAATTAGCTTTTGTTGACTATTTTCCTTCTTAGTGGTGAGTTTCGACAACAATACACATGTGTGCGTCTCCCAGGCTGCTCACAGACCGCAGTTCCTCCTCTGTTTAGAGCGGCAGCATTACGTTCGGCATTGCTAATCGCTTCCAGTCTCTGTGCAGTTGCATCGCTAAATGCCAGCACGGTGGTGTGCCATTAAAAAAAAATAAAAAAATTTGGAAAAAGCGCTGACTGAACATGCACGTAGATCTGTTTAGCAAAACAAGCAGCACA
The DNA here is from genome assembly GCA_028565275.1 of Leiocassis micropogon. Classification (NCBI taxonomy): domain Eukaryota; kingdom Metazoa; phylum Chordata; class Actinopteri; order Siluriformes; family Bagridae; genus Leiocassis; species Leiocassis micropogon. The sequence continues at coordinate 14,079,074 of JAOVVA010000032.1, read as the reverse complement.
TGCATCTGAAACTCTGTGTGTCTGTGCAGTCATAACGAGAGCGATGCTCTCTAAAAAAAAATTCCACATAACAGTAATCTGTAGAACGGCTGCGTTAAGTTTAAAGCGAGGTCATGATAAGTCATGGGAAACTATTATTCGAGTATTCAAGATATCATCGAAGGAGAGAAACACAAAAATGTCATCATCATTGCCAGAAAAATAAAGTGGTGGATTAATATTAAAGAAAGAAAAATGAACGGATGAAATGAATTAGCTTTGGTACTCCAACTAACGGAAAAGACTGGAAAAGAGGATCAACAAACTGGCCTCATGAAACTGACAATGACTCAAGTAAACATTCTTTACATGCAGGGGGAGAAGAAAAGCATATGATAATGCATAACACATCAAGCCCTGAGGTGCATGTGCCATACCCCGAGGCTACAGCAGCGATCAGGGGCCCAGACACTCACCCATAGAAAAAGGCAATATGGTTTGCGTTCTAATCCCCAGGTGATGAATTTGGGTGATCTGAGAGCATGGTAGCGTCAGATCCGTGCTTTGCTGGACGGAATCGGAATCTGAAGTGGTGGTGCTTTTGGTTTAACAGTGATAAAGAGTGATTATATAACTTATTATATCTGTAATCGGACCAATCCGGCCATTTGCCTCTGACCTCTCTCAAGAACAATGCTTTTACACCCACAGAACTGCTGCTCTCTCACTGTTTCAGCAGTTTCTCCAATACTCAAACCAGCCCATTTGAAACCAACAACCATGCCAGGAAAAAGTGTAAACTTCCAGAGTTTACTCTTGGTCCCCATTGTGATGTCCGATATGAAGATTACCTGGAGCTCATGACCTGTTCCTGCATGACTTTCTGTACTGTGCTGCAGCCACACGGTTGGCTAATTTGATAACTCATGAGTGTGTGGGTGTAGAGGTGTTCCTGATCTCTGGATAACAGGGTCAAAAACAGAAGAGAAATACAGACCTAATGTCATATTCCACCAGAATCAAATCCAATTGCTGCCCCTCCTCAATCCCCGACTGTCCAGGGACTAATGTTTCACATTAGTAATATAGTTACATACCCGAATACACTGGCGTATTTATGCTCTCCGATACGGCAGCGGAAATAAACACACAGAGGAGAAGTGTACAAGACAAACAACCTTTGCATTATCCCTAAAGTGAGAGATATTTGGGAAAAAATCTTAGTTTCCAAATTACTCACTCACTCATCGTCTATACTGCTTTATTCTGTATTCAGGGTTGCGGGGGGCCTGGAGCCTATCCCAGGAGACTTCAGGCACGAGACAAGGTACACCCTGAACAGGATGGCAATCCAACACAGGTCACACACACACACTAATTCACAAACTACAGGCAATCTGGGAACGCCAATTAGCATGTCTTTGGACTGTGGGAGGAAACCGGAATACCCAGAGGAAACCCACCAAGCACAGGGAGAACATGCAAACGACTACACAGACCCCGTGGCAGGACTCGAACCCAGACCCTGAAGGAGCAAGGCGACAGTGCTAACCACTAAGCCACCACGCCCAATTTCCCAAATTACTCTACTGTAATATGGTATTTTTGGTACATCAACAGCATGTCCCCTAGTGGTCCAGTGCTACAGTATCTCTGCAGTAACCGGAGGTCAAGTACCGCTCATGCCATCGGGTTGGTATTAATATTGTTTTGAAGTCATTTTTGCAACATTGTGTCAGGAGTCATTCGATTAACGTTATCCCGTCGTCATGTAATCAACGTTGTTATAACGTTTCATAAAAGTTATTCTTACTATAGAAAAAATAACAAAACAGCCTCCTACCAACATTGTCCCAACATCCATAATGTTGCCAAATTAACGTCCCCACAACGTTTTAACAACCCAAAACTGTTTATTTTAATGGAAATCTTCAAAAATTTGTAAACACTGCAGATAATTCTTAATTCTCAACATTAAAACCGCTCAAGTAGCTTTCCTAAAGTGATAATGAATAAAAATCTAGTGTCAGCACGTTCCAAGTCATAGTCATGATTTCAAGCGCTGCCTGCTGACGATGCCAACATCATAAAACCAGTACAGACATGAGAGAGAGAGAGAGAGAGAGAGAGAGAGAGAGAGAGAGAGAGAAGGATGACTGAGAGAAACAGAGAAAGACAGAGAAAGCAAAAGACAGACAAACAAAAAGGTCAAGAGATTAAGGGACAAAGTGAACTAAACAGTGAGCGGAAGAAAAAAAAATAAAGACAAAGATAAAGAATGAAGAAGGGAGACAGACAAAGCCAAAGAGAAAGATTCATTGAGAAAAAGCGAGAGATACAAAGTGCAAGAGAGACAGGGAGAGAGATTTAGAGAGAGAACGATGGAGAATAAAGAGGGAGACAGACAGGGGAATCAGACCAAGAGCTAGAAAGATAGAAAACAGACAGTCAAAGACAGAGAGAGAGAGAGAGACAGAAAAGAGATGATAACCGAAATAGAGATAAGAGAAAAGACTGATAAAAAGAGACAGAAAAAGTCAGAGGCAGAAGTGAGAGACAGAGAGACAGAAGTGAAAGAAAGTAAAAGAGAAAGACCAGTGCAAGGGAAAGACAAGTGACCAAGAGATTGAGTGAAAGACAGAAAAACAGGGGAGTAGGGAAAAAATGATAACAGAGAGATAGAGGGAGGAAGACTGATAATAAGTCTCAGAGAGAGAGAATGATCAGAAAAAAGAGATATACTGTATAGTCAGACAGAAGAAAAGCAAGAAAGATACGGAAAGAATGAAGAATGATGGAAGGAAAGAAAGAAACAAATACAATCAAGGAGAGAGAGAGAGAGTCTATAAGAAAGAGATACTGATAGAGAGAACAGCAAGAGAGACAGACAGACATCTCCTGCAATCTCATCTATTCACATAAGAACCAACAAACTTCTAAAGCTCCACAACACTTTATCTCCTGTAAACACAACACACAGCACCGCACACTACAACACTACACTACACAACAGCACAACTTCACCCAAAAGACCCTCTCGTAACTCCTCCGTGTGTGTAAAGGAACCTGTTCCCCTTAGCTCACAACCAAACACGTTTCAGAAGGTACAGAGCGAAGGAACCCAATACACTTAACAAATAACATGATCGAAACTGTTCCAGCTGCAATGCGACACAACACCGAACCCCCCAACACAACGCAGATCCATGTACAAAATCAAAAGACCTGACGAACCTCTCTGACGTCATTACGGAGGAATATGTGTGCGTGCTGACGTCTGGCCATAAAGACAAAAGCATTTAAAGCTGTTTTGAGAGAAACCTGTTTCACTTCGATCTCACTCTCTATATACACACACATGCTTTGTGAACTTCTGCCAGGGACATCTTCCAGAGTAAAATCTTTTTCCAAGGAACACTCTGTCATCATTACGGTCACATGAAGTTAGAAAAAAAAGGAAGAGGGTCAGGAATCCCCTGGATAAACACAATGGACATCTGTGAGTCCCTGGACTTCACTTTGAAAGCAGTGGCTCAACACCACACATTAGAGGAAAGGATGACTGCTGGTCAGATATGATTTGGGTGGTGTCCACATTAATGGTCTAGTGGTGCGTTGCTCTAGTCTGAGTTTTTCAGATGCGGTAACGTTCCTGCGGTTTTAAACACATTAACGTCAGTGCTGGGTTGCGAATCAGTCCATCAAGTGAAAATCTTCAACCAACAGCAGTGCAGTGTTTAAAATCTGACATTGATGAATGAGAGATGATTAACATAATACGTACGTGGAAAAAAAATGAGAGACAGTCTCTAATAGTTTGCCTGCAAAGCAAAGAGTCTGAACGTTGTATCACTGAGATGCTGATCTCATAGCGGTTCCTTCCAAATCACCAAGAAGATTTGCCCAAATGATTGGCATGCTGTATTTACATTAGGTAACTGTAAGTATTCTAAGGACCTCCTTCCTGACCACATAATCAATAATTGTACCTACTTCATAAACTAGAAACTTGAAATGTAAATAGCACCTGCTGCATACTCGACATTACGTCACTGTCTTATATTCAAAACAGGAAACCATCAAGATTTATTCAAGCAAGCAATTTATTCACAAACAATTAATGTAACCTGGCAGTTCCTCACAGGGCCATAAGAAAGCGAGTTTAAAATATGATGTGCTTTTATGTCCAGTTATATTTGGACTCTTTCCCACATAGTCCAAGTTCAAAGCAATCAGCGCATGGGTAATTGGATTGTTTGAGAGGCCCTGTCCAGGACTAATCACAGCACTGTCCAGGATCCCGGCCTGGAAAACCAAGCAAGAGTGCTACAATTACTATATAAACTTTCCAAGGCTTGACTGAAAAAGATCTGGAAAAAGCAAGAGCGAGAGAGAGAGAAAGAGATAAGGAGGGTGGCTGCAAAAGAGACTGATGGAAACCAGGGATCCGGTCTGAAGTGCAGAGACAATAGGCAAAAATGTGAATGGATAAGATTAACCTAACCGAGTCTTTTTTGTTTCTTACCGCAAAACAACCCCGAACCAGAGGTTCATGAGGCCAAACACACCCCAAATTGGATGTCACCAATCTCAAGCATCGGAGTCGAGCATGCTCAGAGAAGCACGAAGACGAGTTACACTCTCTAAGTGCTTAATTTCGCTGGAGGGCCACAGGGAAATCAAAGCTCCTAAAATGGAGCGTGAGTTTACAGACAGGCCCGAGTCCCAACAGATGGCCATGTGTGTACGTTCTCCGTGTCCGGATAGAGCTGCTCTCATTACACCAACTCTAGCACAGGCAAGCCCACTGAGCACTCCTCTCATGAAAATAAACATTCATTAGGGTTTCCTCCACCTAGCAGCCTCAAATGTTACAGCTGGGACCACTTCGAGCTTAGCCAAGTCACGAGACAGACCTTGACACAGGATGAGCCCAGCAAGAAAACTAACCAAAAATTAAAGTATATGGAAAGTTGATTAGTTTGGCCCTCAAGTTGCAATGCTTAAAGTGGAGAAGGCAAATCAGTGGGATAAATAGTGTACTGGATTTTTCCAAATCCTGGATATTATAAAGTACTACAATTGGGAGGGGACTGGATTCGCCAAACCTGATATTGGTGAGAAACTCAAGTAAGGAGGGTACTGGATTTATCAAACACTGGGTTTTATAGGGTACTAGAATTAGGAGACCCGATATACAAAACGCTGGACTTTATAGAGTACTAGAATATGAAGGGATCCAAAACCAAACCCTAGCTTCAAAAGGGAATTAGAATTAGGAGGGAAGTGGATTTACCATACCTGAGGTTGGCGAGATACCCAAGTAAGAACAGTGCTATATTTACCAAACACTTTTATAATCTAGTTGAATTTGAATGGAACTGGATGTACCAAAATCTGGTGCTGGCAAGATATTTGAGTAAAAAGGGCACTAGATATTCCAAAGACTGTGAGTGGTTGGGCATTAAGTTTAGGATGGCAGTGTATTTATAAGGTTTACCACACATGAGTTCTCAAGGTTCTCCATTTAGAGGAGCATTGATTCACTACCACATTGGAACGTTTACACATTTACTGTTGTACTACCATTGAACAGTTTGAAGAATCCAGGATGCTACAGGAATAATTGCCACTCTGGAGTTGATGGGGTGCTAACTTTAAAAGGTCCTGAACTCACTACCATGTTAGAGCTGGCAGGGCATTGATTTTAAAAGGCACTGAATTTATCACACTGCAGGTAGAGGTATAGGAGATCCTGAATTCATTACCACACTGGGTCCTGGATTTAGAAGGTCCTGAATTAGTGTTACATTGGAGTTGGCAAGGTACAGAATTTAGAAGGCCCAGAATTTATCACACTGGAGTTGGCAGAGTGCTGGATTTTTAAAAGTTCCTACTCAAGTGATTTACAGCCATGCTGAAATGTAAGCAGAGTTCTAGAGGCAGTAGATTTCTCTAAGTGTTGAAGTTAGAGAGGTAATTTTTTTAAAATTGCAGGTCCCCTCCCTTCCTCGTAATACTCTGTCTGGTTCCATTATTCTTCGTTGTTTTCCTAACACCCTCCCCGTCAACCCCCACCCTCCCCAGCCTACAGTCACCTCTACACTCTTGCTTCTGTACAACTTCCATCTGTGCAAACCCAAATTTTACAAGCATCTGAGGACAACCACACAAACCTCATTCTCGTTTTCTCACTCTCCCTTTTACTCTCCCTCGATCAACCTTACCACCACCCATACATTTCTCAACTGTTTAAACCAGCTCTGTCCCTTATTAGGGCTTTTCATGATTCAGGAAGATCAGGTTTCGATGGTGATCATTTTCCTTGAGGTAAACCAGCTGAGAATGTGCTGCGGGAGCAACACGAAGGCGCAAATCCCTTCCAAAGGAAGTCTTCTCTTTCTCATCGGTCTCTCGCTTTCTTTATTTCTTTCTTCCTTTCCCTCCATATTAGACCTGGCCATGCTCCAATGCAACACTTTGCTTCCCCTATGGCCCTTCTGAGGTCAGGCAGGAACACTGATGTGAGTTGAAGATGCACAGAAGAGATGGATAGGCCTAAAAGGGGCTATAAAAGATTTCAACTGGTTCCTTGCGGTCCTATTTTTGAGACTACAGGCATCAAGCTCAAGAGGTCTAGAATTCTCCACGCAAAATGCATTGAGAAACAAAGGGTTTAAGGTATGGCATCACCAAAAATGTGACCTGTCGTTACTCAACCAAGTGCTTGTGGTGTAATTAGTGAAATTTTTCTTTCCTTAAAAAAAAATTAATGAAGTTCCCCACTCCCGTCACCAAAGGAGAACTTACACAACATCACTCTAAAGGAAAGTGAATTGTCCTAGGTTGGACCACCTAAGCCACAAGTGCCGATATTCAGACATTTTAGACATTAAACATAAATTAGAAATTAAACATACATTCCTTGTCAATTCTAAAGAATATAATTACCAAGGAATATCAAAGGCATATCACCGCATAAGCAACTAATTTGCAATACTTTTATATGCCATAGCCTTTGATGTCAGCTATAGATGAAGATCAATAATCAGTTACACTCCATTAAATGAGGTATTTATATTGGTTGGACAGCCTGATGGCTAAAGTGGTTAGCTTGGTGCTTTCCCTCCAGTTACTCTGGTTTCCTCCCACAGCCCAAAGACATGTGGTCTATAATGGCTGGCATTTCATAACTACCCATACCGTATGACTGGGTGTGTATGTGTGCTTGTACCCTGCATTGGGATGGCACCCCATTTTGTGCCCTAAGTTCCGGGACAGACTCCAGGCCCTCCATGATCCTACTGGATGGATGGACAAACTATTGGTTGGGTTCAACATTTAGTACTTTTGCTAGTATAAAACATTGCCTTGCTAAACTCCATAAAACATCTGCTCATGTTCTTCTCTATCAATCTGAAGATATCTGTGATTCATCAAAGCTACATAAGAGTTCAAGTAAGAGGCCTGTTCTGCTCATTGAAGGTTGCTTCTCAAACTCATGGATCAATTAAGAAATAAAACATGGAAGGTGTGCAAAGTGTGCTGTTACAGATAAAATAAATGACTGGATGGTGTCCGGTGGCACGGTGGCGTAGCGGGTAGCACTCTGGCCTCGCACCTCAAGGACCGAGAGTTTGATTTCCGCCTCGAGTCAGTTTGCATGCTCTCTCCCTACTTGGTGGGTTTTCTTTGGGTATGCAGGTTTTACACCCACAGTCCAAAGACACGCAGATTAGGTTAATTGGCGTTCCCAATTTGCCCCAATTTGCCACAAACATATTTACAAAGCACTGACACTGGAGACTCCTTCCAAAAATAAGAAGTGAAATTTAGACAATTTTTGTTTGGACCTTATGGATAAACCATGGGCTGGAAGAGGAAGAAGAAAATAACAGCGGTAGTGATGAAGCTGTTTTGGTTTATTGCTGGTTTCCTACCGAGTGCCCTTAAAAAGCCTCGACACACGCATCGCACACAAAGAAAGTCTGGTTGTGTGATCTTGTTAGAGAATACACGCACTCTTAATAAATCATAGACAGTAAGACACATTCATGCATTTACACACCGAAGCAAAGCCTGGACATGGTACTGTAGCTTGTTAGTGCATACACGCATACCCACTCACACACTCATTACAGATGTACACACACATACATAACACATGCACCAGAGCAGAGTGGTGTACCGTCCCAGCCATAGTGGCGCAGTAATCGAATCAGTTTGTTATTGCAGAGATGGAAATGTGTTTTTATTCAGGCCTGTTGCCAGGATACCATTTTTATTATGGCTAACACAGAGAATTGTGATTTCTTTTTCGTTCATGTGGATCTCTTTCTGAACATAAACACTCATGCAGTGTGTGTGTGTGTGAGAATGTCTTGGGGGTTGGCTAAAGGGTTGGTAGGGTAACTGAAGGCTGTGGTCACACACACACACACACACACACACACACACACACACAGAGCGTTGCCACAGCAACCAGTTGGTGGCCAGCACGTGTCGCAGCCGGAGCTTTTCCCCGGCAGTCTTCCCGAAAAAACTTTCCCTGCAGAAACTCAAGTCAGGAAAGACTTACTTCAGCTCTGAAAAATGCAGCCGTTTTTTTTTTTCTTCTTCTTCTTCTTCTTCTTCTTTTTTTTCCCCCTCAAGCCACATCATTACCAATCAAAATAGCTTCGCAGACATTTCAAAACTACAATTTGTAGCGGAGCCACGTTAACCGTTCCATTAAAGAGCCACAAAAAAGAAGCGCTGTCTTTTCTCTTTTCCCGCTTTTATGAAATTGTTATTATTGCATGCGTAAGCTGGGTCAGAACCTAACGTTCTAGAGCAACACAAGCGAGGAATACCTGTGCCGGTGTTCTTCATCCTAAAGATCTCTGAAAGCATTAGTGCCTAAAATCCTCCCACTCTGGGTGGGGACTCAGTTTCTCTTTTATCTAACACTCACTTTCTCTTAGTCCCGCTCGCCCTTCTTTCCATATTCCTTATCTAACATCTAATCACACAAAACGGAAATGTACACAATTTTCCCCTTATCAAAAGTGTACTAGACTGGACCAGCCTCTGTGTCTGAATCTGCGCTATTTCACTGGCTCTACGTGGCTAGTGTTGCTAAGGAAAACTAACACATACTGTACCAGTTAAAGTTACGCAAACCGTACACTCAAATCGCCACACGTTCACCTCGAACCATGTTGAGTCTTGCTGATGTAGTTCCTGACATCTCACGCTCTCAGGAAGGAGGTACTCCTGATTTAAGATACCAAAAAGAAAGCCATAAGAAAACCCGTTAGCAGTTTGCAACAAGCCATGTGGAACCGCAAACACTACTTCTCAATGGCTTTCTTTCAACAATGGCTTTCTTCTTGCCACTTTTTCAAGACTAGATTTGTGGAGTCTTCCACATATGGACCAATTCTCCCACCTGAGCAGTGGATCTCAGCAGCTCCTCCAGAGTTACCCTGGGCCTCTTAGCTGTTTCTCTGATTAACGCTCTCCTTGCCCGGCCTGTCAGTTTAGGTGGACGGCCATGTCTTGTTAGGTTTGCAGTTGTGCCATTTTTTCCATTTTCAGATGATGGGATTGAACAGCGCTCTGTGAGATGTTCAAAACTTGGGATAATTTTTAATAACCCACCCCTGCTTTAAACTTCTCCACAGCTTTATCCCTGACCTGTCTGGTGTGTCCCTTGGGCTACATGATGCTGTTTGTTCACAAATGTTCACTAACAAACCTCTGAGGGCTTCACAGAACAGCTGTATTTTTACTGAGATTAAATTACACACAGGCGGACTCTCTTTACTAATTAGGAGACTTCTGAAGGCAATTGGTTCCACTGGATTTTAGTTAGGGGTATCAGAGTATAGGGGGTGAATACAAATGCATGCCACACTTTTCAGATTTTTCTTCCACTTCACAATTATGTGCCACTTTGTCTAGGTCTATCACATAAAATCCCAAAATATATTTACGTTTGTGGTTGTAACATGAGAAAATGTGAAGGTGTAGGAATATTTTTGCAAGGCACTGTATGTAAAGAAGTGCTTTTCTAGGTAAACAACAGAAGTGTAAGCATTGACCTGGGCACCGCCTGAGCGACAAACAATGGCAGCCTTTTATTCAGGCATCTATGACAGACTGTTATCCATAAAAATAGACAAAATGACCTCATAGAGCTGAACACTTCTCCATCGTGAAGCTGACTCACCTTCTCCCTGACCACATGCAGCAAGCAGGGGAGGTGCGCCTAAAGTCAAACGACTTGGGTGAACATATAGTTCCATTAATACTAATTCATATTTGTACAAATTGTACACTTCACCTACATCATTTTAGATATTCAGCTTAACATTAGCCTTAAACTTCTCTTACTTACGGTTAGTCTCAGCCGTAAAGCTAACTACAGTACACATATAATAATAATTATAAAAGGAAAACTATTTTAATTTGAAAGTTTTTTTGCCTGATCTTTATATTTGGGGTTTCCCACATTCCTGAAATGTTTGCCACAGTGTGCTCATCCACCAAATTAAAATTCCTTACAGTCCTTGGTTGCTACACTGTGACATCACATGTGAATTGCCTACGCGTTATCTATGTAATGTTAAGATGTTAAGACGTACTTACGAATCAGCTACGATTCCACTATGAACTGAACCGAACTGTCCAAGAACTGTCACAATTTACATACCAACTGTTACAAAGTACTGTACGTACTACAGCTGAATTGTCCAAACCTGTTAAGACCTGCTGTGATATTCTACCTGTTAACAGCCACCTGGATGCCGGTGTTTTGTATACTGATGACTACAGAAGCTATAAACCTGGTGTGCACTTCCGTAATAACCATCACTGTTATTATCTATAAGAGTGTACTGTTTAGAAGTTCAGTACACAGGATGGGATTTAGCCGTGGTTTTAGTATCTATTAGAGCATACAGGACTTGTTAGTAGTTTAACGCACAGGGTGGGATTGTCTAGGATATGTGCACTCCAGTAGTGACTGCTCAAAGCTGTCCAGATCAACACTAAACAAGGAATTTGACATACTTTAAAGCGGCACAAACGACCTATAAAGTCTACAAACCATCCACAAACATTCGTACAACATAAGAGCTGCTTTTTTTGTTTTTCTGGGTGATGACTACTACAGTTCATTCAGTCACCCATGATTTCTAGCATGACGCACCTTACTGAAGTCTGACAAACGTCCTGAAGTAGGCAGTTATTTGAGTTCAGTTGCATATTAAATTTGGGAGGCGCAAATAAAACATGCCACTACAATCTGACAAACGGAATTGCCTGGATTCTTATGCCTTTATATGAATGATGTTAAGTTTTGTAGTTTAATTACATAATCTTCAAAATGCACTTTATGGATCAAATGTGTGCGTCAGGCTTCAAATATAATTTTGTAACAACTGTGTGTTATAAATTATTTATAATTAAATTCAGTTAAATTGGTTTTACCTGGACTCTGGGAAAATGACGCACGGATTTGATCGTCGTCATTTCAGCCATGTGCCAACGATTTACAAATCATCGAAATCATCGGAAAAATAAAACTATTTGAAATATTGATGCACAATGATGCAAAATTAAAAATAATTCTTATTCAAAAGCTGACATAGTGTTGTTAATTTATGAATAATTTTACTTATTATGAATTCAATTTTAAACTTTATGCCAATGGTTTATGGTAGGGATGTTAATAATTAAATGTCAAGTTTTTTAACTAAAGGTTTGTTTTGCATAATATTTCCCCACGGCTTACAGATTAAAAAAAATTTTTTAAACACTACAGTATATGTGTGGACTCACATATACAGTACAGAGCATGGATTTGATCGTCATTGTTTTAGCCACGTGCCAGTGATTTACAAATGATTTGGATTTCAGACTGAGTTTGATGTAATTCATCTACAAAATAGTTTCGAATAATAAAACCTTAATTTAAAAAAATTGTACTGAAGTGACACATATCTATGTCCTTACAGCAATTATTTCTTTAGCCTAGATCATGAGTGATGAAAAGGGTGACGAGGAAGCGCAGCGTTACTCGCACTGCCTCAACACTCCGGCCTCAAACTAAAACCGGATTTGAGGTGGAACTTAATCATGGATTACATCCCGGGAAAACCAGATCGGCAGAGATTTCCATAAAGTCTTGAGACGAGAGCGAATGAGACAAGACATGGACTTTGTGGTAACTGTAAAAAAAAAAAGCTTATTTGTAAATGCCGGCCTATGTCGTAATGAGAAAAAGTGAAACAATTGGAGAAGCCAACAAAATCTGACTATGACACAAGATCAGGAACACAGTGGCGTGAGATTATTATTATTGCTGTTGTTGTTGCTTAGAAAAAGAGGAAAGTTGAACTTGGCTCCAGTGTGTGAAATATGGTGTCTGCATAGACGGAGGACTTCTGCACCACAGACATGACATTTGTGCTTTTGTGTTTATGTCTATGACATATTTTCACGAAATTAACAAGTCTGTCTTATTGCAAACAAACTGTGTCAAAGGCTATGTTCTCTTCCAACAGTGAGTCACCGGACTCTCTCTATTTCTCACTTCTGCAGAAGCTGAGTCAGCCATCGCCTCTACAATAGCAAAAGAGGGCGCGAAATAAAGAGAAGGGGGGAGGTATCAACGAGGAAAGACTGCGGTGTAAGTGTTTGCTCGTGGCCCTGCTCTCTCTCCCCATTTCCTGCCGTGCCCCCCCCCCCCTCCCCCTCCCCGACTGTAAAGAAATCGCAGGATCTGAATTCCTGAGTATCAGGGCTTAAAATCTTTGGCACAGCATTCGCTTCCTCACTTCCGTACCTGCAATTTAACGGACGCGGGTTGAGCTTTGCGGCGAATGTTGCGACTCACACACCGATGCGAAGGAATAAAGTTTCTTGGACACACTTGAAGTAAAATCAAGAACGGAAGGATCAAAAACATTGTTGTTGTTCCTATCAAGTACATTATGGCAGCTTTAAACAGCCTTTCCTGTTCCTTCTCTTTAAGTTAATAAGCCAAAAACATGAAATGCACTTTTGTCAAGAGGCTGAGAAAATGCAAAGCATACACACCTTTGTCCTGAACACAGTAAATGCAAACTAAACATCTCTTTATAGGTAAATTAATCAACACCATCTGACCAATCAGAGTCAGTAGTACACTACCAGTCAAAAGTTTGGACACACCTTCCCCTTTAATGGTTTTTCTTTATTTGCAACATCACACATTAATACAGATGATGTCAAAACTATGACAGAACAGTATGTATGGAATTATGCAGTTACAAAAGTGTTAAATAACAAAGAATGTTTTTATATTGTAGATTGTTTAAAACTAGTTACATTTAGCTTTGATGCCAGCCTGGCACACTCATGGCATTCTCTCATCAGATTCGTGAGGAAGTCACATGGAATGCTTTTCATCTCATACTGTAGGTGTGGCATATTAGTGCTACTACAACTACTGTACAAATCCATATGATGGCAAGAAAAATTCAGTTACTGTAAGTAAGTTTAAGAAATGAGTCAGTCAACCCGAAAATCTCCAGGCAGTCGCCAAAGCCGTCAAACGCTATAATGAAACTGGCTCTTATGAGGACTGTCCCAGGAAAGAAAGACCAAGAGCTACCTCTGCTGCAGAGGATAAGTTCATTAAAATGACCAGCCTCAGAAACTGCTGATTAAAAGCACTTCAGATTAGAGCCCGCATAAACGCTTCTCGGGGTTCAAGTGGCAGCAGTTCAGTTCAACAATTACTGTTCAGAGGAGACTGCGTGAGTCAGGCCTTCACAGTCAAATTGCGGCCAAAAAGAACATCCGTTCGGAGGAACGACAAGCAGAAGAGTCTTGCTTGGGCCAAAAACCACAAGGAATAGACATTAAATCAGTATAAAATGTCTTTTGGTGTGATGAGTCCAAATTTGGGATTTTTTATTCTAACCAACGTGTCTTAAGATGTAGAAAGGGTGAGCAGGGTGCATGGAGCATGGTGATGGTGTGGGAGTGACACCGTTGGTGACTCAGTCAAAATTGAGAGCACACTTAACCAGCATGTCTACCGCAGCATTTTGCAGCAGCATGCCGTCCCATCGGGTTTGCACTTAGTGGGACCATCATTTGTTTTCCAACATTGTCATCAAAGCGAATGGTGACGAATCGAAAATATAAAACATATTCAAGGCTATTTAACACATTTTTGTTGACTCCATAATTCCACATTTGTCCTGTTATAATTCTATGTCTTTGATAGTAATATGTAATGTTGAAAACCATTTGAATAAGACTTTTGACTGGCACTGTACAATAAGGGGAAATAAATCAATGTAAAAATTGACGCACAATGTTGCAAAATAATTCTTATCAGTATTAGAATAGAGTAGAGTAGAGAAGAGTAGAGTAGAGTATTTAAAAGCTATAACTGCTGACATTATATTTGCAACAAAGTGTTGTGGATTTATTTAAATTTTAACTTTTAAACCAGTCATCGTTTATGGTAGGAATTTTAATAATTAATTATCATTGATTAATTGCACATAAAATTTATATTAACCTTTTTTTTTTAACTGATAAGGTTTGTTTTGCATCATATTTCCCCATAGCTTATCTATTAACTTGTATACCTAATTAAGGAGCACTGTGTCTTTTCTGTTAATCATTTTACAACCAATTTTACAACCAACTGTTGCAGTCGTTCCTGTGAATGATGAGCAAGTGAAACGTCTGATTGAGGAAGAGATGCATCCGTCTGTGGGAACTGTATACACAATCATTCACCAACACCACTTGCACATTACAGGAACTTGGCTGTTATTGCCACATCCTCCGAGGGGATTATATGGAGAAATAAAGGGAGATTTTACTCTCAGAATTGTGTTCTGTTATTCTGCAATATCAAAAGTCCCAGTTTGACTTGAACGCCTGCCTTGGAAGTATGAAATGGACGTATTCACTGAAGGTATATTGCATAAAAGTGTCTGAACGTTTATTTTTCCTGGCTGTTACAAATGATTATGGGCGTTTTTACTGAAATGAGTCGTGGCACAAAATCTCGAAGTGATGCCCATGCAGTTTTACACAAGGCTTAACTAGTTGGCCTAAGTTTCCGTTGCCTATTAGCTAGCTAAAGTGTGGCTGGAGAATAAATCTAAGAAAATGAATCTGCCAATTGGCCATGAAGGATTCTGTTCCTTATATCAGTCCACATTTGCAAATTCACCATAATTCATCTTCATAATTGTTATGTAATTGCTACGTCGTTTATAATCTCTGAAATAGACAACAAGTTGCCCGGGGCTACGCTAGCACCGAAGACGGAGACTG
Source organism: Leiocassis micropogon (assembly GCA_028565275.1). Classification (NCBI taxonomy): domain Eukaryota; kingdom Metazoa; phylum Chordata; class Actinopteri; order Siluriformes; family Bagridae; genus Leiocassis; species Leiocassis micropogon. The sequence goes on along the minus strand of JAOVVA010000032.1, from coordinate 14,063,762 downwards.
GGAATCATTCTTCATCAACGTCTAAGTAAATAATGAAGAGCTGTCAGACGACGGCCAGCTCTAATTATGACAAGCAGCCATGAGGGCTAGGTTCCCATGCCAGCTGAATGCACCTGTCGCATTAGCCATTAGCATATGAAATAAAGCCACTGAAAAAGAGTGTTTGTTTACTGAAGATTAGAAACAAGGAAGGATCAGCATAATGAGTTCCCACTCCATGCAGAGAACAATTAGCGCCCCACGCGGGTTGTCTTTGTGTCCCGGAGTGGCTCAGGGTCAATCCTGAGACGTCTGGTGGGAACGCGTAACGTGGGAACTCTAGCGCTTAGACAAGGACGCTTCGAATTTAACCTTAAACAATCAAGTTATAGAAGAAACATTGGTTAGATTATTCACTGGGTGGAAAAGAATTTCTTGTACGCGACTCAATTCCTACAAGCTGCAAAAGGCTAAAAAGCTTTTTTTTAAAGCTTGATTAACAAAATGAATCATTTTAGCTACAGTAAAACTAGATTTAGTCGTAGGAATTAGACATCAAATAAATAGAAATGCAAAAATTTGATCGAGTTAATACTAAAAAAAAAAACTAAGGCTAAGGCTTCACAGCTACGAGTTCATTAGTTTTTTGTTTGTTTTTTTGCAACAACTTTAAAGTACTTCAAATTTCTGTTAAATTTGTAAGATATTTTGCAGAATTTTTTAAGTCACGCTGCAATACTGTATCCCTCCACAATAATAATAATAATAACAACGATAATAGTAATAAATAAACAAACGTAGGTGTTCGAAACCCTTTGAGCAAAGTACCAGGACGCACAACGTCAGCGTTCAGCTAATACATCCTGTTCAATGTGCTTTAATGATATCTGGTGACGTGTTGTTTTCAGCTCTGGGAGAAAAAGCAGGATGTTTTGCACCAACTTAAAGACACACTGTACGGTGTCACCTGAACCTGTTCACCCTATCTGCACACACACACACACACACACACACACACA
>JAOVVA010000032.1:14052373-14062664 GCA_028565275.1 Leiocassis micropogon | reverse complement strand
TTAAAGACACACTGTACGGTGTCACCTGAACCTGTTCACCCTATCTGCACACACACACACACACACACACACACACAAACACTAGCGCTCCAGGCGAGTCCCGGTGTGGGAACGGATCACAGAACAACAGGGTTACGGCCGTATCCCCGAACAATGCCGTGGCTCTCTTACAGTCGCAGTGCGCCGAGTGTTCCTGCGCGGCCTCAGACGTGCACACAGAGGCTCTGTGTCCAATCAATACCACTCCCAGTGAACCTGAGCTCCGCATGCCTTTCTATATTCCGCTGGAGTCTTACACAGTGTCGGGTTACGGCTTTCTAATGCGCGGCGCTCCGTTTTAACGCCCCCTGTGACATGAGCGTCTGAGTCTACTCACAGCCCGGTGCTTTCTCTGAAACTAACCTGATATTCGGCTGAAGTTGTACTAAAAGACGGAAAGAAAATAAAGCGATAAATTATACAGGTTTTCTTGTTTTATTAAAGACAGACTCCTGCTTGAAGCACATCAGATGTTTATATTTAAATTTCTGTCATGCGAAGATGTTCGAGATTCTGGGGATAATTTGTTACCCGTAGTGGTGTATTTTCGTTATTCCTGGGAGAAGTTAGCAGATGTAGCAGATGCGCAGCATCATAAAGGGACATTCTTTACTGCTAGTGCAGTTTCTCACTTTTACAGCAACTTTCTCAGCAACTCAAAGTCCCAAAATGCAATGCAGCTACACGGACTTGCTTCTGCTAGTTAGCGATTTACAAAATGATGATTGTGATAGAGCCGATGTCGGATGTAAAGCGCTGCTGCATCTCTCTCTTCATGTAAAGATAAGGCACAATGCACTATCACTATCAGCATGCAGCTGCACTGCATTGTGGGTAAAGCAGGTAATTAAACACAGGCTAACGTTTACATGAAAGATGTTTCGACGTAAAAACCTAACTCACCCCTGTTAAAGATCACAAATGAATCATAATGATTAATACGGAACAGGTTCGGAGTGGACCTTTCCCTTAAAACCAACAAGGGAGAAAGCGGCTAGGCGATACTTAGGAACAGTCAGGGCCATGGTAATCAGCACGGTAATCACGGTAATCAGCATCACTCAAGATACTTCGATTTCGACAGGCGTATCGGGTATCAGCCGCATACCGTACTCATTTAGTCGTTTCCGAATGCAATGTTCCAAAACCGGGAGCCGCGATGTAATATAAGTCTAGTGTACAACGCAGAATAACAGCCATCTGGATGTATTTCATAGTTAATGCTGGAAACGGTGGAAAGCAAGAAAACCGTGCTCTGTGAACTTCAGAGTTTCATACCATACAAGCAGCCTGATAAAACATCTTAAACGAGAAAAACAGTGATAAAAAAAAACAAGCAGCAAATAATATAGAAAAGGGGAAATAACAGCTTTTATACAGTATGATGTTCTTAAAGATCTATTAGTCAGTGACAAAAGTCCAACATTGTACAGAAGAGCTAAAAAAAACGACCACAACCCTACTCGATCCAAGCTAACTGATGTAGCTATGCTGCCAATTTACTTTATTTAACGTTAGATGATTTTATAAAGAACGTGACTCGTAGTTTTAATGCATGAACGCACACAGACCACTATTTAAACTAAGGAAAAACTAAGTTTTTCAGTATCGGTAGCAAACAAAAAAAAAAAAGGGTGTTCATTAGAGATGGGGGTAAATATCAATTCGTTGATGTATCACGATTCTTTTGTCTGGAAATTCATGTATCGACTCCAAAATCTATTTTTAATATGAATTCTTACTTTACTATATATATACTGTACTGTATGTGTGCATTTGAGGTGAGGAAATGTTGCAGTTTCTTTATAATAGGGGCAGGGGTATCTCAGTGGTTAAGGTGTTGGACTACACTTAGGGAAGGTCCCAAGTTCAATTCCTAGCAACACCTAGTTGCCATTGTTGGGCCCTTAATCAATGCCCTTAACCCTCAGATGTCGTCTGCCAAGAGGCGTAAGTATAAATGTATAATCCTGCAGGTGTTGCACTCTAAACGATTCATATACTGGCCGGCAGCACAGCATCCCGTGTGACAGGAGTGAATTATTCACCAACAAGTTTGATTAGAATTAATCATTAATCCTTAATCATTAATCATGTGCCTGTGCGTGTGAGGTAGAACCTGAGTGCCTTTAGCCATTTAACCAGAAAGCTTTAGGAAATGCAAAGCACCAGCTCGACTATAAGCATGCTGGGGAAAAAATGGATCCATTACGGAGGATTAGAGAGGATCACCTGGTCACTCATAGTTTAATCTGTCTGTCCCTCTCTCTCACATACACTCCTCTGGGTCAAGCTCCATATGGTCATGATGCCCAGGTCACCAAGCTCATGACCTTTTGACTTCTAGGTCATCCATGTGTACACTCTTTAGTAAGTACAGCATGCACTTAAAGCCCAACACTACAGCTGCTACGCTCAGGCTTACGGTTCACACTGCAGTCAGCCCTGCACCCAGTCCTACACTGGTCAGCTTTCAACAGCCTGCGTTTTCAGAGTCACAGGATTTTACGGCTTCAATTGCAACCTCCAGCAAAGAGCAATATTGTGGATGAATACAGCTGCATATTAATACGTGAACATGTTCTGAGTTAAAGGTAAAGCATGAAAGGATGCTCTGTTATACAAAAAATAATCAATGATGTAATGTAATACTTTATAGTTTACTATACAGTACTATATACTAGGCAATTAGCCAATAAGTCGTTTATTCATATTGGAACAAGCACAATGCTGTGTATTACAGCACACACACACACACACACATACACATAAGCACCTGAATGACAGAGGTAAGGGGGGGGTTGCTAACACTTTGTGCTTAACAACATATGGGCTCGAGTAGACTTTTCATACTGATAAAATGGTCACTATGTATGGACAGGAGTTAGATTATTAACCCAGCAACTCCAGAAAACCAGAAATTCTCATTCTCTGTATTCATCCGCAGCCAGATATTATACCACGTCCAAATACTAAATAATCCCTGCTGCGTCTGATTATTAGAGCTTTTCCATGAAGGATTAGACGGTTTCACCAAAGTGCAGATTGTTAAAGCCTAGATACTGGGACAGGAAACTTGCAAGCAATGATATCCTACCTTAATCTTTCCCGGTCTAACTGCCCCAAAGAATATTCACAGCCTGATGGGATTTCCCTCTTTGTTTAGCACAGCAGAAAAGCAAAGTAAAGACTCAAAGACCTTTTAAATTAAAAGACATAAATTTAATTTTCACTATAAGATGTTTGGTTATAAAATTAGGCTTTTAAGCTGATTTATCCAGAACATCTGTAATGCACGCACAATTGGGATAGCATGCCAACTGCAGTTTCAGCAATACTGTAAAAGTGTACTACAGTAACACAGTATTCACAACCGTATATACTGTACTTTTGTGACAGCGTTCCTATATCAGCCCAAACAAGCCTCTGGAAGACACATCTGTCTGCACATAATCAGTCACCAACTCCACCTGCACATTAGAGGAACTCGGCGGAGAGTTATTGCCACATCTTTGTACAGTCCTGACCTCACTCCAAACCATTTCCACATGTTTGGGCCATTAAAGGAGTTCCTGGGAGGCCAGGGTTGCATAAGTGAAGTGGGCAGTCTGATCATGACTAAGGAGTACCGAGCACTTGTGAAATACTGGGATAAGTGCATTAGTGTAGCAGGGGATTATATGGAGAAATAAAGGAAGTTTTTACTCTCAGAACTGTTCTGTTCTTCTGCCCAATCAAAACTCCCGGTTTGACATGAACGCCCCTAAAGAGTGCAAACAGATTTTCTCATCTATGCATCTGTGATGTGCATTACACCAGATGTTACCCTCAAAAGCATTAGAGTAGGCCTTTAAAAGACTGTATAGATTTTAATGCGCACAATCAGCACAAGCTGTCAGACCTATTATTATTTAACTGTTCTGTCAACATAGGATCACACGACCCAGCTGTAAATTGCACCAACTCCTGATTAAGACCGCTAACAGAAATTCAAACGCTAGATAGAGCTTTAAGTGCTTTTAAAATCGGGCTCCACACACTGCGCTCTTTGTCTTCCTTGCCAACAAAGTCAGGCGTATAAAGAGTCAGCGCATAAATGCGAACTAGAAAATCAGCCTGAGGTGCTGTGTCTGTGGCCAAGCGTTAAGTGCCAAACAACAGGGTGAGAAAGAAGGTAATCCAGCGGCGCTCACAGCCACATCAATAATGAACGCTTTCAAGCCAAGTGTGTCCCATCGCACCTTCTTAGCAGCTATTTAAACCCTGACGAGGTAACGAGCAAACGAGAGACTCTGAAATAGATCCCCGATGGAGATAAACTGCATCTTTAAACAAAAGGAAGGAGAAAGAAGTGATCTTAAGCACACTGTGATAAAAAATATACCATATAGTCGGGTGTTGACACTGACTTTTTAAATGACCAAAAAGCCAACGTTTAGTCTCTGATATAAATTACAGAGAATAAGGTACAATATATTACATTTAGTGATTAAAAAGAAAAAAAAAAGCATATAGTCATGATGGATTAAAAAAAATACTAAACAAATATAGAAATAAAAAATCATCCAACCCATAAATAAATTGTATAATTAATAAAATGCATGTAATTGATGTAATTAAACTAATTCATATTAAAATTATTAAAAGACCTTGCATTTTTAATAAAAAAATAATTAATATTTTAGTAGTATTTTATTTAAAATATTTTTATTTACAATAAGTATACTTTATTGATGATTTACTATTTTTCTATAATGTATTAGTTTTATATGTTTTAATAATTATATAAATATTATAACTAAATATGTTAATATGGTTTATATATAAAACATAACATTTATAGAACAAAAAATATCTAAGAAAATATACACATATTACATTTTATAATACTAAGAATTAATTGATTACTTATGTATTTAATTGATTTGTGTTATTATATATACATACAGTATATATATTCTTATTTTTTCTTACCATACATAAATCCCTTATATTTTTATTAATGGCTTGTCCAATTTAAAACTAACCCTAAAGCCAGGGTTTTATGTCGTCTCGCCATGAAAATCAGTTTGGCAAATTCTTTAAAGTTTTTTTTTCCCCACTCAGCCAACATCGGCGGAGAAGGACTTCTCGGTTTCTGCCCTGATTGACTCGTAACGCGAATCACGACCGAGCGGTATGGTTTCACTCTCTGCCCATGAGAAATTCCTCGTAACACAAAGCAGGTGATCGGACTAACTCCCAGTGAGCAGCAGTAATTAAATGGGGTGTAAATTGTTGGGCTCAGAGCAGTTTATGTACAGTCTGTGGGGCCTGAGGCCTGTGTATGTGTGTGTGTGTGCATGAGGTCAAACCCGGGTGGGTCGACGGGTACTTGAGGAAGACAAGCTTCACCTCTGACTCCGTCTTCATTTTTACTTAATTACACAAGGCCTGTAAGTGAATTCGACTCGAGCTCCAGATCCACAGGCAGCACAGCTGTAACTCTGGAGTATGAACTAGGTCTGCCTCTCTCCCTCTCTCTCTCTTTCTCTCTAAGCCGATAGACATAGATCAGAAGAGACCAAATCAAGTTAAATCTATTTCAAACGAGATGAATAATTGATCAGTTGAAGAGGAGGAGGGTACAGAGCCGTTTAATTATTTAAAGATCAGAACTGAATTTTGGGACATGGTGACTCCCGTTTGTCCCACTTAAGTACGGAAAAAAAAAAAAAAAAAGCAGGGCCCTTTAGGAGATCAAAGTCAGTACCTTGTTGTGAGCAGGTTACAATGATAAAAAATAAAATAAAAAAAAAATTAAACAAAAAAATAATCTTAACTTGCATCTTGCTGAACAGCTGAGATCTGGTTAACATTATTTAACCTGAGAGGAGTTTAAACTCTTTACAAATTCTGCATGTTTGCACCTGCATGCATACATACCGAGTATAATAAGAAAGTCCGTGTTATCTTGTATAATTTATGCTGTAACTATTCTACAGGGCTCCAGAGAGACTAAGCATTATGCTGTAAACTGACAAATCTAAGCCTTAAACGATTCCTCGGATCAATCCTACAGTGTGCGGTGTTTCCCGCTAAAGAAGAGAGGAATGCCATCCTTCCCACCCAGCCGGCGAAGCCAATTATGCTCTCTAGGACTCTGCCTGGCCGCAAACAGCTGTGCTAACAGTGGGATTTGAACTTGTCAACTTCTGATGAAAGGGTAAACACTTGGACAGACTCGGCATTCAGGAGCTCACAAATCATTTTCAAAAGACGAAAACCTGACATATCTCTCATCTTTCTTCAGCTACGGGCAATTACACAACGTGCTAGCGCGCTAATCTTCATAATCCGTGCTCTGCCACAACAAGGCATCCGCTAAGAGCTTGGCAACAAAGCTGCTTTAGTCTCTCGTCTTCCTCTCCCTGTGAAGCGAGAGAAAGAGAGAGAGAGAGAGAGAGAGAGAGAGAGCACCCCTCTTCGAATCGTTTGCAGTGGCATGCATTTGTAAGTGTGCCCCTCTCAGACCTGGCGTAGGTGGGCGCTCGCTGAGAGCTGGCAAACCGCTTCACAGCAGATTGGTCTGATCAAAACAGGCAACAATCCTATTTACTTTGATTCAAATGGCCTCTGTTAGCCTGGGGCTTTTTCTGTGTCCTCTTTTGACTTTCCTTTCCACCGCCTCCTCAAAGACTATCGGCTTTTTTTCCCCCCCTACGCCGCTTTACTTGCGGATTTTCTTCCTGTGACAAGCACAGCCGCTTCCAATTGATGAACATTCTTCCACTGGCACACATTAATGCCACTAATCTCAAAAGCAAAAGCATATATGCTTCCAGGATAAGTATAAAATCTGGGAATTTATCTTTCCATAAAATTCTAATGGATGCCACATCTAAAGTTCTGGAAGAGCTAAAGTTTTTTTTTTGTTTTTTTTTTTGAAGAAGAAGAATGTCTCTTACACTCTTAGAGGTGCTAACCATGCTAACATGATAAGAGCAAAATTAGCATCAGTGAAAGCCAGAGGACTCATTTGTCGCAGGAAAGCGAGTGGGGTCTCAGAGTCGGGGTCACAATTTAAATACAGTGGCACATTGTCATGAGAACGCGCCGCCTCATAAATTTTTGCCTTGGAACTGAAATTTTGCAAGAAATTTGCTAGGCATACGAAAACATTTTCGGCAAACGAGCGAACGAACTGAGCTGTTCGAAACTTGTTTGCGTTAGTAGAAAGCGTAGCAAAGCAAGTTTACATATTTGTTTGTAGGTTTGTTTGCACTTTGTGCAAGATTTATTGAAGACATAGCACCGTGGGTCTCAAGAATGTTAGCGAAGAAAAGGCAGCCGCTTTCAGTTTGGTTTTTAAAGCGGCCGGTGCCAAGAGGAATCATAAGGTTAAGTGAGATTTAATGTCTATTTATTTCATATTTTACTTCATTTACATGTCTTGACCTGATTTTTATATCCAAAAATATAATTATAGTGTTGGAAATTGGTAATACTGGTAATATTTTTGGGTGACTGGAACGGATTCTCTGCATTTACAAGTTTCGCCTTAAGAACTCGCCTCCGGAACAAATTAAATACGTACAGTATGCCGAGGTACTGCTGTGTAAATGTATGTCAAAACATTATCATTAACAGTCGCAAACACATCTTCATTCCTCCATCATTAGCTATGTTATATGCTATAGCCGGCTAGTGGCATGCTAGCACACTAGCTCATATTTGCAACACCTTACACACAAACAGCATTTCATTTTGTGTTATTATTTTTTTTTTTAAATAAGAAAAAAATATTTTAATCACTATCTCATTAGCATAGTTAGCTAGTAAAGAGCTAGTGAACATTTCTCACTCATATTTGTTTTGCTAGTTATCAGGATGGCTAATCATGCTAGTTCTCGGTTTATTTATTTATTTATCTATTTATTGAAAAAAAAACGTTTTAACATGATTAATTCTGTGCTAACAAATCATTCGAGTTAGCATGGAAAGAGAGTTTAGAGTTTATAAACTGAGTCAAGTTTAAAAGCTGCGCTGTGTTAGCACAGGTGGGAAATTAAATAAGAAAATCAGAGATTGGTTAAATTAAGAGGCGACAACAAGGGAAAACAAAGAGGAAAACAAGAGGAAAGAAATGAGGAAAAGAGCCGAGCTAGCTGTGCTACAGCACAGCAGTCAGATAAGGTCACAACTCAGCACTGACATCCTCTTCCATTTACAACGCTGCACTGCTGAGCTACGACGCTAATTCTTACAGATCTCTGTCTGGGCCTGTAATGTGCTCATGCTTTCTCTCTCTCTCTCTTACATACACACACACACACACACACACACCCCTCTCTCCTGCCCTGCATGCTCTCCGTGCCTTTCAGCTGCTGACGTCTGTTGATTTGTGCCAACATGTGCGCTTGTCTTTTGCGCGATGGAAGGAAGACATACCTCCACACACACGGAGCGAGGCAAACAACGGGCCGCACTTAAAGCCTCGCCGTGAAGCCAAACCCAATATGAATAGGCACACTGTGCCCTGTCCTGAGGCTTTCCCGACTTTGTTTGAAGACGTAACAGAAACGGATGTGTGGATTAGACACGGTTAGGCCGAAAAAGAAGAAAACAGATGGATGAGAAGAAGACCAACAGTACAAGATCTACTTTCCGTGTTATGATTCCTAAATAGTGGCCCTGATTATTATACACTCAAAGCAACCCAGTAGCCCTGTTTTTAATTCTGCTGAAAGTGTAGAAATTGAAACACACTCCGTTCTTAATGTACGTCAGTGGACAAGGTGGTTCTAGCCCATGTCATGATGTTGTTAGAATTACACTAGTGTGCGGGGTAGATTGGGTATTTTGGGGATACAGTAGTACTTCGAACGCAAACAAACGCCCTGCCTTAAGAATTTTCGTCTTATGAACTGAAATTTTGCATATGGTTTTTCGGTATACAAAGCATTTGCATATTCCTATGTCCAGGAGCCATTCAAAACTTGTATGTGTCAGTGGAAACCCAAGCAAATTGAGTTTACATATTTCTTTGTGTTGTTTTTTTTTTTTTGCATTTTGTACAAGATTTAGTGGAGACACAGCACCATAGATCCCAGGAATGTAGCAAGGATGGTAGCAAGAACAAAAAAAAGCCACTTTGAGTTTCGTTTTTTAAACAGCCCATGCCGAGAGGAATCATAAATTAAGGATAAGTAAGGTTTAATATTTTACTTCATTTATATGTGTTTTGTAAATATTTTGACTTTTTATATGCAAAAATATGATTATGATGTTGGAAATTGATAATATTGATAATATTTTTGGGTGGCTGAAACGGATTATGAGCATTTACATTATTTCCTATAGGAAAAAGCGTTTTGCAATACGAAATTTAGCCTTAATAACTCGCCTCCGGAAGGGATTAAATTCTTATGCTGAGGTTCCACTGAATTTTGTTTACCTTTATTTATTTGGTTGCTATCACTCGCTCTGTGCCGCTATAACACCTTATCTCACTTGCTGCGTCAATCATGCTTTGAGGCTTCAACTAGAAATTTAATACTAAATACCTGCGTCCTTTCCAGTTGAGTGAACAAAAGTTACAGCTGTCTGAATTCTATTCGCTTTTATTGTGACTGCAGATTTTTGTAAAAATGCAGACAGGTGAAGTTTTCATATGAGATGTCACCAAAGCAACAGGACACAAGTCTTGATATGGGGCACAAGACAACCAGAAACAGCGTATAAATAAACAATCTTAAAAACAGATTGGACAATAAGAAAAAAGTAAAGGGCTACCAGTTTAATGTCCCGCAGATCTTTTTACCTCATTTTGCTTATCAATTCCGCTTTAAAATCTCCAGTCAGTCGTGCCGCTCCAAGAAGCAAACCTGATCGACTAAATTAATGTAGCTGTGATTTAGTACTCAATTATTTATCGCATAATTACATAATTACATTTTGGAAAACTACGGTACGAGATACTGTCGTGAAAGCATGCGTCTCATTACCCTCACGCTGCTTGTGCGTGGTTTTCCTAGTGGTATAAGTAAACTAACAGGATATCTGTGATGTCATAGAAGTCAAATCCTAGAGCTCCTGCCCTTTATCACAGAACAGATAGACAGCAGCAAATCCTCCAGCAATCCAAGTGTAATATTTTTTTTTTGTTTTGGAGACGCGTTTATGTGAAAGGATTTGAACTCATGTCTGGGCTCAGCGCCACTGCGTGGGTCACACTCTTGAGAAAAAGAGAAAGAGAGAGAGAGAGAGAGAG
>JAOVVA010000032.1:14034474-14052273 GCA_028565275.1 Leiocassis micropogon | reverse complement strand
AGAGAGAGGAGGGAAAAATATCTAGTAGAGTTCTGTCATATCAAAATGTATGGCTCTATTCATAAAGTCGTCAATGAAAAAAAAATGTTACAGTATTTCACTAAATTTCAATACATTCATAATATTTATAAAAATGATCATATACATTTCATATTTTGTACTATATATTAGAGATTCAGTTACATAACACGATTTTTTAAACTTAATTTTTAATTTATATTCGTTTGTATTTAAGGTGGTAAAATGTTGCAGTTCCATCATGACCCTCCAGGTGGTGCGCTCTAAACTATTCACACACTGGCAATGAGCACAGCATCCTGTTCCATTATTATTTGATAAAAAAATTACACAATTAGGATATTTATGTAGTCGTGAAACTAACAAAATCGCAGTACAAATTTAATTGGCGCCGAGGTATCGTGATAATACCCTATAGGTGATGCCTGTCCCTAAAAAGCAGTACGGCTTACTTTGAGTTGTTTCAGATGTACTGTACATGTGCTCGATAGAGCGTGTGTGTTACCTGTTGAGCTACTATATCTCATGCCAAGCTAATATTATTAACCAGGGTTGCCAGGTTTCCAGCAGAAAAATAATAAAAATCTTTCCAACTGCATCTCAAAGGCCACAAGGTCTGAACCGTCTGCCCTACAGCATGACAATTACAGTAATTTGTTTGACTTAATTCTGATTATTTGTTACAAAGCAAGATCTTGGAAGGTGTACGAAGGATATGAACTGTCTGATGCTCCTTCCCTGAGCACAGAGCAGGGTAATTCCTGCCCCAGTGCACCTCTGTTAGGTGATATAAGGACAAAAGGGTATCTAAGCGAGGGACTGATCTAGGAAGGTGAGCTGAGCAAAACAGAATTTCTCTATAACACAAATAGTCGAATTTTTAAAAATGTTTGATCAGTCAAAAGAAATGATTCAACAGGATTAAAAATGTACAGAGTTGTTTTATTGTATGGCTCTGCCCTTCCTGTGCCACTGCAGGAATCTAAATCTTTAACTCTACCTCCCTCTCTGCCCCATTGCAGGCACGGTGATGACAGCTATCCCTAAACGTGGGCTTTGCCTCAACACCTCAACCAGGCTGATCTTCGCCACCAGCTGCCGTCGGCGAGCCTCTGCACATCCGCACACCCACCTCGTCCATGTGGGAGCGTCTCCAAACGGCTCCTCACACGCTGGTGTTGACACACTCTAAGCTCGTAAAAACCAAGTACGGGACTCGTGTTTGTTCACCGCCCATTTCTGTTAGTGTCCTTTTGTGCGATGGATTTATTTAGATAAGCCTTTAGACGTTTACACGGGTTTCCAAGTAAGACACAGTACATGACAGGGCCGGTATCAAATCAAAAGCAGTGGGAACTTTCGATAACACGCCCCATTTAGGTGCGCGTCCCGAGGCTGCGCATAAACAGCCGGCATCTTCTAATCGCACATAAACACACGAGGTTGGCGAGGAGTGCAGGTATGCAACAGGTTTCATGCCATTTTAAGCAGCAGAGAAACAAAATTAAACACATAGCCGGAGGCCATTACTCAGTTCCACGTCAACAGAACAATGAACAATAGCACATGAACCCCAGCGGGACGCCATTAAGAGCGTGAACTCTGTTTCTGTGTCTTTTTTAAATCTCTCAGACACTTTGAAAAGAAAGAATGCAGTGTGCCAAAGAGTTCCAGCGGCCAAAAAAAGTTAAAGAATCCTTACAATGCATACTGTACAATACAATAGATTACACACAACCGACTCTAGTACTCTTATGTCTTCTTAATGGTGCATGAAGTCTAATCTAGCATAATATTGTTAGAATCTCCCTATAAATACATAATAAATAACATAATAAAGTTGTAAGAATAACAAATTTTTCAGGGCATGCTATTCCAGTAAAAATAAAATCAGAGTTGAGAATTTACTTATAAGACTTATAAGCTTTATTCCTAATATACCACATTACTAACATTAACAATATATTCATTCATTCAAGAATGACACTTTTCATTTATTAAATAAACGACTAATTAAGCTGTAGCTACAAGTTCCATAACCTTCTATTTACTGTACGTTAGGGCTGCAATTTTCGCATATGTTTCTCAAATCATAGTTGCACACGCACCTTTTTTTCTCAATTTACATTTTAGTTAAACAGTTCCAGTGGCGCAATCTCATTTAATCAATGATTCATTATGTATAGTAAGTCAAATTTGAGCAAAAAAAGTTTAAAAGTGGACAAGTGGACATTCTTGTAGTATAAAAGTTACCAGATAGGTGAGCTAGAGAGAAATATTATGCAAAACAAACAGTTAAATTCTTATAGGCAAGTTAATGAATTGATGATAAATCATTGCGTTTATATAAATACATACTACATGCATCATAGCATCATAGTAGAGATAAAAATACCTCCACACTATATAACCATGGTTCTATGATCTTGCTATAGATATAGACATATATATTCTAATATTCTGTATTCTGTCATATATTTGCATTTTGCTGCGATATCACTTTCAGAATTATTTATGGTAGTTATAGTTTTTTTTTTTCCTGTTCGTCACACAAGGCCTATTTAAAGCTGGCACATATATTTGAGCGGGGCAGAGCGAGTGACCCGACTCAGATCTATCAAGAGCAACCGAATGTATGTAGCCTCCCAGCATTCCACTACAGACTTTCGAAGTTTCCCTGCAGCAGAAAGCTCGCGGCTCGGCTGCAGCTCCCTCGGGCGCTCACCTTTAACTTTCGATGGAAAAAAAAAGGCCAGTCGCTTATCTTGCAGTATTGGAGAGTCTCCATTACAGTACACCCTGGACCAGCTGCAGCCCAGATACACACACACACACACACACAGAAACGTACAGGAGGAGGAGAGCTTAGGCAGAGTCGGATAATTAACTGCACTCTGCACACTGCAGATCCACACTCCACATTAGTCACGGTGCAGCGCTGTGCTTATAATGAATAAGAATGCTATTCACAAAAATGAGAATAACATCCAAATAACAACAATTCTGATTGGTCATGAAGGTGAAATATATAACTCTTATCTATAAGCTTTCCGGTTATTTACCACCAGGAGTGTCCGTGCTACCTGGAGTAAAGCTTTAACTGGAACTTTCTTGATGCAGGAAAATCTTCAGGATGGAAAATCGTGTGCTTGCTGGTTTATTAGTGTGGGGGAAAAAAAGCACCTAAGCGAACACACCTCAGTCGACCGATTGAGTCGAAGGAGGAAAAGCCAGAGTGATGTATTTCTAGTCAAACGTCTTTCAAATCTATTTATCAGCCTGTTGTCATTCCTCTTATCATATAAACGTCAGATCTCCTATGCTGTCTTGTTGATTTAAATAGTCTTATATTATTTTGTTGTTGTTAATTCTGCGTCATGTATGTATTACTAAACACATGCATATTTCATTTCTTTCGATTTATATGAATGTAAAAAAAAAAACATGATGCACTTTTTTTTTTTTACCCTAAACCAATCGAGGATGTAAACCTTTGCATCCAGCTGTATATTGTGATTGCGATCATTAACTGCCGTTCGAGGAAAGTACCTTCGATCTACAGTCATACTGTGGTTGCCGGGAGTTTCCGTGATTCACTGGAAAACTTCGTTACTGGAGATGTTTGCTCTTGGTGTCGCTTAACAATACTTTAATTACAGTTCTTTAGTCTTAGCAGAGACCAAACCTTGTGTTACGGCTAATTCAGTCATCCTTGTGCAGCTCTACTGTATTAGGGAACTAGTCGGAGAGAACAGGAAAGGAGATTACGATATTTGTAAACAGCTTCTAAACTCGTGAGTAGAAAATTCCAGATGCACTAAAAATATCTCATACGGGATAAAAAAGAATTCTTCACACAGCCAATAAATATACTGTATATACTGTAGTATATTATTGGCTGCATGGCAGCTACTTTTCGTTCTTTTATTTGTTCATTTTAAATGAAATTTAATGAAGTAGATGATATAGAACAAATGTTTTACTGTCACAGGCTTCCTAAAGTGCTTAAAGATACAACCTCAGCAGCAACCTCATTTCCCCTCTCGTCTGTTCCAACCACTCAGCATTCAGCATCAGCAGTACTGTATACTAATCACCACCTGATCATCTCTCATCATCTGCACCTGTGTCTCACTGGTTCATGCCTAAAGTTAGATGCTTTTTATGTTTAAATGATTCATATGTTACTCTGTGGCTTAACAAACAAAAAAGATTCCTCTCAAACTGCAAAATACAAGGAAGCCTGGCTCATTGGAAGTAAAATCTAAAGGGGGGGGGGGGGGGGGTCAAGACTTATGCACAGTACTGAACAGATTTCTGAATAAGTTGTTACTATAGAAATAATAACGTAGCAGGATGCTGTAAATGTCAAAATCTAAAATATTATTATTACCATGCGCTCTGTAAAATGAATATACTGTTATGAACACAGTTAATTTCACATCGTCTTATCAGTTTATCTTCACAGTAAAATCCCCGGTGTCGAGTCAATATAATTCATATAAACCCAACAATATAATTCATATAAACCCAACTGGACCTGTATAAATACTGTACAGTTTTAATTAAAAAAAATCATTTTTTTTCAGTTTTCCCTCCCTTAATAAAATCCATCCCAATGCAAATTTTCCTACTAAGTAAAAGTTTGTACGGGACAAAAGTTCTAATCACAACACTTGAAGGCGTCGTCAAGTCTACAGGAAGGCTGAAACATACATACGTTTTTTTGTTTGTTTGTTTGTTTGTTTTTAAACTAAAGGCGATGCTCTAAATTGTATATATCATGACACGTCTGGGTTTTTTTTGTCATAATATCCATCCCAAGCATCATTATACGTTTCATTTTTATACAAATTCAGTTGATCAGGGTTTTTTTTGAGGGGAGGGCCTTAGTCTTATGAAAAAGGGTACTAAACTGTGCCATTGTGGTAGTACCCTTAGAGTACCATAATGGTGTATTTTTGGCACAGAAATGTGCAGAATTTACTCTAAAAGGCAACGACGGGTCCAATTATTAAGCTTAAATCTTTTCTTTTTTTTTTAAGTACAGTATATTCTATCCAGATTTCCAGGTAACTATACATATGGAAAGGTACAAAAGATAAATGTACCCCACCAACACATAAAAAGGAGAGTTCAGTATTATATTTTGGTACTGAAAGCAGACAATAACAGTCGCACTGAACGATTGCACCCAGTTCAAATCGGCTGACTGCTGACTGTCCGGGCAAAGTGCACCATTATTTCTGAAACACCCTGGATTCCTCCCAGTGGGTGCAGTCCAACTCCTGCAGCCGGCTGCCAAGAAACCTTCCTCATTTACGTCTATTACAAAATCGGAAATTAAACATACTAATGAGGTGTTGCGAACCCGACGTGCAACATAACGAGCGGCTGTATGGAGACCGAAAAAAAATGGAAAAACATAAAAATGAGTCAGGATGCAATTACAAATCTGAAGCCTTTTGCAACATCTGGCGGCAAACATTTTTTTGCGAAATTTTGGAAAGGTTTCCGTAGCGTCTCACACCACCGTGAGCCGATCCAGCAGACCTGGGCCAAGTTGCTATGGGAATAAGCAAACAGCGAGAGAGCGTCCAGCGCTGGCTCGACACACAGGAGAGGAGAGAGGAGCTTTTTTTAAATCAGCAGCATGCTGGGCCGTGCCACGCCAGCACCGCGCTGCTCTTGATCGCCTTCCAGTTCGACATTAGAATCAGCCTGAGAGGCTTTCCAGCACGAAAACACCGCTGCCAAGAGCTGAGTTTTCTTCTCGAACTGACCCGCACATAACACAAGCCTCACACAAATCGTAAATAACACCAGTGACAATGTGAACGCTTCCAAATGCTAGTTCACAGGTTCAGTCAGTTTTGACTACATGATCTGATTATTATTGTTATTATTCTTATTAGATCTTTCAGAACATGTTAAAGATTTTTTGTTTTGTTTTTTTCGTGAAAAACAAAATGGCTCCACAGCTGCCGGCTTTCCATTCCAGCCAAATAAGAGCCGCGCCTAATAGCTGTTTAAAGATCAGTTGATTAAACAAGTGGAATCAGGTTTGCTCCTGGAGGCTGGAATAAATATCTATAGCCCTATTCGAACAGGATAAGTTTTACACATAGGGGGAGGGGAGAGGGGGCGTGTAATAGTCCTGCGCAATTAATCTCATAAAAATCGACATTGTGATACGGACCCGTGCAATTATTTAATCGTATAGGACTGCAACATTATTACAGGCAATATACACATAGTCTGGAATTTACGTTTTTCAATAATTTAAGTATTTGTTTGTTTGTTTGTTTTTTTTTCTTTTGATGTGATAAATACATATTGGCAAACATTCTCTTAACGAGACCATTTGTCCATTTATTTGCTGTTATGCTAGGTAAATACGTTTGCAAACAAAATGGTGCATTTAATAATTAAATATCGCAGTTTAAATATCACAATATTTTTTTTAATCAAATCGTGCAGCCCTACAGTACATCTAGGAATTTATTCATGTGAAAATTTGTCCTGTCAGTTTTGTTTTTTGTTTTTTTTATGGAAAAATTACACTGTTTTATAGCATCCGTAACCTGAGCAGTAGAAAAAAGATTTCATGTCATAATATGTTTTTGTTTAAAAAAAAGCAAGAATTCCTTTTTATGGACTCCTAATCAGGACTATTTTAAATATGAAGCAGAATCTAGACAATGGAAAGTAAAATTTTAGTTAAACTACTGATTTTTTTTAAAGCATAGACACATCATAATATGGTAATCTTACAGTTATGTGACCTGCTAATAATCAAGCTGGTTTTGTTAAAAACGAAGCATCTGTAGTACGGATGGAAATTATAGCATAATCGTGAAAACACGCCTGTTGTATGATTTATAAAGACATCGCATGCAAATTACTACACGACTACACACATCCTTACTCAACATCCAAAAGCCATCCCTCCGTCCGGATACTACACGACACCCTGGCTTTAAACAAGACAGAGAAAAGAAAAGAAAAAACAACAAACAGCCCGCTCGCTTTCCCTCCTCGCTCGGAAACCTGTTGGCTCGGGACGCTGCGTTCGCTTAGGTGGGATCCAAAGCTGCCTCTGTAAAGTAAATACTTAGCGCCGCTCACCATGCTCCCCGCCGAGGAACCTGGGTGTGATATGAAATGAAGCCAAGCGTCGAGCACGGACATCTGCGGCGCAGGAAACATGGAGCCCTTGCCTCATGCCAAACAGCCGGAGCTTTTATAACTCGTGGTACCCCGGTGTGTCCCGTGTCTCTCTCTCCCAACTGGGTCTATCACACAGCCAACGGGGTTAACATCAAACTCTGTGCTCTAGTTAGGACTAAAGGGGGGGAAAAAAATAAAACATTTTCCTCACATAAATAAATATCTGCCAGAAAAGTTTGCAGGAATGACAGTTGGGTTAACACTTCGTTGGGGAAAGCGTTCAAAATAGCTTAATTAACGTGTTGATGGGAGCGCAGCGGGGCTTTCGAGCTGCCATGACTGCACCGCTGAGGGGCAAAAGTGGGCCATACAGTGTGTTCGGTAGCCTGCGAGTGTGAGCCGCGCTACAGAGACTTCAAAGAGCATGATCGAGGGACATTTCAGCACTGATTAAAGCAAGGCCTCATTACAGAGACACACACACACACACACACACACAAACATATTGGAACTTCAGTGAGGTCCAAAACAGCAACCTGAGCCTATAAAACTTCTGAACTCTAAAAACAGAGAAGCTGACACGAATAATGACATAAGACAATTTTAGACCGAAGATTAAGATGAAGTCATAAACTATCAGGATATTCTCTGCTTTATTTAGAGAGCTAGAATATTTTAAACGCTGGTCCTCTTTCTTAAAAAAGGACATCCCATAATGCTTGTCATTCATTAACACTCTAAATGATGTAAGAAAAAAAAAAAAATATATATATATATATATATATATATAATATTACAGAAATACAGTATGGCATCATTACAGTATGTCTAATAAGTGTATAAGTAAAATGAACACAACTCATCATCAACACAGGTGCTGAGGAGCAAGAATGTTGGTTAGTATTTTACCAAATTTTACCAAAAAAGTCTCTTTTTCATTCAAAAAAAGAATAATGTTACTAAGAAACCACTAGTGTGAGTGTGCGCTTTACCACGCTTTGACACTGGAGACTCCTTCCATAAATGCTATACAGTATAAACATCTCCTTACAGAGAACATCACCATATCACGAATGCACCTTTTCCCCAATGTATGTCGTTACTACGGAAACGATAACGCACAGTATTAGAACGTCGCATGAATACAAGTCTGAAACACAGAGCCGTTAGGACACCTTCGGGCCAATCGGAGCATCAGGCCATTTTTGTAATATGGAACAACATGTTCACATGACAGATCTGTCGCCGGATTGAGTCGTATTTACCGAAGCTTTAATAAATCACAATAACGGCGGATAAATAGGTCATCGCTCAGGAGCAAAGCGCTGCGTCCGAGCCAACCGCTATTTCAAATGTAAAATGATGCAATATGTTTAAAAGCAACATTAAAAACCAGCCGCATGACAAGTCCAAGCCAGAGCAGAGCGTTATCGACACGCTGTCAGATCTGTCAGACGCTAAAATAGGCCTGGGTTTTTGGCGGCCAGAACGGCGTCTCCCTGCCCACTGGCTCGCTCCTCTCCTCCACTCTTCTCCCTCTCTCTCCCCTTCTCGAGCAGGGAATAATTGCAGCATTAACAAAATGAATCAATGAGAAACGCAGGCAGGAGATAATGTGTTGCCAGAGCAGGCGGATTAAAATGCTTAAATGGGGGTAGTAGTAGAAGTAGTAGTAGGAGTAGGAGTAGGAGTAGGAGTAGAGGTAGTGGTAGTGGTAGTAGTAGTAATATTAATGGTACTGGTAGTGTTAGTAGTAGTAATATTGGTAGTAGGAATCGTAATAGTACTAGTACTAGCAATGGTAGTCACTGTAGTAGATGAAGTATCATTATTATTATTATTTTATAATATTTCAATTTCAAGAACCTTCCGATCACAGTACCTGCTCAAACATTTTGCTACAGATAATTCAGTCCTTGTCAGCGCTACAACAGTCCCGTACATCTAACAACAACAGAAAGAGCACACGGACCTGAAACCAAACCCGAGCGGTAGAAGCATGCTTTCAGAAAGCTAAAATTAAACTACGTTATTAAGTGTTATATAACATTATAAAAGTAAGCAAGCGATTTCGATCCTTCCTCTTTCAACTGACTCTCGATGATTTTTAACAATGAAGCTTGAAATAATTTTGCTGTGAATTTAGTCGTTTTTGCGTTTTAGAGTCTAGGACGGAACTCAAGTGAGGGGTCGGAAAATGTGCTGCTGTCTCTTTAAATGTATCTTTTTATTTTACCTCTTTGAAGTGACTATTATGTAACAATGTATTAAATATTTTTATTAGTTTTTAGCAGATTTTTTTTTTGTAAAACTTTTATAAATTACAAAAAACATTTTAGCAATTTTTTTTGAAGTCCAAATTTACTTCATGTGGCATACATACTTCAAAGCACATCTAAATGTTTATTTATTATTATTTTTTATAAATAATAATAACTAGTTTTTTTTTGTGAGATCTGGTGTGATTTATCGCTCTGTCCCAGCAAACTGTTCAGAAACGATGTGTGTGTGTGTGTGTGTGTGTGTGTGTGTGTGTGTGTGTGTGTGGCTCTGCTCAGGATCATGGCTGCTGTCTTGCAGGTTGGCAGGACTGTGCTGAGTCTTATACACACAAACACACACACACACACACACACGCACACACACATACACACTTCTCTCTATCTCTCTGTGCCTCAATCTCTCTCTCTCTCTCTCTGCCCGCTGAGCTTCTGTAACAGGGTCACGTCAGGATTCTCCTTCACACACAGTAAACACACACGAGGCCAGGCGACAGCTTCCAGCTTCACACAGCACACATCTAATACGCGACTCACACACACGCACACACACACACACACACACACACAAACCACTGTGATAAGAAAATAACGACTACTGTACTGGAACTCACAGTTGCTGGTTTTTTTTTCTTGAACTATATTAATATCATCTAACTCTTAGCTCTTATCATAACAACTGGTTTATAAAGTTGCCTCGTTGTTCTGTTACGCTGTCAGGAATTAAGGTACCGTAACGAGAACGTTATCCGTATTTTAATTATGTATCTTTTATCTGAATTTAACCTAAATATAAAAATAGTTGAAGGTACATCATTAGATTTTGAGCAGCACATGTGCACAACAAAAGTCTGAAACCTTTGCACCGTCCATGGTACGAGATCAGGGACAAGAAAAAGTGCTGTTTAGTACTGATGTCTGCAATGTACAGTTTATACAACTTGATCTAATGAAAAGATACGGCTACGAAAAAGTAGGAGATTTTTTTTTTTGTTTGTTTTTACATAAACAATAGGACAGGAAGCAGAAATCTGTCTTGCTCTGCATTTCGAAGTGAGAAAATGTACAAAGGTCGAATGTTTACCAAGGCATGAGTCACGTAATTTTAATCATAATTTCAAGTTTAAACATAAAACAGGAACGCGTACGTGGAGCAGCGGATGTGAATTACGGCCTCGTTGCAAACCTGACTCTACATTAATACAGCACAGTTCCCTTGGACTTTTGGCTGCAAATCCACTTGGCAGTGACCTGAAAATTAAAAAAAACCCAAAAAAACACACACACACCTGAAAGGAGCACTGTTTATTCTCAATATCCGATTACGACTCAAATTTACCGCCTGCACAATCAGACCCGAATCTGGCACATTCCAGGTCAACGTTTTGTTAAAATTTCAAAAAGGGGGGAAAAAAAATGATGTGGATTAGAAAAAAAAAAAGGAACAACAACAACAACAAAACTAAACTAAACTCAACCACAAGTCAAACATGAGAGACGTCAGAGTTATTCAAACAGAGACTTTCCTGGAAATGAGTGAAGTCTCCTGTATTAAGTCATTTCTTAGTTTCAGGACAGAAAAAAGAAAAAAAATACAGGCCAGCTGGCCAAACGCAAACTTGGATTTCCTTTCCATCTACAAAACTCTCTGTGTCCAAGTCATGCACTTTGGACAATAAAATCGAAACAAACTTTCAACAAAGACAGAACAGCTCCTTTGAGGTCTTGTGTAGCTCACAAACAAAAACGGCACAACAGCGAGAACGTGCAGTGGATCTAATCTGTTACAGGAGTTCACACACCATCTCCATACAGTACTGTACGTGTGCATTTAAAATGCATAATTATGTTTTAAAGTTGAAAAAATTAAGAAAATATGTAATAAAAGTAAACAACCTCTGACTGTCTCAGATATAACAGCCTGGGGCTCTGCAACAGCTTTTCAGCTGCACAAAAGCATCAAAAAAGATCCGTAAAACAGGTTTTCGTGCAAGAAGGTAAAATATTCAAGATTATAAGCAGCACAAATCGGTGATATGTGAACACGTAGAGGGCACACCTGAGAGACGGAGCGAAAGCACAAAATTGTAATATATTGCAATTAAAAAAAATTTTAAACTTTGTTTTTCACTAATAATTCAACAAAGATAAGACAAATGTCAGGATCTGAAAGAGGGAATGCAATGATTGTAATACTTTTATGCACATATTAAAAATGAATCACTTGAGTTAAAAAAAAAAACTATGCAGGCTGTGGACAGGTTTATATTTTTTGTTTATCCTGACTGTCAAGTTTAAAAACAATTCACAGGGGGAATATACAAATGTTAAGCAAATCGACAGCACTACAAAATATGAACGCATTAATATTTGTGAAAATGTTATACTGCAAAAGAGGGGGGAAAAATCCAAGAGCGGCAGAGAGCCAAGTTTGCCAAGACAACTTGTCACAACTTTTCTTTTTCTTTTGCATTTTATTTTTATCCTGCTACGACTACCTCCGCCAGCTTAGAGTAGAATTAAGACTTAAGAGGGGCATCAGGAAAACTCTGGGAATGTTTATTATTGTTATTATTAGAAATTATCATAAATAAATAAATAAATTAATTAATTAATAAATAATGTTTTTTTGGAGGGGGGACAAAATGCATTCAAGTGTAACTTTGAGTTGATTCTTTTGATGCATTCTGAATAATTCCTTGTTAGAACTTTTTACTTACTTTTTTTTAATGCCCGCCCTTTTTTAAACTTCCATACAAACATGATTGTTATTATTATTATTATTATTATTATTATTACCTGAGTCAGACACAGAGGAGAATACATCATGGTGTAAAAAAAAAACGGAGAAATCGATCCGGAGTGAGAAAAGCGCGATCAGATGAGCAAGGTTTCACAGTTAAACACCATCATCATCATCATCCTCTTCCTCTCCTTCTCCTTCTTCAGCAGCAGCAGTAGCGGTACCGGCGCGTCCACCATCGCCGCCGCGCTCCTCTCGCGCTCCCGGTGCAGCAGCAGCGCAAGTTTGGAAAGCTCGCGCAGGAGAGAGAGAGAGAGTGAGAGTGAGGGAGGGAGAGGGAGAGGGAGAGAGAGAGACGGCGCGCGCAGGAGGAGAAGAGGAGAGATTTGACCGCCGACTACAGAAGATCCGAAAAACGTGGAGGCTCGGGCGAGCTCGTGCACTTTAGGAAACGGGGGAGGGAGAGAGAGAGAGAGAGAGAGAGAGAGAGAGGGAGAGAGAGAGAGAAAGAATCAAAGAAGAAGAAATGAAAAAAGGAGGGAGGAATGAAATGACGTTATGAAAATGGCCCATCCCATTAAAAAACGCGCAGAACTTAAAGAAGCAGGAACTCTCTCTCTCTCTCTCTCTCTCTGTCTCTCTGTCTCTCTCTCTCTCTCTGTCTGTCTCTGTCTCTCTCTGTGTGTCTGTCTGTCTCTCTCATTATCTCTCTCTCTGTCTGTCTCTGTCTCTCTCTGTGTGTCTGTCTCTGTCTCTCTGTGTGTGTCTGTCTGTCTCTCTCATTATCTCTCTGTCTCTCTCTCTGTCTGTCTTTCTCTCTGTCTGTCTGTCTCTCTCTCTCACTGTCTGCCTCTCCCTCGCTGTCCGTCTGTCTGCCTCTCTATGTCTGTCTGTCTTTCTCTCTCTGTCTGTCTCTCTCTCTATGTCTGTCTGTTTGTCTCTCTCTCTCTCACTGTCTGCCTCTCCCTCACTGTCTGTCTGTCTTTCTCTCTCTGTCTCTCTCTCTTTGTCTCTCTCTCTCTCTATGTCTGTCTGTTTGTCTCTTTCTCTCTCTCTCTCCCTGTCTCTCTCTGCCACTCTCCTTTTCTTTCTGTCTGTCTCTCTCTCAGTCCAGTTCAGATGGGCTTTATGTTATAAATGTTCCAAAAAAATGTTGCCAAATCAACAATATACTGTATATATAATTTTTTTTCTCTGTTGGTTCGGGTGTATAATTCTTTCTTATTCTGTCTGTCTGTCTTTCTGTCTCTGTCCGTCTGTCTGTCCGTCTCTCTCTCTCTCTCTCTCTCTCTTGCTCTGTATTTTTTTCTTAGTCTCTCTATTTTACTCCTTTTCCACTCTCTTTTTCTGCCTGTCTGTCCGTCCGTCTCTTCTTGACTCTCTCTCTTTCTTTCTGTTGGTTTGAGTGTGTATTTTTCTCTTAATCTCTCTCTGTCTTTCTGTCTAACTCTGTCTGTCTGTCTGTCTGTCTCTTTCTCTCTCTCCATTCTCGTGTCCCCAGGCTGACCCCTTGGTCCCGGAGCATAGTGGCCAAGTATGCACTGCTTCCCCGAGAATGCAGATGCACATTCACAGTAACCACTACAAATCTACAATAGCATTTTCAGCTAGGTTCTTTAGAGATCATCTAAAGCGGGTTCTTCTTAAATGCCTCCTCAAAAAAAAAAAAAAACCGGCAAACTAAAAAATAAGATCTCATCGATTATTTCTCCTGGGAAAACCCTACAAACTACAGCAGTGTTTGGGGTCCACTGGTGAAATCATCCGAATGATGATTATTAAAACTGGAAAAATGCTGAAAGAATAAGGCTTCATAGAATTCTACATACAACCCAAGAACAGGGGGAATTCTGAAAGGTTCCATGTACAGCCCTGTGCTTATGAGACATGGGACACGACTGTGCTGATGATACAAGGTCAATATTTTGAAGATGATTAACTGTGGAAAAATGTTAAATTCACATCACTTCGTCATTATTCAGATGTCAGAGGAAACCTTGTAAAACCCTACAGTAGTTGGACTCCCAGAAAAGTAGAAAGTCCTTTCTTTGTAGAATTCTACCACAGAGTGGTAAAAAAAAAAAAATCCAAATGATGACTGACTTTCGAAAAAGACAATACGAATGATGATGATGATGATGATGATGATGGTGTTGGTAGTTGTAGTGTTGAACCCTACACCTAGGGAAACCGTTAAAGGTTACTGTAGAACAGAGTGTTTGGGTTCCACCAATGAAATAACCATGATGATGATTAGTAGTTCAACTGAAGCTTAAAACCACAGACTGGAGATACTGGAACCTTTTTAAGAAACTAAGAACCTCTTAACTATTTCACAACGTGACATGGCCTTCAGAAACATTGTTACGATGGCTCTTCAAAACTTCTAACCCTAAAATGCAATATTGTTTAAAACTAAAACAGATACGAGGTGCTTGTGCACAACACACACTGCATGGAACTCACTGCACACTTTTTAAAAACTTTTTCTGTTTTTGCTCAGTTTCAACAGCATAGATAAAATGACATTATACTCTGTGTGTTTTTTATAAAGGGTTTTATATAAATTAGATACATTTAGAAGGGTTTAAAGATAAATTATATTTTATAAGTTTTTTATAAGTTTAATGCATGATATTTTAAATTATATATTATACTCTGACTACATTTGTTACAACTATAGACAGGGGGGAAAAAACTTGCTCTAAAGTAGCAGTGCAGTTATTTCAGTAAGTCACTGAGTTTTAGGGATTAGATTTTTATGCTTCTCTAAAGATCACATTTTTTAAAAAATCTTGTTTTAGCTCAATAATTGTAGTAAATGGTGTAGTAAATATACCTAGGGGGAAAAAAAATCTAAAAAGCTATCAAAAAAAAAAAAATTAAGAATTTTAATTTGACTTACTTTTTCTTTCTTTTTCTTTTTTTTTAAGTGAACAGAGTCCATGTTAAGATTTAACTTTCCCCCCCATAGCCTCCAAAAATAAATCAAAGCATGTTTAAATACTTTAGAACTACTTCTTTACACTGTACACATAACCTCAAGCCTCAAAGAGAGCAAACCATGAACACCTAATCATTTTTTTTAATATTTGAAATGTAATATAATATTTATAATAGAATTGTATGTTATAAATTATAACTCACAACAAGCTACATTTGAAAGGTTTGTAGCTACAAAGTAAAAAAAAAATCTATTTGTAAGAATAGTTTAAGGAATAATAATAATAATAATAATAATAATAATACGTATTAAATTCTAAGCAGAGGGGAAGAGGAAGACAAAAACACTTCCTGGATTGAAACCGAAAATGTCCTTGCACAGCCTAAGATCATGAAGTAATAAAATAAATGATCTGGTGTGAACTTGAAAGTTCTGCATTGTTCCTGTGCATGATGATGGTGCTGTTGTAAAACCCTTCAGCACTGAAGTGAAAGTGAAGTCGAATTAAAACGAGTGGGATTGCGTGTCGATGTTGTGTGTGTGTGTGTGTGTGTGTGTGTGTGAGAGAGAGAGAGAGAGAGACTGCACTTGAAGCTTCCCGGTTTGTGAATGTGAAAGAGGTTTTATTGACTTCTTGGCGCTGTGCTGCCTGGCCCTGACATGGCCGTGTGTGTGTGTGTGTGTGTGCTGCAGCCCTTAAAACACACTGTTATTAGGAGCACTTTCAGTTTTATGGACACACAGTATGTGTGTGTGTGTGAAGGGGGGAGGGGGGGAGGTTTTGTTGTTTATTAGCCCGGACCAGCGAACAGGCGTGGAAGAGAAAAAGAAGAGAAGAGAAGAGAAGAGAGGAGAAAAGGGAGCGCAGTGCGGCTTGACAGGCGCCGCAGAGGCGCACGGAGCTCCGGCGCTCGGGCTGAGATTCCTCCCAGAGACGGAGCGCCTCCGCCGGCGTGCGGCTTCAACTTCACCCCGGTGAGCTCCGCGCTCCGGCCGCGGCCGCGTCCCCGCTGAAGCCAAACATCGGCTTTGAACTTGCAATTTTTCAAACCTTTTGTGTGTGTGTGTGTGTGTGTTTCCGTTAATAGACAGAATGACACACACACATAGGCATAATCTGGTCAGTTATGTTTTTTCCCCCCCCAATCTGGCAAAGAAGTAAAAACTTTGGCTGCAGGATGAAGACAAAACACACACACACCTTAAACAGACACACACAAAGCTGAAGGTTTGGCTCAAGACCAGGGAAAGAAGACTTACACGGAGAATGAGAGAGAGAGAGACAGACAGAGAGAGAAAGAGAGAGAGAGAAAACCGAAACCCGTCACGCCACTTCTCTCCTCCGTGTAGTTCTTCTTGAAGCGGTGTTGACCTGACTTTGTTATTCTACGTATTCAGGACAACTCGGGATATCATCTGCAGGAGGGGTGCAAAAAAAAACCAAACAAACAAAAAAGCAAATGGAGAAAGGGATTGGATCATTGACGTACCATGTTCGGAGTGAGAGTGCCAGAGCCGGACCGGGGAAAGTTGTCTCTCTCTCGGAGGCTTTTACGCAGCGCTGTCACTGCGCGCTCATGTCGTCCGGGGCGGGGGGTTTTTAAATGGCTTGCGTTTTTATTATTCCTCCAAATCCATTGGGTAAAAATCCTCAGTCTTCGCCTAGACACTGACCAAACGCAAAGTCCTCTCCGGTCGTTTCTGTTTCCTTCTTTATTATTATTATTTTTTTTAATGTACTTTAGATGTAAATTTTAGCGCGCTCGGAGCTCCAGCTGCATCTGGGCCGGATCTCTAGCTCTCTCTTATTCACTCTCTCTCTCTCTCTCTCTCTCTCTCTCTCTCTCTCTCACACACACACACACACACACTCTCACTCACTCACACACACACACACACACACAGTCTCTCCGAGCTCCTGTCTCATGGCTTTTGGATGATCACGTCTGCTTCTCTTCTCTTCTCATCTGGACTTTTATTTTATTATTATTATTATTATTATTATTATTAGTTGCGCAAAAATGCGGCGGCGCACCAGCACCAGCAGCACCGACACCGCGGAGGGAAGGAATTGATGAAACGCGTCGGAGGTGGCGTGTGTGTGTGTGTGTGTGTGTGTGTGGTTGTTTGTGTGGCAGTGTATGTGTGTGAGTATACGTGTGTGTGTGTGTGTGTGTGCGCGCACAAGGGGGGCCCTTGGTGTGTGCGCTGTGGCGCAGTTAAAAGCATATTATTGTTATTATTATTATTATTATTATTATTATTATTCGAGAATATTATATAAGCATTACTTGGGAAGATGAATCCAAAAGGATGACATGAGCAGCTGATTTGAACCTGATGGGCGCAAACTGACCCCCAAATTCACCAGCATCACCACCTCCTCCAACCCCTGTGGGCTCTATCATTAGTACTAATAAATTAATCCCACATGAAGGAATTTAATCAAAAGCAGGAACTTCCACTGACTTTCCACGTACTTAGTGTGTGTGTGTGTGTGTGTGTGAGAGAGTAAAATGAATTTACACACCCAATTCTTACAGCTGTGACAACTTTTAGTGCCCACATTTATTATTATTATTATTATTATTATTATTATTATTATTATTATTATTTCTTGCTGTCTGTTTAAAGGAGACAATTTG
>JAOVVA010000032.1:14009968-14023747 GCA_028565275.1 Leiocassis micropogon | reverse complement strand
TTACAGAAAGGCTGACCTCTGTGTCTTAAAATAACAACTAACTGTTGTTTTTCTTGTTGTTACGTAATTACCTAATTAATAATAATAATAATAATAATAATAAAATTTTTAAAAAAGTTTCATTGCATACAATAACAAAATATTCTTTTAAATATTCTTATATTATCTTGTACATTTTTTGAACGTCATTAAAACATTGCATTTCCAGTTTGTCTCAATACTTTTGACCGCCACTGTACAGACTGTAAAGCGCTGAACAGTGAACAGCATAGGAAAAAAAAAAAATTGTCCAAATGTGCAAGTTAAGCACAAAAAAAGACCCAACATTCAAAGTGTCATGTGTAATTTATGGTGCTCTACACGGTCTGCAAGGGCAGTTATCAATTATGAAGTCCGACAAGTCTTCCCTTCACCTACAACAAAGTGGGAGCGGTCCTTTAGGGAAAAGACGACAAGCTGAGCAGCTCTTCTGTTTCTAAGAAGTGGAGCTCATTTGCAGGACATAAAATATATGGAGTAATGAAATGAAAAAATTAATAATAAAAATAAACAAAGAAGAATCACTGCATGGATCTTCATATGTTTTCTTGTGTAGATTTGGTAATTGTGTGAATACTATAGATCGTCACCTTCTCACTCACTCACTGTCTATACCACTTTATCCTGTATACAGGGGGGCCTGGAGACTATCCCAGGGGACATGTCTTTAGACTGTGGGAGGAAACCTAAGTACCCAGAGGAAACCTACCAAGCACAGAGAGAACATGCAAACTCCATGCACACGGACCTGAGCCGGGAATCGAACCCCGACCCTGATGGCACGAGGCCTCGTTGCTAACCTCTGCGCCTCTGTTCTGTTGCTGTTAAAGAAACAGTTATGATATAATGAGGATAAATGCTGATCAAATGTGATTTTACTTTTGTACAGAAATATGTAAAAAAGTGTTTTTTCAAGAACTGTTTCCAAAAACATACAGTATGACTCATTTCTCTGATCTGGACTTTCTTTTCCCCCTTTACTGACCACTCTCTCTCTCTCTCTCTCTCTCTCTCTCTCATTCTCACCCTGTTCCTCTCATTCTCTCGCGGCTAATTTTATCTCGGCTGCTCTCGGCACTTCTGGGAAAAGCTTGAGTTTCAGTGTCAGCTCCCAGACGTCGGAGGGGAACCACAACCTTGGGCCTGCCTTCGGTAAGGAGTAGGGCTGCGAGGAAGAGATGACACACTACGCTGCTTCTCGACGTGCTGCTGTGCAAAGCTGTAACTCACCATTCACACCACGGTGATGCAAACATGACCACGTTCGTGTGTGTATCGGCTCGGTCATGCTGACGGAGCTGCTGATGCTGTTTTTAGCACAAGTGCAGCGTGAGCTTGTTGCATTGTCCTAAATATGGCATCTCATTTAAACCTCAGCGCAGGCCGCGGGCCTGTTTTTAGCCCTGCGACAGCAAAGGCTGGCAAATAATAGCATTTTTTTTTTTTTTTTTTTTACAAATCTATAGGCCTGTGAGAGTTACATTGTTCAGCCAGCATTAGTTCTCTTCCCCTTCACATGGTGCAATTTTCCCTATTTTTTCTGCTATACATACTGCTACTCCAGGCTCCACAGCAACTGCAATCAAGAATAAACAATTTCCCTCTGGGATTAATGAAGTTCTCTGGGATTAATGAAGTTCTTTGAATCTTTGAATAACCATTAAGCCAGTGTGCCATCGCATTTTAACACTGCTGTGGAAATAAGCACTAGTGCTTTCAGTTGGGTCTGAATAAATCATTCTAATTTATTACGACCCTCAGGTCGCTGTCGGTTGTCGGCTATGTGTATTTGCAGAGTGTGTAAGTCTTCTTCCCAGTTTTGATGATGATGATGACGATGCAGGAGCATCTACAGACATTTTGACAGCTGTCTTCTTTATTACACGTAAATCAAAATGCAATTATTTTCAAGATTCAACTTTAAAAGGTTTTTTTTTTTATATATATAACATTTTTGTCACAGTATCTTGCTGGATGCTGTGCTCTACTTAGTGGTTGTTTTTGGACTTTGTGTTTGGGACTATTATTTTGATACAGACTTTCAGTTCCCTCGTATTCTCTGATCTTAGGTCACTTCCTGTTTTGCATTCTGTTGGGCTCTGTTTCATCGAGTTCAGGCGAATCTTGTTTCTGTTAATTGGGTTCCTTGATTAAATCCTTGTGTATTCTTGGTTTTCTCATCAGGTTTTCTGCTTTTCAGTTCCCATATTTTTGAAATACAATACATACAGTAGCTGAAATACCCCTGGCATTTTTCATGCCTTAAACTCCCTCTGTTTCACTCCTCTTAAGAATCCACCGTTTCAGTGTCTATGTAAATGATCTACTGCTGAGCCACATACACCCCACCCCCCTTGAGAGAACAGCAGAGCTGAACAGCAAAGCAGGGGAGGGGCTCTTCTTATATGAGGTCACATTAGGGGGTAAAACTAATCCGCATTTTGAAATCCTAGACACTCCAAAAATGGTAAAAGGACAAAAAGCAGGGAAAGTTTTCTCACATTTTTTTTTGTTTTGTTGTTTCATACTTGCTCACTGGAGAGCTTTCTGAATGTCTAAAAAAAAAAATGAAAAAGTGAATTTTGTATAATAGATCCCCTTTTAATCCAGTAATATGTGTGTATGTTGAGGAGAGATGTTGGGTCTCTGATTTATGCTTCTTGATATACCTAAGTGCTAATGAAAACTCCACTATAGTCCATAGTTCTGTGTTTGTATTTCTTCTTGTATTGCTTTAGTTTGTAAATAAAGTGAAACCTGCACCTACACTGGATGTAGCAGGCAAGGGAAGCACTCATCTCCCCTTGTTACAGCATGAGCTTCCCCTAATTATTTTTTTTGCAGGGAATGGGTCTATAGATGGTGACTGGGAGTAAATGAGGGCAGTTGACTGGACAGACTACCACCTCATGATTCGGTAATAGACAAAGGATGTCCATGGTGAGGCCGCCAGTTCAAAGCTCCAGCCATGCTTCTGTTTACAGCCATGCTGCCCATTCAAGCCTTTTGAAGATCATCCTAGTGATCTTCCTGACCCAGCACCCTGTAGAGACATCCCACACCAGGCAGGAGTCATGCCCTGTAATGCTTGAATAACACCATGTTTTGTCCAAAAACACAGCCTGCACCATCGCATGCTACAGGACTGTATTCCTGACTCATGACCTGTTCTGCCCAAACTATGACATGTTCTGTTTCAGCAATGTCTGGTCCCATTCCCAGCAATAGATTTACTCTGCTCCAGAAATGCTGTGCCCTGACAAAGAAATGGCCCCAGCAATGTCATGTCATGTCCCAGTGTAGTCCTGCTCTACCCAAGCCATGTGGCTCTGCATTATCACAGCCAAGTACTGCACAGTCCCAAGGAGGTCCTGCCCCAACCCAGGCAAGCCCAGCTGCACCCTCCCTAGGACACTCTGCTAGGACACTCTGCAACACTGGCTGGCTGTGAGAATGTGGCAGATTTGAGAATGTCGTTCTGGTTTCATACTTCCTAAGGTCCACTAAGTTGCATCTTGAGCTCCGACCTTCAGCATAATCACAATCAAGCTATCCCCAAAAGCCCTCAAAGCAGCCTCTGAAATCCTGAACCAGTTCCAATGCCAAGTACCTGCCGCATTCCCACATGACAAGTGCCATGCAAGAGCTCATACCAAGCTCAGGTTCAACTTCTATGCAACTTCTAAATACCATCACAGCTCTCGTGCCAAGTTCAGCCGAAACAGTTCAGTCCTAGATTCTGTGCTGAACTTTGCTCCAATCCTCATGCCAAGTTCCATCACTGCTCCTTTGCTGACCTGAGCCCTCCTAGGTCTCCTGCCAAGGTGCTTCACAACCCCACGTCCACTTGTTAGTCTTAGGTCACTTCCTGTTTTGCATTCTGTTTGGTTCAGTTTCATTGAGTTCAGATGGGTTTTGTTTCTGTTAAGTAGGTTCCTTATTAAAGCCTCATGTAGTCTTGGTTTCCTTTTCAGGTTTCTGCTTAAGTTCAGGAATATGAACGAATTACAATCTCAGTCCATTGAAATTAAGAGGCCCAACATTACAGTGTTCCTGGGCACAAAGTGAGATCTATGAAGACATTATGTATTATCAACTTAAGTGGCAGGGGTGGGGGTGATTATGGAATCGGACTACTAATCAGAAGGTTCCAGGTTCAAATCCCAGCACCACCAAGTTACCACTGTTGGGCCCCTGAGCAAGGCCCTTAACCCCCAACTGTTCAGATGTATAATCAGATAAAAATATGCCAAATTACATAAATGAGTTTCCTGCATAGAGCCCTGACCTCATCCCCATTGAACACCTTTGGGATGAACTATCTATCTATCTATCACATGAAGCAGAATTTTGAGATTAAAGCAGCGGTCAGCATATCACCTCGCTATTTTCTTCACCAGGTTGAGGGGGAAAAACAGGAAATTGAAGATGATCCATTGAATTTATAATGTTGAAGAAAATCATTCACTTTTTTTTCTACTTATGAATAAAATGAAGGCTCACCCTCTTATCTTTAATTCATGCACATTTTCTATGGATTTTAAATTCATCTAATGTAGATGAGAATAACCATAGGAAAAAAAATAGAAGTTAGAAGTAAAATAAACTAATTTTTTTTCCACCAGTTGTGTCCTTCCTTATGTAAACAGATTGTATAACGGCATTCGCAACTGCTCAGGGTTACTTCTTCACACAGTTAAATCACTCTAACATCAATCTCATAATTCTCTATTATCCAAAAGAATTAATGTTATCACTGAATACCTGCATGGCAGCTCTGGATCTGATGTGCCTACGTGTGTGTGAGTGTGAGTGTATGAGTGAATAATAAATGAATAAAAAATTATGGACGCAAAATATTCTTGTGTAGGTTCCCTTTCTTTCACACAGTTTCCTTGTTTTATTCCCACAGGATTTTGGCACCAGGCTTCCAATAATGGCAAAAGAAGTGCAACGAGTTTTCAAAATAAACCCCAGCAACATCAGCTTTCCAAATGATTGTTCAGAAGAAGAAATTCAGCACTTCACATTTAAATTAGCTACAAATGCCTATGTCTCAGGGAAAAAAAAAAAAAAATGTTTAGCCTGGCCCTTTATTTGGAACTGCAACTTTTTCCATATTTCAAACGTAACCACAGCAGTTAAACATGTGTGAGCCACCTCCGTATCCTGAGAAGGCCCCTGGGAGCGGAAGACACAACGGTACACAAACCCCACACCAGCGCTGACATCCCTCACATTCGAACACTCTCCACGACACGCAAAACTCTCAGGGTTATAAACTTACGCTTGAGTAGCAAATAAACACCAGATAATGATGAAAATCATTATGCATGTATATACAAAATATATCAATATTAACATCGTATACAGCATGACTAGCATTCCTAATGCTCATAGTTCTGCCAAATAGACTAATATGGAGACTTCTTAAAAATAATGTTTTAAAGATTTTCAGACTTTTTTTTACAGCCAAAAACCCCTTAAACAACAATAAAACAACAATAAAACAAATTCATGGACCAGCAAGAAGAGACTTACTGTATTTTAAATATTAGGAGACTATGTTCCGATTATTTAAATTATTTAAAAGTCTACAAAAATAATCAGCATTTTTATTTGAGCCATAACGTTTTGAATTCCTGAAATGTCCCACATTAGGGACAACTGGTGTTGTTTACAGGACGGCCTGTTTTGGAGTTGTTGAGGTTAGAATAAAAATAATCTGAATTCTTGGCCAGTCTAATAACAATAAAAAAAAAAAAACAATAATAAATGAAAACTTTGATATTTCTTGGTTAGGAGAATACAGTCCATTTTGAGAAACACTGATTTAACTGATTAGCATTTATTAGTTTAATTTAAATTACTTTAATTTAATAAATGTTCCCAAAGGAGACTTAAATTGAGAAAAGATGCAGAAATAATATGGATAGAGAACATACATGACACAAACACTTTCACATTCTCAGTGTTCAACCAATTTAAGAATCACATTATGAATCCTGAATCTAATTATTTATTAAGGCTTTATAAGCTGTTTGTAAGCTTATTAAAGTGCAAACACACACACACACACACACACACATTACACACACGCACAGAGTTCAGCATAGTGATGAATCTGAGATGGATTTCCGCCTGTGTAAAAGCCACGCACTGGGCGAGAGCTGAACATGTGTGAAACACCGGCTCAGAGAGTCAAGTCATTTCTCAAACCCGACCTGACAAACAATCAAAGCCAGTCACTGTGATTAGTTAATACCGCCAGTTCGTAGTGGATCTTAATTGGATGGAGTTTTTAAACAAAGAGTGTGGGTGGCTAATGAGAGAGAGAATGAGAGAGAGAAAGAGAGAGAGAGAAAGAGAGAGAGATGGCAATCACCTTTGTTATAACACAGCACTAATAGAGAAAAGAGTCAATCCATTACACATGGATAAATAAGCAAAAACCACAAACCAGAAATTCAACCATTCTGCGTTCCAACAGCAACTGGACGAAAAGAGAAAAAAAAAAAGCCACTTTCCAGATTTAACACTCGTACCCAAGACATGAGACATGAGACTTGAACATAAGCATGAAGAACAAAGCATGGCAGTTTTCTCTTTCATATAACAAAAACAACATCAATTTATGATGCTTATTATGCTTGTGTAATTCACTGTGATTGTTTCTGGCACTAAGACAAAGGGAAAAAAAATGTGAATCATGGAAGTGTGTGAATTATTAACCCAAAAGTGAAGAAAAATGTGTATAATAATTTGCACGTTAATCTTACTTGCGTATTATATGAAAATATCGATGTCACGTTGAGATTGTTTTAAAATTCAAGCAATTTTCAGCAACAAAGAATTATCGGCATAATTATATCAGACTGCATTATTATTATTATTATTATTATTATTATAGAAAAATAAAAAATGCAAAAACTTCCAAAGCATCAAGCTCCATGAACCTCTCATGAATGACATCATGAACCATGGCATGTAACACAACAACACCAACAGCTCAAAAACTCTCCTGTATCTGTTTAAACTTTTGAATTGATTTCAGTCCAGGAGTATTTTTTCCGAACAAATCTGTTGATTCATGATGGATCAATGTGCAAATCCACATTCTGAAAAAAGTAACACCCAGGACACGAGGCCAGTTATCAGGTACGCTGAAGCGATTTCTTGCCGACGAAGAGAAAGAAAAGAATGAAAAAAAGAAAGGAGTAGACGACTCACCATCCACCATGTCTTGGCTGTCATGTCATAGCAGAGCTGCCATTTCACCGTGCTCTCCGACGGGTTGCCGACCATGTGTGTGATGCTGGGGAGCTCCATTAGGAGAAACAGATCCACACTGTGGAATGAACAGAGATTGGAGCTAAAGTTCCCTTAAAGTTCTCAGAGTGGCTCCAAAGTGGCCCGGACGGCAGGAACCAGAGGAACGGAGATCCCGGTGATCCAGAGGAGAACCATCCTGTCTCTCATCCTGAGCTCCTGGCAGAGACGCCGAGCGAGAGAAAGAGAGAGAGAGAGAGAGAGAGAGAGAGAGGATTAAGACACTACACAGAAGCGTTCAGACACTCACACCACAAACTGTAACGCCAGCTGTGCTAACACAAACATTCACACACACAACCACAAGTCATTGACTTTTAGACCATAGAGACCAAAAGAGCAAAGAACAGAGGTACCATAAGCCATGAGTGAAGCACCGCATGTCCTTCCAGTCCCTACACAGCTTCTCTAAATCCGAAAAAAAAAAAGTCAGTCAAACTACAAAGAGTCCCACCTACATCATGGACCGACCACAATGATGCTGCACGCCTTCACTCTGCCTTGTTTTTCCACTAAACCAGATCTGTGAACACTAGTCATGTCTGTAACTCAGCATCAACGTCAGGAAATATAAACTAGCCATGATATCTGCAGAAGTTACAAGAATAAAACAAATTGATCAGCATTAAGACACTCAGGTCATGAGTCTGACCACACATCTGCAGTGAGTTAGCATACTCGTCTCACGGAGTTCGCTTATTTCCCCCTGCATTCACCTCCTCGGGATATTTTCCTCCCATAGACACACGTGTTTCTGTGTTACTGCAGGAGAATCCGTTTCTGGACGCGGTTTGCCTGAAAGCGTCCGAGAGAACAACAAGGTGCCTTGGTTTCAGTTTTGCTTTTCATTTCAGATAAAAGAATTAAAAATGGACTGTCTGTGCTTTTTTTGTGGGAAACTTTAACCTGACCTGGGAAAGCACCCCAAGAGCCGAAAGTATCGGGACAAACTGCAACATGAAAACCATTTAGATTTATTGCTATCATGACTTTCTTTTTATAGTCGCTTTCGTTCATTAGTGGATCCAGATAGCATGTACAAGCAAAGGTATAAGAATAAAGAAATTTTAGAATTCCAAGTTAACAAATAAAACAGGAAAATAATCAGTGTTAGTCTGATGTGGTGCAGCCCGACATAAAGTGCATTTGGTGGTGCAAGTGGTATTGTTAACACCGCAAAGTGTTTTGTTCCTCTTACACCACAGCAGTTTACAAATTTTTACAAAAAAAATCTTATACTATAAAGGGCGTTCAAGTCAAACCGGGACTTTTGATAAGGTTTCTGGTGAATGAAGGCACAAAATCGATTGACGTTTACACAAGGCTTCAAGCATAGTACAGTGAAGAGACTCTTAGCCGCAGTAAAACATTTGAATGTTTCTGAAGCCCACTGAAGTTGTTCCTGTAAACATTCAGCGAGTAGAACACCTGATCCTTGAAAATTGACGGATAACTCTTCGCCAAGTTGTGAAAGAGACGCATCTGTCTGTGGGAACTGTACGCACAATCAACAGCCAACACCACTTGCACGTTACAGGAACTCGGCTGGGAGTTATTAACCCCCACATCCACACCCCCCATACAGTCCTGACCTCGCTCCAGGCCATGAAAGGAGTTCCTGGGTAGCTGGCGCTTCAGATATGAAGCAGGCAGTGCAGTCATGGTTCCAGCGTACTGAGAAAACTTTCTACCTTGATGGTATTCAAGCACTAGTGAAATGCTGGTGCATTAGTGTTGCAGGGGATTATATAGAGAAATTATAACAGAAATGTATTCTGTAATTATACACAAATAATAATCCAGCTTAGACTTGAACACCTATTAATTTACTGTAAAGTTGTGGACCATAAAAAGTTAATTCCTAATATTGCTTTTGATACAGTGACTTTATCAGGAACATCTCTCTCTCTGTCTCTCTCTGCTCTGTCCTGAACTGAAGATGTTGGAAAGTTACAATATGCTGACACTGGAGACTCCTTCTAAAAATGTTAAACACAAGTCCACTGCACAAACAATTAAATTAAAGAAACGTGAACAAATGTTTTACTGTGACAGGCTGCATAGTGTCGAAATATCCAATTTAAAAATTGTTTACTGTATGTAACAACCTCAGCAGCGACCTCATTTCCCCTCCCATCTGTTCCAACCACTCAGCATTCGGCATCAGCAGTGTACTAATCACTGACCTGATCATCTGTCATCATCTGCACCTGTTTATCACTGGTTCATGTCTTAAAGTTAGGTGCTCAAGGAAAAGGGACTGGACTGACAGTGAGAGACAAAAACTTGCCAAAAATGAAAAAAAAAAAAAAAAAAGTCTGACTTTTTGGAAGCGAATCATTAAAAAATATACAACAATGCGGCTTCAATGAATATGATACACTGCAAAAAAAAAAAAAAAGAAAATACAATAAACCAAATATATGATTAATATGTTTTTGGCAACATTAAACTTTTTTTAAGTACAGTATTATGTTTCATTTTCTGTGGACAAATATAATTATAAGAAATAATTGCTTAACTTTAGCAAAATTATCTACCAATAGAACAAAAAAAGAACCATTAAAGTAGTAAATGTGTGTAATAAGCTTATAGCAGGTCTATAT
This sequence comes from Leiocassis micropogon, assembly GCA_028565275.1. Classification (NCBI taxonomy): domain Eukaryota; kingdom Metazoa; phylum Chordata; class Actinopteri; order Siluriformes; family Bagridae; genus Leiocassis; species Leiocassis micropogon. Next base: position 14,013,773 of record JAOVVA010000032.1, on the reverse strand, counting down.
TAATCTTATATTAAGAAATTGTCGATATATTTGTCTAGATTAAGGGTATTCACAGTTTTTTTTTTTGCATATGTAGCATGCAGTATGTAGTTTGCTAATGTATAACTAGCTGTGCTGCTTATTTTGCTAGCTATTAGTCAACTTTTTATCTTGCTAATTTATGTTACTGTTTGCTCTGTGTGTTTTTGTGTTTTATACAATTAAAATGTGAGTTCTAGATTGGCAAAACTGTACACTATGTGGTTTTATAAGACAAAACCTGCTCCAGTTAGCGAATGCTAGTCATTCTTTCCACAGTTGCTAATAGACAAAAACTAGTACAATCCTTTAGCTAGCTTTTTAAAAAAAACAAAGTAACTGCTTTAGAATAGTTTCTGTTGGGTAAATGTTTGTTCATTCTAAATGAAAATTACCCCATTTAATAAATATTTTAAAATGCTGTTATTTTCATTCATTTGATGTTTTTGTCTTATAAGTGAAACTAAATTACATGTACAATTCAGTGATGTAACGGTTTAAGCAATTAATGCCAATAGACAGTTGGGGAATTTCCATGTTTTCACTACCAAAGTAAATTCACCAAAATAAACCCCAGTACTGATAATAATAATAATCATAATAATAATCATCATAATAATAATAATGTCTACTTCCTTCAGCAGTAAAACAGCAGTATTCTGCAATGCTAACTTGGATGCAAGAAAAGGGCCTGACGTGAAGGCAAAGTACTGTAAGCTTCTGTTGAAAATGGCAACCTCAGATGAGAATGACAAATCACAATGACAAAATTACCAACTTTAGCGACAAAACAGAACAACATTTGAGGCATTTATTAGTCTCTGAAGAAAGTTTTCTTTGGTGGCTGTCGTCACCCGAAAAAAAAGGGGGGAAAAAGTGTAACTTAGCTGTTTATTATAAGAACATTTAATATGCAGTACTGTATTTAACCATCTTGAGACAGCCTGCATTTCTTCATATTTTGCTGACAAAGAGACTTTCTTGTATTTTTAATGTAGTCTTGAGGAACAGTTCTCCAGGCTTCCTGAAGGATTCTTTTGGCTCTCGTTTTTTCATTCCAGTCCCCGTACCTGAGCAGTTTCAGAGGAATGATTTAGTTTGTTAAGCTGCACATGAAACAAACCTAAGAATCGTTTAAGCATAAAAAATACATCTAACTTAAGGCATGAACTAGTGAGAAACAGGTGCAGGTGATAACATATGATCAGGCCGGTGATTAGTATACAGTACTGCTGATGCTGAATGCTAAGTGGTTGGAACAGACGAGAGGGGAAATGAGGTTGCTGCCGAGGTTGTTACATGAACAACAAAATTTTTAATTGTATCTTTAGGCACTTTCACAGTACAATATTTGTTCTCATTTCTTTAAATTAATCTACATATTTGAATTTTATTTAACAAGAAGAGATAATGGGTGGCTGAAGAATTTCACACACTACTATATACTGTTCCTATATGCAACAACATCAGGTGCTAATGAACAGAACCAAATTCTAATGTTGGTGTACAACATTAGAATTTGGGTCTGCGAAGGTTAACATGACACGGTGTGTAGTTTTATTAGATGGATTATGAGGAAGATTATTATAATCCCAGTTATTGGGATTGGAAATTTTTTTTGGAATTTGTCAGGAAATCCCGGAAAGAAATGGGGAAAGAAAAAAAATGCTTACTACAGTGAGTAAAACGAGCAAACAAAAAGATTAAAAACTAAACATTTTCCAAAAAGTTTGATATTTTTAATATTTAGCGTTTAGGATTTTGCAGAATTTCTTGATCACTATTTTAACAAATTTGTAACATGGCCATAATTCATGTTTCCGTTTCTTATCTCTATGACTGCAGCACATATTCAGATGACACTCTTACTATTTGATCTAACATGAATCGAAGGGTTTTGCAAAACTTTCCAGCTTGGAATATCATCATTATTAAAGCAAAAAAGATATGTAATTAATAAGTGTGTAAATATTTAATAGCAAAGATTATACTTAATAACCAAGGCGTTGCTGAGGATATAACCTGTAATATGTGAAAATGCTGTATTAAATTTGAAAAACAAATGCAAAAAAAAAGCATTTTCCCTAGTGTTCCCATGTTCCCTAAGCTTATGTGGAATATCTGTCATAGAAGTCTCTGTGTAAACTTTGATTAAAACAAGTGCATTAATATAAACATGTGATTTTAATTATTGCTGGAACTACTGTCAGAGCTGCTGTTGTACTGTAGATATAAATCTAATTTGAGCGTTAGCTTAATTCAATTCAATAAATAAGAAAAATACGTCTACACCGTTTTACAATCTAATGACTGAGAACAGATTGATTTTTTTTTCTCTTACCTTTGGTCACTGGTTTTTAACAAACGAGGGTCATTGTTTGTTGAAAGGTTATCAACTTCTGCCTCTTCTGACCTCCTGTCGTCTGTCACACTTTGGAGTTCCAAAAAATAAAAATCCAGTTCCAGCAGGACTGACCCAAGCCTGCAAACCAAACTCATGCACATTCTCCAGCTGTCCACAATGATTCATGAACTTCAACTCATTCGGACAATAATGACATGCTCTTTGCCGGTAACCTTTTCTCTCTTTAATTGGCTTCTCTTAGCCCTTTTTTCATGATTCTTGATCAGAAACATGTAGAGAAATTGCACCGTCAGCCTCCAGGCTTCGTCCACAGTTTTACCCAGCCAAGAAAAACAAACACTAACACTGGGTTAAAATAGGAGATGTATGTGAAAACTTATAGCAGTGCCAACATTATACTGTAATTCTAAGTTTGTTCTGTGGACATACTGTAGGCAGAAAGACAAAACTATTTTCGTAGATGCTGTTTTTAATTTTACCATTATAGAAAAATTGTATGGACATGGCTGGAGTTTCACCATCAGGCCTATTCTTGTGCTTTTTTTTATTTTTACTTGTGGTGTTAACTTGCCACATGTTTCGCCATTTACTGTATAACAAAAAAGGGTGTGTATGTCTAATTAGCCACATAACTATAACCTCCTTTATTGGCAAAGCAATAAAAGCTTCTCTTCCCTGAGATACTTATTTCAAAATGTTACTTTTATATTACATCTAGTCAGCTAGTCATTATGCTGTTACATCTAGTCAGGTTTAGAAGGTGAATGTGGATGCGAGATATATCTTCCTTATAGGTAAAAACAAACAAAACAGGAAACAATGCTCTTAGACACTTACCACAGCACATAACAGACACTATAATAAGACGGTAAAATCGAGAACTTTAACAGGATGCTAACCAAGACATAATGAGACACAGGAGAAAGTGATCAGTGACACACTACCCATGGGGCTGATTGGTAGGGTCCGATAGCAAAGAAACTCCAAGATGAGATCTCATGTTAATCTCTTCTTTGTCTCCCAGACAGAAAAGAGCCATCTTTGAGACTTGAATGAGATTTTAGCCGTTTTCTCAATCTTCTCGAATGTGTCTCAAATATGGGTCATTACCTCTAAATCTCAGATATAGTTCATATTTGTCTTGTGTGCGACTCACATATTTTTTGTTCCCCCAAAGCAGTGTTCCCCCACACATAAAGTATACAGTAATTGTAAACTGTGCATTTGGGTTTTCTGATATGTTCTGATATGATCCTTTTTTAAAAATTTTGCTTAGTCATGTGTGTATAGTTGGTTAAAATGAAATAAAATTGAGTTCCTTATATTGAAGAATATATGTGGTTAGAAAAATGTCACTCTATATTGCACAATCCTGACTCATATACAGTATATTTATTAAAATATAATGCAAAGAATGGCTAA
>JAOVVA010000032.1:13965193-13987798 GCA_028565275.1 Leiocassis micropogon | reverse complement strand
TTTTGATTGTGTAAAGCTGCTTTGCGACAATGACAATTGTTAAAAGCGCTATACAAATAAAATTGAATTGAATTAAACACCCTCCAATAGCAGGGCCAAAGCACCACAGGTACTGTACAGAGATGTCTGCGTGATGAGCAAGTGTATGAACATGAGGATATGATTATAAATCATCACTGAGCATGCATGTGAACTTTAAGCTGCAACGTATGATGTACAATAATTTTCGGATAAACCAGTCATGAGACCAAACATGAATAAAATTCAACCAGTGGAAAATCAGACTCGTCCCTGCCATGTTGGATGTGAACAGCGCATTTGTGCGACTGCATGAATCTCCACAGAAAACAGAAGACGTGCGATTTGCATTTTGGTGTCCATAAACAAGTAGCGGAAGACAACAAACACAGGCTTAAATGTGCTATTAAATGTCCTTGACCATGCAATATGCAAATAAGCCTATTTTTTCAGTTACTTTTATTGGCGTGTAATTAGATACACGCGTCACTCTTTCTCTGGTATTGTTGTGTAATCAGATACATGTCACTCCATCACTGTTATTGGCGCGTAATCAAATACACGTGTCACTCTTTCTGTTATTGGCGTGTAATTTGATACATGTCACTCTTTCTCTGTTATTGTTATGTAATCAGATACATGTGTCACTCTATCTCTATTATTGGTGTGTAGTCAGATACACGCGTCAATCCATCACTGTTATTGGTCATTAGCGTGTAATTAATCAGATACACATCACTCTTCATCTGTTATCGGCATGTAATCAGATACACACGTGACTCTCACTGTTAGTGGCATGTAAACAGATATATTTGTCTGTCTGTTATTGGTGTGTAACCAGACACATTTGTCACTCCATCACTGTTATAAGCATGTAATCAGATACACACTTCACTCCATCAAGAGGGTAAGTCACAGTAGGTCATCGCTAAAAGAAAGCTGTATCGAAGGATAGTCATGAAATGTTGACTGGATGAGAAAAGCGTGCACAAGCAACAGGGATAAAAAACGCTGTCAAGCAAAGGCCATTCAAGAACTTGGGAGAGCTTGACAAGGAGTGGGGTGAGGCTGGAGTCAGTGCATCAAGAGCCACCGCGCATAGGCGAAGTTTAGACAAAGTTACCAGAAGAACTCCTGCACGTGTTCCTAGTATCTGGCCATTCCAGAAACAGAGATGACGTCCGAAGTGTCTTACCCGAAAAAGAAATGATTTGGAAATCAAGGTCTCAGAATGTGGAGGAAGACTGGAGAAGCACAGACTCCAGCCCAGTGTGAAGTTTCTACAGTCGGTGATGATTTGGGGTGTCATGTCATCTGCTGGTGCTGGCCCACTGTGTTTTATCAGGTCAGAAGTCAATGCAGCTGATGAGCTCATGGTGTTGCTGATTCCTTTTTCCAGCAGGACTTGGCACCGACCCACAGTGCCCAAAACTACCACTAACTCGTTTGCTGACGCCTGATCTGAACCCCATAGAGAATCTATGGTCTATTGTCAAGAGGAAAAATGAGAAACACAAACTCATCAATACAGATGAGCTGAGCTGCTATCAAAGCAACCTGGACTTTAATAATGGCTCTGTGTTGCATTGATGCGATAATTCTTGCCAACCAAGTATTGAATGCATTAATTAACATAACTTTCAGAAGTTGGACAAACATTTATTGTCTTTTTTTTTTTCACTGATCTTAGTAATATTGTAATATTTTGAGATACTGGGTTTTCCTGTTTTTTCGTCGATATGCAAATTAAAACCAAGAAAGACTTTATTTTCCCACTATGTTTTTTTGTTTTTTCAAGATGCACTGGACATTTCATTTTTTCTTGAAATATAATAGCTTTATTTGTTATTTGTTGTTTATATGTTCAGATTAGTTATCATCATTAAGCAGCGATGGGTGGGCCAAAGCACCAAATGTACAGAGATTCCTGTGTGATGAGTATGAGCATGCATGTGAACTTTAGGCTGCAACGTATGACGTACAATGCGCTACACTACCTGTTTTTAAGACATTAAAATGTATTTGTAACATATTTGATATAATTTTATCACCAAATCTGATAAAGGTTGTAGGTGGCGGATGGGCCAACAACCCCCTGGTGCTGGGTACCTGTTTGGTATCTACTTTTTTATTCTGGTGTAAATGACTGGTATTATTCAGTTCGGAATTGAATTCGCTTACAAGTCTATCAGAAGAAAAATCTGATCTCATTAGTATATTTCTATGCGCAGACCACAGATTCGCTCACGTGATTTTAGCCAGAAGTGCAAAAAAAATTTAAGTTTAGCCACAAAGGTTTTGCTTATTATCGCTACAGTGATAAAGGAAACACCTGAAAAATACATAATTTTCGGATAAACCAGTCATGTGACCAAACATGAACATGAAAATTTAACCAGTGGAAAATCAGACTCGTCCCTGCCATGTTGGATGTGAACAGCGCATTTGTGCGACTGCATGAATCTCCACAGAAAACAAAGACGTGCGATTTGCATTTTGGTGTCCATAAACAGGTAGCGGAAGACAACAAACACAGGCTTAAATGTGCTATTAAATGTGCTTGACCATGTAATATGCAAATAAACCTTTTTTAAAAAATTACTTTTACTGGCGTGTAATTAGATACGTGTCACTCCATCACTGTTATTAGCGTGTAATTTGATACACGTCACTCTTTCTCTGTTATTATGTAATCAGATACATGTGTCACTCCATCATTGTTATTAATGTGTTATCAGATACGCATCCCTCTTTCTCTGTTATCGGCATGTAATCAGATACACACGTGACTATCACTGTTAGTGGCATGAAATCAGACCCATCTGTCAGTCTTTCTCTGTTATTGGTGTGTAATCAGATACATGTTCGACTCCATTACTGGTAAAAGCCTGTAATTATCACTGATGTACGAGGACTTTGTAGTTATTCCAGGGTTTGTGATCATCTGTGCCTTTCTGGTATATTTCTGGCCCCGCCCACAGGTATCTTGCACCCCTCCGGCACACTGGCTCTTTATCACAAACCGATACGATTTACAGTAAAATTGCACTCAGTGAACTTACACACATCCTCAGGCTAATCTAAAATAAAACCCATTCACGAAATGTAAAATGTTTTGGTGTGAATCAGGCTCCAAAAGCCGGCCACTGTTAAATCATATCGCGTCCTTTTATCGGGAGGTTTTATATAACGTTGATAAATTAGTTCCTCAACACAGTGAGCACAGTGTAGTGAGAAATCCAAAGGATCCAGAGTATAAAAGCTGCATTATGGTCAAGTAGGATAAAAAAAAAAAAACTTTTTAGTGACACACAAACATCCAGCTTTAGCATCAATTCAGTAGAATTTCACGACGATGAATTCCAAAGCGGTCAAATTTCTTTTTTTGTTTTTGGGTTGTTTCACACGGTACCGAGTCTGGTGATCATACTGTAGATGATAAAAGTGGTTTCATTATAATAAAATTGTGTGACTGAATGAACACAAAGTAAAACAAATATTTGTAAGACAAGCAGGGTGTGTGTGTGAGACCAAGCATCAGGTCATTTCTACAAATGACTGATTTTTTGCAATTTATGTATGAAACTAAAAAGAAAAAAAACAAAAAAAAAAACCAAAGAATTGCTAGAAATGATGATAATGCCGGGCGTCATATGATCACTGAGCCAACGGTTCTTCTCTCTCGTGCGCATTGTGGGATTGTGGGTAATACAAGTGTGAGGAGTCATGTGGTAAGAAAAAACAAAAACAAAACAAAAAAATTTGCACACTGAATACTAAACAAAGCACGAGGACTCTTCAATCGAGCGCACCGATTGCCAAATCGTGTGCTCAAGTAAAAGAAAACTGAGCATGCAGATTAATAAACTGTGTGCACGGTTAAACAAAAAGAAAAAAATTCCAGAAAGAGCAGTGTTTCCGTTAGTGTGTGTGTGTGCACGTGTGTGTGTGTGGGAAAGTCGCCCTTCACAATAACCCCTGCCTTCTTCTCCTCTCTCTCTCTCTCTCTCGTGTCTCATTCACACCAGCTACAATTCTTTTCAAAGGTAAAGTGCAGGTTAATTTGTTTTATTTTTATTTAATATTTTGTATAAATCATTTTTATGGGTTGTGGAACGAATCATCTGAGTATTCATTATTTCTAATGGGGAAAATTCACTTTGATGTACGAGTGTTTTGATATACCAGCACGCTTCCAAAACAAATTATGCTCACAATCCAAGGTTTAACTTCAGTTTCTTCTGGCTGTAATTAGCGCCTATTAGTTATTTGTGAGACAAGAAAATTAAGTGAAACAACCCTGTTAGAACCTTAGTTTCACCTAATCCTGGCATAAAAGACCTTTTTACTACAAAATACAAATCAAAATAAAGCTTGGAAGGAAGTAAGAGGGATCCATGGAGAGGAACCTTTGGTGTGTGGATTTGGATTCGTCCACAGATTTCTAAAGAAGTGATCTGTTAGCTTTTAGCACGGTGATGTTTCATTCTTAAACCTGTTTGCTTGAAAGTGAAGTTAAAAAAAAAAAAAAAAAATCCTTAATTGGAATAAAATCTCATGACACTTCAGGACACATTTGCGTTAACTTTTAACCATTTTACTTGGAAAGGCACAAACTATGATTTCCTGGTAAATAAATCTAAACGTGAAACATAAAAGAGGAGGGCGTTTCATCTCGCCTGTGAATCTCTTCCCTCGCGGAGCTCGGCGCGGGATTCATCCTAGGGCAGTCTCTTCTTGTTTGTCTTTTCAGTCTTCTCTCTTTTTTTTTGCCTCTCAAAAGTGCAACAATAAGCAGAGAGCTTACAACTGATTTATCTCCCCATGATCCACAGTACCTGAGACCAGTCACTGTGCTACACAGTCCACATTAACAAGAGGGGAAAAAAAAAAACAAAGAAAAAAAAAAAAAAAAAAACCACACATACTCACATATCACACACGCAGAAAATAAAGCCATAAAAAAAATTCCCAGGTCATTACAACATAAAAAGTGAAGGTTTCCTTTCAACCCAGTAATTCATCTCCAAATGCAACCCCAAAGAAAGAAAAAAACAAAACAATAACAAATGACAGACAGAAAACTCTGTATGCTTGAGATGAAACAAATCTTTCTTCCTTTTTGTAGGTTTTTCCCTCCGATTCGAAACAAAGATCGATCTACAGCTAAGAAAAAAAAAAAAAACCCTCAAAAGGATCCGTTCCATCCATCAAAGTCGAGTCGAGTCCTCAGATGAACCGAACGACAAAATGTTCTGCATGGAATCTAAATTACGATGACAGCATCATGTTTTGTAATTTCACATCACGGTGCTCATTTATCTGCATTATTTTTTTTTATACAGTTTGCCACCACCACTTAAGTGGGAGTACTTTTTTTTTTCCTTTACATGTTCAGTTTTTGTTATTTCAAAGAAGAAAGGAGAAAAAAAAAAATAGTACATCTTGAAGTCAGCAATGTTTCCGACAGAAGTTCTGCGTCGGCCGGTGCAGGGTTTCGAGTGATAAACACGGGGTAGAGAAGGAGAAAGAGAAAAAGTAAGCAGAGAAGAGAGAGAGAGAGAGAGAGAGAGAGAGAGAGAGAGGAGAGAAGATAAAAAGACGGACAGAGGGAGGAAAGGACTGAGCAGCGTGTTCGCTTCCGTTTAAAACTCGACAGTAATCCGAGCGGTTCAAGTTCTCTTCCTGAGAGCGCCGTTCACTTGTGTCTCTGGAGGGTTTTCCGCTTTCGCCGTTTGAAGAAACAGCAGCACCTGGAGCGAGGGGAAAAAACAAACAGTAGGAGGCGCAATTAAAACACTGCTGAATGTTCTGTGCAAGTACAGGGCGTCCCAAAAAAGTTGACATCATTTCGTAGTCTAACAACACCGACGATTCTTGCTCAAATGATCTCAAATTTTAACAAGATGTGTAAAAACTGTTTTATTTTATTTTTTTTTACTTTTTCTTTCAGTGACCATGTGCTGTTGAAACGGCCAACGCGTTCACCTGACTTGACACCTTGTGATTTTTTTTCTGTGTGGTTTCAGGATGTGAAAGGACTGGTCCTTTATCCCCCCTCATCCTACAAGCCTAGAGGAACGCAAGCAGAGAATCGCTGAGAGAATTGTTGTGCGTTTTGGCGGGAGCCGGACTACCGACTTGGCGCGTGTCGTGTCAGCCGGTGCGCATATTAAACATTTGTGAAGCTTTGTGAAATCGGTTATAAAATCTATTTCCCTTTTGAATATGTTGTAGAAATTTTGATTAATCTTTTATTTTTCAACATAAAACCTATTTTAATTTAGTTCGCTTGACTTCCTGTGGCTAAATGCCACATCTCTCTTCAACCCCTTGATCAAGGGCACTACTTAGTGTGTGGGACAAGAGATAGTGCACTAGCTTTCCATTTAACGCTATTTGGGATTCAATCCAGGAACCATGGAGTTAGCTGATTATTTCAAAGTGGAATATTGTGGAGATATAAATTAATCTGGCGAGTTTCTCAGGACTGTCCACCGCCAGTCGCGGTTAGTTTGTTTCGCCAGTGTGTTAACGAGTTAAAAACACTAACGAATCATAATCTTTTGATACTAAATTGTGTTTGTTGAACTGTTATATAAAAGCAATATCACACTTGAGGTTGTGTTTCTGTGCAGAATCTCAGCACAGCTGTGATATCGTCACTACTCAGATATACATTACAGCCGTAATGTAAAAAAAAAAAAATTTATACAAAAACTGTTCTGATATTCAGAACAACAGCACGACATTTTGTGTGATATTGCTTAATTACAAAGTTATGAAAACGAGAGATTCAAAATAAAAACATTTACTGTGCCATGTTACAAACTCATGGCTAGATATATTCCAACATATCCATTTTCTTTACAGAGGTGCACTTTTGCCCCCGCACTGAAAGTCCAAACTCATTTGGACAGGGTGTGACATTTCCTTCGTTTTTTTCGGGTTAAGTTTGGACACATGATGTTTCCAAAAATCGCCGAGTAATCATCTTTAAATAATCGTGACCTCGTTATTGACCAACACAACTGTGATTACATCCCACTCTCAGCATCTGTACGTGTTGGTTCAGTGCTCCAAACATCCAAATTTGGATTTAGTAAGCAAGTTTTTCTGGAAAACGGGAAAAATAAATAAAATTCCCCTCAGCATTTTGGCTCAGACGTTCCTACGACCTCCGCTACGTTCTTCTTGTTATAAAGTTATAAAGACTTGTATATATTTTTCGGTTTGTGCCTGCTTCCAATATCCTCTTCTGAATTTGGTTAGATATACTGCATTTCCCAAATAAACAACTTAGCAGCCATCCTACGACATACTCTTCTGCTTTTCCCACAAGATTCATGCACGACTTAAACACTTTCAGAGGGAAAATGTTTTCACTTGCTTTATCCTTGTTTAAACAAGCTGTCTATATATTGTTCCTAAAACATAAACCATGAAAAAAAAAAAACCTAAAACAATCCAAAAGACGCAAAACATCTAAAATGATAACATCATTTTAGATGTTTTGCGTCTTTTGGATTGTTTTAGGGTTTTTTTTCTCCATGGTTTATGTTTAAAAAGTAAGGAAGAACTGTCCGAGACACGTTTAACGTGATGATGCGAGTGCGCGCTTCACTCTTACTTTGTGTCATCTGCCACCTCCACCTCGGTGGCGGCTGTGATCGGAGCGTTGGAGTGTCCTGCGGTCGGGTCGTCCGTGTTCAGCTCTCCGTTGGTCGAGCTCATTATCTGTGTAAAAGCACACACACACAAACAAAGTCAGACAGGCTGACCACACACACATATACATATAAACACGTTGTGTAAAATATTTATATATATATATATTAAAAAAAAAAAAAAAACATATCCACACCATCAATATCTATGTCGCATTTGCACAAAAAAAAAAAACATTACTCAGAATTGAGCAAGATTTGTGAGCTGTAATAACAAAAACTGCCACAAGGTGGCACAACAGGCTCACCAAGTACCTTTATCTCTTCTATAGAAATAAATATGAATATCATCACTTAAACTAAAAACTATCTTGGGTAAGTGACCGTGAGGAGACGTGAGGAGATGAGGGACAGGGAAGACAAAAGACCTAAATTTAACCATAAACCCCACACCTATGCCATTTCAGTTTTTATTCGCATAACTTAAATTCATTAAATTTTTTAATTCATGAACAAATCTTGGACCTCTTTCACTAACAGAACTAGTCTTCATTACAACGGTCGTTATAGTTTAATTCACTTTATATGTAATATATACACGAGGTGTTTAAGTCGAACCAGGACCTGTTTGTCTTTGTTTTCTTTGTTATCAGTACTGTAGGGTTAATACGGTAATAATTCACCATCACAAGCTGAGTTTTCCCTCTACGGTCGCTTTGTGTTCTCTCTACTTTAAAAAATTCATACAGTATTGTATTTCATACGGAAATTTAGTTGAATTTACATTAATATTTAAGTTACAAATTCAGTAAATTATATTATTCTTAATAGTTTAGCATTGAAACATGAAAAATATAATATTGACAAAAGCCATAAAAAAGAAATTGTGAATGATATTTGAGGTTTCCACGAACAATTATTAGTCAGGTTCGTAAGGAAAAATCCATGAACGAACACGCGAAGCGGCGAACTCTGAACTGCGACGACTCGGGGGTCGACTGTAAAGTGAATAAACTTCTAAAATCCAAAACAAATCTAGAAATATGTAAAGGAGCTGCTCCGCTAAACATCTGCGTCTCCTGCCGCTGACACTTTTTTTGCCTGAACAGCTCAAGAGGAGCTCGTTCATGGGGTTGTCGATGTTTTGGTGTCCTGTGAGCTTTGTCTTTTATTGGGTTTTGCAAATCATCACTAAATATGCTTGGCATTCATCTATATAAAAACTCGCTGAGGTAAAAATTCTGGGTTACGTCGTAAACCAGGCATAATTCACCCTTAAAGATTGATTATACGAGGCCCAACATCTGTTTTTAACATCACAATAAACACAGTTATATTAACACAACTAACGAGATCTTCCCTGTATCCTGACCTTACCTTACTTTCTGTCTCTGCGATGTTATATCGGTGTTTTAAAAATGCTCGTTTAACATATTTTCTTTGTGCATGTATACATTTTGTTGTTTTATGATTTGATGATTATAATGTGGCGTTATTGTTACGCATCGTTATTGTTCATTGTTTTAGGGTGACATTTTATTGTCCAGTTGAAAAATAGCCGTTCTGGTACATTTACAGATATATGAATTCAATATCCCAACAAATAAGTTATAAATAAAGCACTGGAATTATAAATACCAAAAATGAATACAACACCACATCACGTGTTGTATCAAGAAGTACGGATGTTAGAAGAGCTCAGAGCTGCAGATGGTAGAAAGACACAAATAGAAAGAAAGAAAGAAAGAAAGAAATGCAATACATAAACACAAACACACACACACACACACACACACACACACACCAAGTCTTCATGCACAGCCATGCAAAAGCGGTACCTGGACTGAGCCGCCCAGCCCCTCAGCTGTGAGATGCGACCCCAGCGTCTCCTTAGTGACGGGAGTGGGCTGGGACTCGCTCCGTTTCGGCTCGGGCGACTGCGCGAACGGAGCGTTACACAGGCGGGGTGAGGGTGTGATGGGGGGGGTGGAGGAGGCAGTGAGTGAAAAGGCAAAATAATTGAATTTAAAACAAAACAAAAGGACAACAGAGACATGTAAGACTCAGAAGACATCTCGGATGCAGAAGCCAGACTGAAAGTGTGAAGCGGCTTAAAATAGAAAAATAATAAAGTTTAGATCAGGAAGTGGAAAAAAAAAAAAAAAAGGCATGCATAACGTCATGCAGAAATGGCACAGCCGCTCTAGCACAGGTGGTGGAGAACCTGTGAGTGAGAATCTGAAACACGGAGACTGATGAAGATGACGTGGATTTAAAGTCAAAAGTCATTTAAGAGACGAAGAGAACAGAGTAAGAGAGAGTTTGTGCTATTTAAAGAATTACCGCATGAGTCCGGGTCTAATGCAAGTGTGATTTAAAGACTGAAACTTTTTTTTTTTTTTTTTTTAGAAACATCCTTAGTTACACAGAAGAAACAAAATCAAACAATCACGTAATCAATTACATTAAACCAATCGTGGGAGATGACATCATTACACAGAAACCAAGTATAATCTCTAATCATGTACATTAAAAAAAAAAAAAAAAAAAGAAAAAAGTAGGGGGTGTTTTTTTTTTTTTTTTTCCCAAGTTTTTTTAGCTCCTTTCCACAGACAGGGTGCCGGTTCTGGAACCACTACACACTACTGACGAAAATGTTGCTGGTCTAAAAGTACCAGTAGAACAGAAGACACTTAGGAAAGAACATTTTGTTCCGAGCAGATGTAGCAACTACAAGCCCTTTCATCCTCCAAGCCTTATCTAAAATCCTGCACACTTGATATTGTTAGACTGTGGACCAGAAAAATGCCTTTATGTATTAAAAAAAAAGTTCACTTTGTAAGTGTTTGCTGGTTCCCTGAAAAGGAGTTTGCTCTAATGCTCGCACCGCGTGTGTGTGTGTGTGTGTGTGTGTGTGTGTGTGTGTGTGTGTGTGGGTGTGTGTGTGTGTGTGGGTGTGAGAGAGAGAGAAAGAGTGAGAGACCGAGCAAGAGAGAGAAAGAGAAAGCAAATATAGTTATAGACAGTGATGGTGTGAGAGAACGACAGAGAAACAGATAGACAGACTGAGAAATGTGAGACAGTGTGAACAGGAAAGCATGAAATGGAAAGAGAGAAGGAGAGAAAAGAGATGCAGAAAATGTAAAATAAAAAAATGGAGCACACAAAGACAAACAGAGGACAAAATGAAAAAAAGAACCAAAGTGAGAGACAGAAAGAGACAAAAAGAGGAAGAACAAATGCGAGATAGAAAAAAATAAAGTGTGAAAGACAAAGACAGAGATACAGCGAGAGAGAGAGAGAGAGATGGAGTGAAACAGATAGAGGTGTATGGAGAAAGTTTAAGATAGAGAAGAGAAGAGATACACGTCTGTGTGAATCAGTGAATCAGTCACACACCTGGGCTTTGGTCTGCTGCTGTGCTTTGTCCCGGCTCGGCTGCGGCGTATCATTGGGAATAGGGCCGATGGGTGTGGGCTGAGAGAGAGAGAGAGAGAGAGAGAGAGAGAGAGAGAGAGATCACACGTCTGATCTACAAATACATCTTCATGGTGTGGAAAAAGCAACAGAAAGTGAGAAATGTTTTGCGTCGTGGTGTCACTCAAAGGCCAGAAGACTGACTGCATACAGGAAGTGGTGAAGAAAGTGACAGAGAAAGAGAGAGAGAGAGGCAGACAAGACAGACAGACGGAAAGAGAAAAACTGAAACTCACCAGAGGCTTCCCGACCCAGTCATACTCGTAATCGAAGACGTAGCCGTTCCGGTCGAAGAGGTCAGTGAAAAGCTTCCTCAGGTAGTCGTAGTCAGGCTTCTCGAAGAAGTCCAGCCTCCGGACGTAGCGTAGGTACGTTGCTAACTCTTCTGCACAGAGCACAACATTGTTTAAATGTTTATTTATAATGCGGTTTGTATAAAAACACTACCACAGATATATATATATATATTTTTTTTAAAGAAATAAATAACAGTGTTGTCTGATCGAACCTGGAAAACTCTCACAGAGGACCTCGATCGGCGTGGCTCGCTTGGTGTCTCCAATTTTCTGATAGCGCTCCTTCAGCGTGTCGGCCTGCGCGAAAGACAACAAATACGCTCAAGCTTAAGAAATCCCCTGTGGCCTCGGATGGGATTCACAGCAGCTAAAGGGTTTGATAGGAGTCTGATGTGAAGGCTCAGAAAGCAACCGGAAGTGGAAATGTTTATTGCAACGAAAAGATTCATTCGATACAGGGATAGATAACAGTACAGCAAGTCCCCGACTTACAAACATTCGAGTTACGAACGATGATGGTAAATGTCTGTCCTGATGGTGAATAATCCTAATTTCGGAAAATCCTCAATGAGATCACAGAGTTCACAGTCCGAAACAGCTCTGAGACAAAATGGCGTCCGTTCAAGCTCGTGGTAAACACCATGTAGCGTTATTCTCCCCCCTGACGTCTTCCCGTGTCACTTTAAACAAGGTCAGATGACCCCGCTGCGTCACCGGGATTCGCCTCGCGATTTGGTGGCACAGTCTCGTGAGAGTATAATGTGGAACCAAAACACCAAACCGGTTTTTTTTTTTTTATGCTTTACACATTGTATATTTGTGTCAAAGCTGAACAAGATTCACTTTGTTGGACTTACGAACGAATCCCACTTACGGACGAGCTCCCGGAAACACCATTTTATGAGGTCAGAGTGTGTGTGTGTATATGTGTGTGTGAGTAAGAGTGTGTGTGTTTACCTTTAACCCCTGCCAGGGCAGGCTGCCTCTCAAGAAGTACATGAACATGTGTCCCAGCGCTTCCAGGTCGTCTCGTCTGCTTTGCTCTGTGGATCAGAACGAGACACAAAAACAAACATCAGCTCAAACACAAACTAATGCGTTTTTTTTCTTCTTTCGGTCAATTTTTATGACCTCATGCTCGTTCAGCATTATAACGGCGCTTTCACATTTCACATTGTTGTGTACCGCACCCAGGTTTGCTCTCGGTCGGTCGGTCCTCCTCGCACACTTTGCCGATTCCAGTCCGTACCCCTCGTACGCTTACAGATTTCTGTGCCAACTTGCCATTTTGAACCTCGACAAAATCTAAAGAAAGTGTCTCACCTTTGCCCAGGTGTGTGTTGATGCTCATGTAGCGGGCCGTCCCCGTGAGGCTCTTGTGTTCCCGGTACGGGATGTGTTTTTTGGTCTCTGGGTCGATGTACTCTTTGGCGAGCCCAAAGTCGATGATGTGGATGGTGTGCTGCCTCTTACTGCCCGGCCGCCCGACCAGGAAGTTCTCCGGCTTCACGTCTCGATATATCAAGCTCCTGGTGTGGACGTATTCCATGCGTGTGATCTGAGGACGATGAGAAAAGGCAATCGAGCAGTTATGATCACGTGAAAATTAAAACAGTTACCATGGTAACAGCTCATAGTGATGGTTAGACAAGTGGTCAAAATATTTACGTAATAAAAATCATATCAAACATTAGTGTGTTGTAGTGTGATGATTAAGATATTAAAATATCCAGCCTGAATGTGAACTGAACTAAATGTCCTGTACGTCTCTGTACCTCAGCGATCTACAGACTCACCAGCTGTATGGCCATCATGAGGACGGTCTTCAGGGAGAAAGTGCGGTCGCAGAGGTCGAACAGATCCTCCAGGCTGGGGCCGAGGAGCTCCAGGACCATGGCGTTGTACTTCCCGCATGGCCCGAAGTAAAATACCTGAGGGATCCCTTCTGCAGGAAACAAAAACAGCAGCTTACATCACCTGGGAACTCTAAAGTACAGACAGATCAGCGCGTGTTAAAACATTTAAAAACCCAAGCGGCACAAATATGTGCTGGAAACAAAGGGTTTTCGCACGTCAGGCAGAACAAAAGTCTTTATTACTTATATAACGTGTAATTTTTTACCGAACACAAAATGAGCGTATTATGATGATTCTTTTTTTTAAATCATAGAAACAACTGAAAACAACAACGTGTGTTTGCCTATGTGACTCCGTTTCAAACGTTTTGCTCAGTCATGCTTGGAGTAGTCGGTTAAAATTAACTAAAAAGGTTTAGTTGTGCGTTTACGAGCATTTTTGACTATTTTTCCAGAAGCGCATTTGTGAGGTCAGACGCTGACGTTGAACGAGAAGGACTTTGGGATAAAACACCTTTGGGATGAATTAGAGCGGAGACTGCGAGCCAGGACATCTTGTCTAACATCAGTGTCTGACCTCACAAATGCGCTTCTGGACGAACGATCAAAGATTTCCATAAGCGCACTCCTGAACCTTGTGAAAAGCCTTCGCAGAAGAGTTAAAGCTGCAACATCACATTAAACCCTATGGATTAAGAATTAGATGTTACTCATGTTTTATATACGTGTGATGGCAGGCGAGCGAAAAAAAAAAAAATTATGGCTAAAATGCTCTAAGCTTTAAGGGCTCCTGTCGATTAAAACTGCACTCTTTTTATTTGCTCTATTTTTGACAATCTCTCTCTCTCTCACTCAAAATGTGTGCGCGTTAATCAAGTTGTCAGTCAAAGCAGAAAGCATCTGTTGTACAGGTGTTTGCTCTGAAGCTTCATGTACTGTGGCTTAATCGAAAACATTTCCTAAAATGTTACATTGCATCCCTTAGAAAAAAAAAAGAAAAAAAAGGAAAAAAAAAGGGAGAAGGAAAGAAAAACCCTGTAAAAAGCCTGTAGGATTATAAAGAAGCACGTTTTATTCCACGTTGATTAATCTGACCTTGGCAGCTGCTATAAAGCCTGACTTCATTATATCTAAGCACACACCATGATTTAAAATGTTAACATGTTAAAATGTTCTGATTCAGGATGAAAAAAAAATGTGCTTGTGTGGATTTAAAAAGATTTTGTATTAATATTTTGTTACTTTGTATTAATCCTCATTAAACGGTTACGTATCGTTACTGAGGCACGCTACTCTGATGATAGTAACAAATACAACTTTTTAAAAAGTAAAAGTTTCCCCAGGCACTATTGGCTGTTTCTCAAATCATTCCTCATTTACGGTGTGTGTGTGTGTGTGTGTGTGTGTGTGTGTGCACTTGTGAGAGAAAGAGCTCTAGTAAATCGCATCGCAGAGATTATGGAAGGATTTACCTGATCAGACATAAAGAGGATGAGCTCACACACTCTCTCTCTCTCACACACACACACACACACACACACGCCAGCAATTGAACCCAGTGATGACGGATGTGCCCACAGCAGTGACTCATCAAAGCCTAAACCTGGAGTTTGAGTACAACATGAACTCGGTAAAGGAGCAGGAAGGACGCTGAAGACCTCACGCTGCGGGACACTTCCTCCTCCAGGGAGCACGGTGCAGGACACAAGCATTTTTTACAGAAAGAGAGAAAAAAAGAAAAAAAAAGAAAAAAAAAACGAGCTAGACAATTCAAGGTCCTGTAATGAACAGTCATTATGTAGGTAGTCATTTCCGTTTGGGAGACTTAGAGCCTCAACCCACACTCGCAGCCGGCAGTTCGCAGGGAAACTATTAAATAAAACAAAAAGAAAGGAGAAAAAAAAACAAAACAACCTGTGCGCACTTTTAGAACGTTTCTTTTTCTTCCCTCCATTTCTTTCACAGAAACTTTACAGGAAAGGCGGTAAAACAATTGGAGTTGTTGAATCGCAAATAAGTCAAGGGGAAGACAGAGAGACACACACAATGGGCCGGTCAAAGTGCAGGTCTAAGCGAGCCTGTGAATTAAACATTGAACACGAAATGAAAACAAACACACAAGCACAGAGCCTCCATTATCCCTAACTACAGTGAGAGGAAAAAAACAAACAAAAAAAACACTGAAACGTGATCGCAGTGAAAGACAGCAGTAGGACACATCCACGCACGTCGCTGCAAGTCTTCAGAGAAGCCAGTCACTAAACACACTTGCGCACACACACACACACACACACACACACACACACGCACACCAAGTTTTCAGTCAAGAGCCTTGTTTCCAAAGAAATAAAAGTTGAGAGTTCCACAACTGACGCAAAAGTAAAGCACAGAGGGACAGTGTTGAGTCGAGTCACACCCAGACAGCATCAGGACAGAGCCATGCGAGGAAAAGACAACCGGACGGCAGGGAGACGAGACTCAAAAGCTCAAGGACTGCCAGCTGAAATGAGTGGTCAGGGGTGTTATGGAGAAGATTGAAGATCAGATTTCTGGGAATTTTTGTTTAGCAAACTGTTGCTTTAAAAAAGAAAAAGAAAAAAAAAAAAACATCTCTTGTATGTAACAGGTTTGGGCGGCACCACAGACGAGGTCTTAGGGAAGAGGGTAATTTTATTTAGGAAAAAAAAAAAGAAACAGGGAAGAAGAGGGTTGGAGGAGGGAGAAAATGAAGAACCAGCAGTGCCCAGCTGTTTCTTATGATGTCCGGCGGCATGGAGCACAGCGGCCTTCGTCCAACCCCAAGCTAGTTTCATGTTTTGTATTTGAGAATTTCATGTTTTGGGGGAAAAAAACAAAACAAAAAACTTGTTCTATAATAAACTTTTTTTTTTTTTTAGATGCACTGTATATACACAAGTTCTGTCGTTTGTAACTTCTCGCTCAGCTTGTGGTTTTTGCACATTTTTCACCCAAAATATTCTTCCGTTTCTTATCTTGGTGGAAATCGGCGAACACTGGTGCTGCACTCTTTGCTTACATTTATTTTGTAGAAACTACTACAGCGGCACTTTTAACACGACGCCAGCAACGGACGTGACCCTGACATGCTCCTTTCGCCGCTGCTGAAGGATCTGAGCAGGTGCAGACGGAGGCTGGGGCGGATCCAGCGTTGTGGATATTCGATAATGGGAAGAGCCGTAGCTATAAATACTGCGGGAGAGACATTTTGGCCTGCTAGGAAAAAATAAATAAATAAATACATGCTCTCACAGCTGGCGGTTTCTCTCAGGCTCGTGAATGACTTCACTGTACTGCAGTTGTGTCTCCTGCTGACTGTGAAGCGCTTCTTCAGTGTAACCGTGTGAAGAACAGGGGAGTGGTGTTTTACTTTCTCTAAAAGGTCTCCAATATCGCAGGTCAGGGTGCTGATCTTAGACCAGACAAGCTCCTCTATTTCAGATCCGGGGTTTAAGAGGTGATCAGCTGCCAGGTTTGTTGCCTCTGCTGAGAAAAAGGGGGTTCCTACAGGGTAATTCGGGGGAAAGCCTGGACTTGGATAGATAGATAGACAGATAGATAAGAAAGATAGAAGGAGAGATGACCTTAGCCCCCGGTTTCTTCCGTGCAGTCTCAGTCTTATCAGCGAGGTAGCATCACCACATCAAAGACATCAGCACCCGCCACCCCCGTGATTCTCACAGCACACGGGCCGAGAGAGGAAACGACAAAACACGCCAGAAGCCACATCCGAAAGAATCTGCGCATAAAGAGCATCTGTCCAGCTGTGAATAAAAGCACGGTGAAAAGCCTTACCTGAGCTTCCCAACTGTTTATAGAATCTGTACTCCAAGTGAAGCTGCGGTGCCCTGGACTTAATCGGTTCCTGAAAGACAACGAGAACAAAATGCTGATCAGAAAAAAAAAAGAAGAAAAAGAAAGAAAAAAAAAGGATGCAGGAGAAATTCAAAACACTGACACTCACTAGATCCTGACAGTTTAATCACAAACTGGATGTTGAATTCTCAGGTCTGATTGGTCAGTAGGTCTTTGTTTCTCATTTACACCATGCCTCACCTCTGAGAAGCTTAAATATTAACGTTTTTTGGTGCGTTTTTATGTCTTGAGGAACAACTTGTTCATATGGATGATGTCCCAGTTCATTTTGGGAAGGAGTCTGCAGTGTCAGCAGGCGTGAAGCTGTAACTTGATGTTTCTTCAGAAATTCCCTGCTAACGTGACATGCTTTCATGATCAATATTACACACACACACACACACACACACACACACACCCACACACAGTAAGTCACCGACTCCCGACTTACAAACACGCTCCCAAAATGAAACTCGTTCGCAAGTTGGATTCGTTCATAAGTCCGACAAAGTGCGTCTTATACATCTTTGACACGAATATACAATGTAACGAATACGATAAACACATTATACTCTCTCAACACTGCACCTTTAAATCACGAAGGGAATCCTGGTGACGCAGCGGGGTCAGCTGACCTCGTTTAAAGTGACACAGGAAGACGTCGGGGACAACGCTACATGGTGTTTAATGCGCACTTGACCGGACACCATTTTGTTTCACAGCAGTTTCAGACTGTGAACTCCGTTTTGTTTCGGATTCTCTGAAATTCTGATTATTCACCATTAGGACAGCTTTACAGGACAGACATTTTCTATCATCATGCTCCCGGACTGATGCATTGAAACCCGGCGAGGCCGAATCATTTCTCCCGCACCCCCACATGCGCACACAATATACCTATAACTTTAGACATTTTATACATTCACTTACACACTGAAAATATTGAATATAATTGTTAATATTGTGATCTGCTGCACTGCAGTGTTTATTTTTTCTGGTACAATACATGTGAGCTACTTCCGCGATTTGTTCACATCTACGAATTTTCATAGAACCGCGGTCCGTTTGTATCTGCGGAAATTCGTAACCTGGATGATTGTAACTTGGGGACTTGCTGTATATGAACATTTTATTTGAATGATGAAAGTGTTATGGGGACACGGATACGGATGTTCTGCAACGGTAAATGTAAAGTATGGTAGTAAAAATAAAATAGCAGTAGTGGGAAACTTGGGGTAAAAGCTGAATAAAACATGTCAGACTTGGTATTGCTGCAAAATACTTCACTTCCTGATGGTGAGACGCCGTCACACCACAAGTTCTTGGCGTTAGTTACCTTCCTCCGATTGTATCGATGAACTTGGTTAAAAATTTCGCTATGAATAGATAAAGATTCACATCAGAATCAGTCATGAGCTTCTTGCGGTTTATCTGGCTTTTTACATCCATCCGTCGCTCCTTCATTACATATACCTTGTATAATACAAGTTATTTTAAACCTCGACAGACAGCCTATTCGATCATAAAACATAGTTTCTCTTTACTTCTTAAAGCTGAGGCAAAAACGGAAAAAAAAACAAAAAAAACGAAGCCCTCTTCATCCCGAAGCACAGTAGACCTGCTGATGGAAGCCCTTAATTTTTTTCTTTTCTTTTCGTAAACACATCTTGAAGGAAGTTGCTCAGACAGACAGAGTGTTTCCATCCATTTATTTTCACACGCGCTAGACAGACGCTTTCAGAGAGCAGTGTTTAAAGGAACAGCACACACACATCAGCCCTAAGCGGATGATGTCATACGCCGAGAGACCAGAATGACTAAAGGAGACATTTGAATGGATCGCTGATAAGCGATAATCGGTACGGTTTAACGGACTGGCCGTCGGGCGGTGACGTCCGTGCGGCGAGCGATTGAAGCTATTTCCCGCGTTCTAATTAAATCAGTACAACCGCAATAATGTGATAAACATGCTGGCAGACAGGAAGTGACTCACACACCGCTATGGCAAAGCTCTAATGGTTGAACAGCGGTGGTCGTGGTGGTGTTGGTGGCCTCCCTTTCTCCAATTATTTGGTTCAAATAAAAGTTGGAAAGTGCTCCAGCGGCTAATGGAGTGCGTCACGAAACGCATTGAGCGATGCTTCTAACAGCTGCACTTAGGTCTTGGGTTACACGGGAACGTCTGCTTGGCACCGACACGTCTCTCTGCTGGGAGTAAAATAAATAAATAAATAAATAAAAACGTGGCGACGTCCGTCTGTCTGTCTCTACATCCAGCTGTTTTAGTCTGTTCGTCTGTCGCTCTGTCCCTTTATCAGTCTGTCCATCTGTTCGTCCACCAGCTGGTCCGTTTGTCTGTTCTGTCTGAATTCACCCTAAACACACGCAACACCTGGCCATGAGGTTCCGCTTCCTGAAGAGCTCGTGCTCGACGTAATGGCTTCACTACATTAATCGGCCTAGATAATTAATCATTTAGATAAAGATTTTGAGAATGTCTTTAACATCAGCAGTGTTTATCGTGTCATCATCAAAAGCTGAAAATTTTTTAAAAAGCAGCTCTGAGGAAATCGGTGTGGAGGGAGGGGAAGAGGGGAAGAGATGATAAATCTTAAACCTTCCCTTTAATCTGAAGTTATTCATTCAAGCAGCTCGAGAGAGTTTACGCAATACGTTAGCCATCACTTTTTCCGTGGTTTCCAGACATCACCACCACCACGATAAATCGTAATAACGTCACAAAAGGCTTTTCAGAGATATTTTGAGTATCTATTTGAGAAAATTCACGAACCTGGATAGGAAGTAGAACCTTAAAAAAATGTTCAGAAACTGTTTTTTGCTTTTTTTGCATTTCTAACAGCTTTTCTTTCTCCTATTTAAATAAATGTTTTGCTGGAATACATTGAAAGAAATCTATATAATCCTGTGCTTCAATCTATATAAAGAATAGACTGAAGCACGGAATAACAGAAAAATTGCTTATTAATATTTAAAATCATAAATATCGCTTTTCTCAAAGTGTGACACTAGGTGGCGGCCCTATAACTTACGAACATTCGAGTTATGAACTATTCGCAGATACGAACGGACCGCGGGTATAAGTCCGGTTCGATCACTGAAGTCGCTGATTGTGTATTGTACAAAAATAATAATAAACACCGCAGTGCACCAGATACCAATATTTACAATTATATACAATATTTTCAGCGCGTAAGTGCATGTATAGTGCGTAACCTGTAATCATTTTTTTCTATAAAAAAATATTTTATATGTTTTAAAACAAACATGAATCTGACAGGTGTGCGTGAGACTCTCACACTCGCATCCCGACCCAACCTAAACCAGGATTATCATCACAACACAGTAATTTAACCCAAGGCCAGGCTTAAACTCTGAGACACCAAAATAAGCTCCACCCCACCAGGATAACGTTTACTCTCCTCTGTCTGAGTGACCCATGACCTTTCCTAGATCCACCCTTCTTTCAGCGTGACAGCTTTGCATCTTTGTGTCTCTCCTACCACACGACTCAGACCTTCTTTACTCGATCACGACGTTCCCTAAGATCGCCGAGACTCGCCCCGGCTAGACCTACGAGATGACACATGGGATGGCGATGTTGTCGGTATTAGCATGAAATTTAAAGCTTTGAAAGCTGGACACTGACAAAAGGAACTAAAGCGCCAGTGCATCGTTTGGCTTTTATGTGAAGATAAAGTAAAGGGTGTGCTGCGGTCAGTCACATTCGGTTGCTTTCAAAACAAACACACGGTCACGCTCTCATTGACAAGTTTGGACGCTTGAACAGACTGTATTACGAAATCTGAAGAAGAAGAAGTGTAGCATACATGCACAGTACTGGCTGTGTGTGTGAAAGAATGTTTTTTGTTTCTTGCTGATGTTCTCCCACAGCCAGGTGATGCGTCATGTTTGCTGACCGGAGCAGCAGAACCGAACAGAAACTGAGCCACAGTTTTACATGATGACCATCAGCATGTTTTATTAAGAATCACACAGTCGTGCACTTTGTGCTCCAATGCTGAGATCAGCTTTAATCCGTCTCACAAGGGCAAAGTGGGGCTTGACTGAAAGTGATATTCACAAAAAAAAACAAAAAAAAAAAAACACTGCTTATCTTTAAAAATAAAATAAATAAATAAACAAACAAAACAATGAATGTTACTTAAAAAAAAAAAAAACATTATGAGGACTAATGTCATGTTTATTGACCTCTAACCTGGCATTCGAAACTGACCTGAGGACAGTCCTTAATTCTAAAGGTTCGTTCCGATCAGCCTGAAGTACGCTGCGAAGTGCACTTCACAAAGTGTTCGGCCATGTTAAGGGAGCGAAAAATGTTCAGTTCAAAGGGAACTGCGATCGGTGTAGAGAACGACAACATGTGAGAAAGTGATGTAATGGTGGGTTTGCATTTGTTCAAGCGTCCAACAGAACGTTTCTATGTTAACGTCACACACACATGGCTTCCATATATTGTCCAAGATCAGGTCCAGTATGGGTTGCCAGATAAAACTTGAGAGTTACGTTTACGTACACATTTGCCATTTGAAAAACACGTCTTGAAAAACTAAAATTTGGCAGATTTTTTTTCCAGCTCAAGACAATAAAAAGTTTATTCGACTGGGTGTAAATCCGCCTGATCTGACAACAAGACTCACAACCTTTAGAGCATCACGTTCGTGAGGCCCATTATACGCTACAACTTCACACTTTCGTACATCAGATTCTTGTGTGTGTGATTTGTAAGCCCATTTGTAACCTTGCAAATCTGTAATATGTGTTAAAAACAAATAAATGAACAAATAAATAAATCTTAAGCTGATTTGTCCACCTTAGGGTAGACTGACTAGGGCATTACGATTTTTGATTCAGTTCGCTTCAATAGCACTAATGTCTCAAGTAGCTCTACACAGCTATATTTCTACATGTTTCCAAGTATTATGAAAGTAACGTGCACTGAAGTGCTATGTAATTTGTGTGGTTAAGTGTATGAATGTCACCGCCTACAAAGCAGCTATTTATTTAAACCCAAAAGCAGCAAACTCTTGCATAAAATGGAAGTGGAAAAGGTTTGCACTTTTTGCAGAGATTGTGGTATATTAAAAGGGAATCGTCAAAGTTAGAGAATTAATTGTTTGAAAGTTTACATGAAGAGCTCAAAAGGAGGGAATCGATACTGAACTGAAAACTGAATTTTCAGAATTCAGAATTGAATTGCAGAGGTGTCAAGTACAAATACTTCGTTACCTTACTTAAGTAGAAATTTGGGGTATCTATACTTTACTGGAGTAATTATTTTTCAGATGACTTTTTACTTCTCCTCCTTACATTTTCACACAATTATCTGTACTTTCTACTCCTTACATTTTAAAAATAGCCTCGTTACTCCTATTTTAT
>JAOVVA010000032.1:13938152-13960542 GCA_028565275.1 Leiocassis micropogon | reverse complement strand
CACAAAGCGGAAGGAGACGCAAACAGTTAGCTGTGTAGTGATTTGATGGAGCGTTCTGTTGCGGGCTGCAAAATGGAAAGGAGCGATAAAAACATCAGCGAGACAAGAGAAGAGAACTTTTAGCCCTGAAAGTTAAGTCGCACAACTTGGTGTTTTTGTATAATTATTTATTTTAATGTGTCTCTTAGTTGTTGTTATTTTTTTTACTTAGTCATTTGAAATACCTTTTTTTTTTGTTTTGTTTTTGCATCTGAGAAAAGGCTTTAAAATAGGAATGTATTGCACTTAATTCATTTCAGTCAACTTTAAGCTGTTCCATGTATTGTGAATAATGACAATGTTTATTTTAGATAAAATGCTGTATGCATTTAAAAAATAAAAGTAGATTTTTCTAAAAAGAAAAGCAATTAATCTTTGTTTCTCATACATTTACATGGTTGTTTAATTAAGCAAAAGTACATTTTATCCGATTACTCGATTAAATTTTTGGTAGAATATTCGATTACTAAAATATTCGATAGCTACAGCCCTAGTAGTACAGTAAGTATCTAGTAGGGAAGGGAATCACCGGGGGACCCAGCCGTTACGATGTTATCGCGTTACTGCGGTGATGATTCGAGTTGCATCACGGAAAAAAAAAAAAGTCATTTTAGATTTTGGAGTCGGTGTGGCGATACATGAACCTCCACACAAAAGAATCAAATCCCCCACATCTCTAATATTTAGAATTCAATATTTGACAAAGATTTTCATTCCAGAATCCACAACAGACTTGCTATAAATCAGACAATCTACCAAGAAGAAAATAAAAAACAAAAATCTCTCTACACACTCCAATTCATTCTCAATTCCTGCTTCAGCTCCTGAGAGGTGTGCAGGTAATTTATTGCAGAGTTTGCACCCGCCCACTAATGATGCTGCTGAACAAGCAAAGCTCTACCTCCGCTCCTCCTACCTCACCAAATTTCACACAACAAGAATAAAATGATAAGTTTGACACTTACGCCAAGTCCTTCCAAATATCGCTCCGGTTATGTAATACAACAAGATTAACGTAGTGGAAACGTGGAAAAAGTACTTTTTTTTTTTTTACTGCGGATGATGTATAACAGTGTTTCCCCACACATAGAGGACACATGGGCGGGGCGCCCAAGTATGTTTGCCGTATCATTTTTAAACAGCCATCCATTCAGTCTCTACGATCGAATAACTCGTAGCAGACAGTTCACAGAATAAACAGATACATGGGCGGTATCACCAAAACGGTGTACTGAGTAAATCCAGCGTATGACAACTGCCGTAAAGAGAGTAAGAAGGGCGTACTGACTGTCACATATGCTCTGTACAGTGAGGGGAACGAGCTCTTCTTTTTATAAAAAAAAAAAAACAAAAACAGGATGGATTAACCCTTAAAACTAGTGGCACAGATCCGTGCGGCAACACAGCACTGGACCAAAAAAAAAAAAGAAAAAAACAAAAAAAACTGCTTGTATTTAAAGTCTTGCCTGTGTGCATTTGGGATTTGTGATACATCATGCAGAACCAAAAATACTTTTAAAACATGTAAACGGTACTGCGTCCGAAGTATGTAAATGACATCACAAAAATGCAGAACTAAAAATGTGTGTACTATTATTATTATTATGTTACAGAAATAGCCCAAAAAAAACATGTGATCTTATGAATCTCTGCTATTTCTTTGATTATACGACCCATTTAAAAAAAAAAAACATTTTTAAATCAAGTTATGTATTTTTATGTCATGTCTGTCTGTGATGATCCCTAGCTGGAAATGAGACGTCCACTTACCAGTTTAATTGCCACGTATTCGTTGGTGTAGAGGTTCTTGCCGAGCCTCAGCTCTCCGAAGTTCCCACATCCGATCTTCTTTCCCACGCGGAAGTTGGGTCCGACCATGAGGACGCCGGAATTCCCGCCTGTGCCGCGGCTACCGTGCCCGGGCCGTCCTCCACCCGGTTTAGACATCCTCCTGCCCTCGTCGGCGTCTGCCCTCCCACCCCTCTTATCAAAATCCATAAGCTTGTGGTACCCTGGCCTCTCCACGGTTACTCACCGGCCATGCAAAGCAAAAAGGTGTCAAAATGAAGGCCGGGGTTTTTTTTTTTCTGTTTTTTGTTGTTTTTTTTTTTACCAGAGAGGGAGGGTCAGAGACAGTACTCCGTACACAAATCCAATCCAGAATCCAGAAAAAAAAGAAAAGAAAAAAAAAGTCACGTAAATCCTTCACGGCTCCTCTGGTCAGGGTGTGTGGCACGTGACCGCCTGACTGAGGCGGGTGGTGCTATCATGCGCGTATTTGCATGCGTACACATACATAGCAAAAAAAAAAAAAAAAAAAAGAAAAAAAACACACACACACACACCCACCCACCCACTCTCTCACACACACACACACACACACACACACACACACACACACACACACACACACACTCACTCACATTCACACACAAACGAAATTCCTGCTAGTGGATCCAATCAGCCACCGTTGAACGTCTACTTGGACTCCGCATGGCTTCCTCGAGTCATTCGGTGGGGAAAAACGTCTTCATGTCCCGAGTCTGCCGGCGGACGTGATGTCGACAGGGACGGTTCAGGCGATCGAGGCGTACTCCTCCTCCACTAGATATCTGTAAAATATAAAAAAATAATAATAATCTTAGATTAGTGGAAGAAAGGAGTAACCTTTGCTTACAAAGAACAAAGTGTTGACCGACTCTAACAAAATTCCACAACATATTCAACCCGCAGACGTTAAACAGACATAAACCTGGTAAACAATCCGTCGACACTAATCCAGCAGAGTGTTCAGACTAGCCTAAGAAAGATAAAGACTCGGCAGAGAAAACACACCGAACAGATTTCGAAAAAATTAAAAGTGACCGAGCAGCACCCGTCTCAGGAAGAGGGGAAAGAAAAGAAGAAGAAAAAAGAAAAAAAAAAACCGCGAGATGTCTCAGGATCGGAAGCATTTATTAGTCGGGAGGAGAACAAACTGAAAACGAGGTGCATTAGCGGTCATGGGATTTTACAGCGTGAAACAGAAGGGTCGCAAATTACAAGCCAAGCAACGCTCGTATCGGGTTCAACAACCTCACTGTTCTCCCAGAGTCCTGGAGAAGAGCCTGCGGGTCACCGAAACGGGTCAGGGTTTGCATAACTTCATGGAACTAAAGAACCACAATTATTTCCTGTTAACAAAACTGTGACATTAGGACCTAACGATTACTACCAAAGTTTTTCACACTTATTCTTCCGGTTTCTGAAACTGAATCAGTGTTATTTATAGCTTGATGTGTTTAGGCATAATTAAAACAAACAAACAAAAAAAGCAAATATAATAATAGAATATATAATTTAATAATCTAAAATGAATAAAGAAAAAAGTATCCACACTCCAGTTATATTCAAACTTCTGTTGGTCTCAGAAGCTCAGTGCTTTCCGCTCAAGGCTTCTGCCTTCCCCGATCACTGCTGTGCAGGTGTGAACATTTTTTTTTTTTTTTTTTTATTTCAGTACGGCAGTTGTAACTGCGGTGCGAGCTAAAATGGACGCCACACACCGAGAGGGAGGATTCGCAGGAAAGATGATCAGGGTGCAATGATTCGATAGATTTTTACGTGGTCTGAGGGTGTACCTGGTGCCGAAACAACTCACGGAAGAGCACAAACAAAGGCGTTTGGATATCTGCAAACAAAATTTGGACCGTTATTGTTAGAAAGGTGAAAGTTTCTTAAAGAGAGTCATTACTGGTGACGAGACACAGATTCATCACTACGAGTCTGAGGGTAAACGGCAGAGTACGGAACGGAAACATCCTCAATCGCCGACCGAGAGAAAGTTAAAAAGTCAAAGATCAGCTGGAAAATTCATCAGCGCTTACAGTTTCCTGGGATTCTCAAGGGCCAGAAGTATTGGAACATCATCAGGAAAAAGGCTCGACAATCAACAGTCCTCGTTACAGTGAGACGGATTAAACGCAGAGGACCGATATCCAAGATAGCGTTGTGATCTTCCATGCCGATGCACGTCCGCATACTTCTGCCCACACTCTTGAAGTTTTTTTTTTTTTTTTTTTTTTTGAGGTGTTAAATCATCCTCTCTATAGTCCTGATCGCGCTCTGTTCTTTCACCTGTCTGGTCGACTGAAAGCAGATGAAGGTTCACTTCTGATGAAGAAGTGAAGACAGCAGTGCATTCATGGCCCACAGCTCAGAGAAAAAAATTTTTTTATGAGGGAACACACTCGTACAGTTCTGTGGTTTTTTTTTTGTTTGTTTGTTTTAAAAACTCACGAGTCTAGGGCTGAAACGATTCCTCAAGTAACTCGAGTAATTCGATTACAAAAAGTGATTTGTTTGAGGCAAAATCTTCTGCATCAAAGCTTCTTTTAATAAATTTTAAAAGATTGCGTTATGTTTTTGTGCAATTATTTGTTTGGCGTGACACAGCGCACTTCCGGATGCAAGCCGCAAGTAAACAACGACGAAGAAGAAGCGCTTACGTCACCCACAAAGCGGAAGGAGACGCAAACAGTTAGCTGTGTATTGATCTGAGGGAGCGTTCTGTTACAGGCTGCAAAATGGAAGGAAGCGATAAAAATATCAGCGAGACAAGAGAAGAAGAAAGCAGCAAGAGAAAACGACAAAAATTGTCAGTCAAGGCTTATGTTATGCCTGAGCTGTAGATTTAAAAACTTTTAGTCCTGAAAGTTAAGTTGCACAACTTTAAGACTTTAAAATAAGAATATATTGCACTGTAATGCACTTAATTCATTTCAGTCAACTTTAAGCTGTTCCTTGTATTGTGAGTAATGACAATGTTTATTTTTGATAAAATGCTGTATGCATTTAAAAAATAAAAGTTGATTTTTCTAAAGAAAAATCTTTGTTTCTCTTATATATTTTACATTACTGTTTAATTGAGCAAAAGTACATTTTATCCGATTAATCGATTAAATTTTTGATAGAATGCTCGATTACTAAAATATTCGATAGCCACAGCCGTACATGAGTCACCTTCAATTCACATCCGGCAGGTGAGGCGGATTGAGAATCGCAAACACAAACACTAAACAAACACAAAAACAAAAGTCTTTAACACAGAAATTTTCATATAAAGAAACTTTTATCAGAATCTCTTATTTAATATCAATCATTTTTTTGTCTAATTAAATCCATTAAAAAAAAGAGGTACTTGAGACTGGTGATGATTATACGACCGTTTTCTGATAACAGGAACTAGCACAGATGTTCCATGACGTTAATTGTAACAATAAATGGATGAAAAAGTTTGACACTGTTCCTTAATTTCTTTTTTTTTTTTTTACAAATCGCGAAAGGAATAAAACACTTCAGGAGATTGTTTAGGTGGAAACTCCGGATCACATCGTGGATGAGTTTCCCATCACAGAACTACTTCAATTAGTTTTATTCCTCACTAAAAGAAACACAGACATCATCCTTACAACAGGACACAACAGGACTGGCTGCATTTATTGCATTAGTTCAGATAGTTTGTGTTAGGCTACGGTCACATGACTCAATTCAGATTATAATTTTTTTTGGGTCAGATCAGTTTTGCATGTCATGATGATTACAAGTGTGTAAGCGTCTGTCAGTGGAAACTGCACGCATACACATATACACACACACACACACACACACACACACACACACACACACTGATACGTCTTAGCTCAAGTCATCTGGGTTAAAACACGTCATATGTGTGCGAGCAATAATATCAACAGTTAAAACCACAGCTATAATAGTTTAAAAGTGAAAGTAAGAGCATTTACACACACACACACACACACACACACACACACAGAGAGTGATTAGAACTGAAGATCTGGATTAAACACGGGCGTGTCTGGGTATGAAGGGAAGCATGTGAAGTGATAAACCCGCCGTAGTACACGCCCCTGGAGGCAGCAGTGTCATGATCTGGGGTTTCTTCAGCGGCTCAGGTCAAAAGTCAGCTGACAACCTGAATGTACTGAATGACCTAAAAATCTATGGAAGTTTTCTGACTTGATGGCACGGGGCATATTCCAGGATTCAAAAGGAGAAAGATTAGTTTTGTGAGCATGAGGAACCATTTTCACACATAAACCCATAAATCAAAGATAAAGTTGAAGGTTTTTTTTGCCAATGGACTGTAAAATACAGTTTGACTCGACTTCTAAAATTAGATTCTTTTCCATTCTCTTACACGATTCTTTTTTTTTATTATTATTATTTTCAACCAAAGTATTAATTGCACTTTTATTGACGAATTAAAAAAAAACAACAGAAAAACATTTTTTAGACAACCATGCTGTCTACACAGGACTTTCATTTCTTACAAAAAAATAAAATAAAAAATTCCTTATTTTAGCTGTGCACTGATCGAATGAGCTACGTTTGAACTGACTACACTGTATTTTATAATATCTTATATTTTTGACTTTTATATTTATATAATATAATATTTATATTTTGATTTTAAACCATTTAAAAAGTTTTATTGCTATTGTTTTCTATTTCATTTTATGATAATTTTCTTCTCCTTTATGTAAAGCAGTTTAAATTACCATTGTGTATAAAATGTGATATACAAATTAACTTCCCTTGCCTTATTTCAGAAGCCTTAACGTGAATAAGTTTTAAAGCTTTAAAGTTAATGAACAAAATAACTAAATAGCACCTGTGCTTTGTACAGTACTTTTTCATTTATATGAAATATATATACATACATATATACATATATACATATATATATATTTTATCAGCACAAGGTAAACGTCAGTTTGTTAGATGGTTTAAAATTAAATACATAATTTACAGTATAGAATGTATTGTTTTTAAAGGTTTTATTGTTGACCTTAACATACTCCTAGTATAATTCTAGGTAAGTTAGCTTTCAATCTGTTCTCGGGGTCTGAGGTTTATTTAACTAATACAGTAAGTTATATCACAATAAAAGATATAACTCATATTTAAAGATATTTAGTTTTTGGTGTGTGTGTGTGTGTTAGACATTTTCCTACTGCTGACAATAATAATACTGATATAAACTAACACATGCGCTGAAGGAGCCAATCAGAAACAGGCTGGCAAAACATGTACGCCTCCACCCACAGGTTCTAATTGACGGGTACTGTCCCTCCTCATGCCTATAATTGGTTGGAATTGAGTGAGCGAGCGTTTAGTGAGAGTTTAGGTGATCGAAAATAAAAACAGCTTTTGTCACAAAAATATCTTCTTACTGCTCCAGCTCCGCCAGGTAAACTGATTAACTTGTTTAGGCCTTGTTTTGCTTCCTTGTTACACGTCACGTGAGTGACGGCGGAACGGCGTAAATGAGGAAGAGAGATGAGAGAAGTGATTTGAGTTTATGGCAACCATTTGCTAATCTCTGGCCTAACAGGTGGACTGATTGTGTTACACAGTGTGAGTGTAAGCACAGAGAGAGACTGAAACGACATCTGGGGTTGTTCTCAAGTAAATAAGTGAACACGCAGTGTGACCTGAATGCAGGGAAATACATGCATGTCTATTTTCATTTAATCAAAAATAGAAATAAAGGCGTTAACTTGAAATTTGCAATTCAAGCTCTGTTCACGTTATTTCATGACTTGTCAAATGTTTTCCCATTACGTTTTATTTTTTTCCTGATAAATGTGTGTCGTCATTACGCACACACACATAACGTGAAGATTCATAACTTGTGTGTTGAGTGGAGATGTGTAGTTATCGTTATACCAATATGACATTAGGTTTAACATCAGCGTCAGGGTGGGAGTGTCCTTTTTCCTGGTCTAAAAATCTGGTTTTAACTGGTCTATAATTACATACGCATCTCTACATCCTCCAGCATTTGACTCCTGAAGAAAAGAAGTGAAACAGGTAATGTAGGAACTCGTGACACGGCTTCAAGCTTGCAGCGAATGATCGATGGAGACCGGGGTTAGGCCTCGCCGCCTTATCAAAGGTTGCACACATCAGACAAAAGTAAAGTTTCTGCCGAAAGTCCTCGAATGGTCCTGTACAAGACGTGTAACGAGATTTTCAGCTTTAATTTTCAGTTATTTACATCTATTTTTTTTTTGTGGTGCACTGAACTGCATTTGTACAAACTGCATTTGTAGTTAAAAAAGATAAACCCACATGAAGACCTGAGAGATACCTTTTGGAGAGAAGAGGAGCAATTTTTTAAAATGAGAAAAGCACAAAGGATTACACAAACAAAAACGAGAGTGTTCTACACAACCAATCCTGGAACAAAGACTCCCTGATGTCAAAGTGATAGAAACGATAAAGTGTGGAGAGAGACAGGATCTGCTCACGGTCCAAAAACATAAAGGCTTATTGGTCTAGACTGATGAAGGTAGGCTTCCATGGGTCGATGCTACCAGGAAGACATTCTGTCTATCATTTAGTGAAATTTATTTATTTGGCCCAAACAATGGCCCAAAGATACACCGCAAACACAAGAAAGGGACTAAAAAGAAGTCAAATCAATCACCAGACCTGGGTCAAACACAACTGAGCAGCATTTCACCTACTGAAGAGAAGCTTGAAGGAAGAAACCCCCAAAACAAACACCAACTGAAACAAGCTGCATTAGCAGCTTCCAAAAGCATCACGAAAGGAGACTGCATCATTTCGGTGATCTCCCACAATGATGGAAAATCTGATCTATCGTCTTATAATTATAGTTTGATCTCTTTATTGTATAGCAAAAACAGAAGGATTAGTCTTTCCGGTCCAATACTTTTAGAGAGGAGTGTATGTATACATGTGACTGGAGTCTTCCTGGGCAATTGTGAGTCATGTAATATTCAGCGTCACTCCTCTAAGCCTCTGAAATATTTATCAACGACAAAATGACTTTGCTCTGCCAGACGGCAATTAAGGCAAATTTTGAGGTAATTATTTCCCCTGCTGTGTTTTTTTTTTTTTTTTTTTGACAATCCATCAAGCACACAGACACACTCCGGGCGCTGAAACGTCAGGCGTCTGTTGCGCTCGTTCGCCGAACGCCAGTCGTGAATGACAGGAGAGATGAAATAGTTTCTCTGCAAGAGCTCGATTGTGGGGGGGTGGCCCGGCTCTACACGGGCGTGAATCGAAACCATGGCGACACTTGTTTTTCTTAGATAACGGTAAAATATATATACCTAATAAACAATTTGCATTGTGCTTAATTAAACAGACACCACTTTACATATTTACGTTCATGACTTGAGTGACGATCACAACCTTACGAGCGACAGTGTATTTCATAAAAAAACCAAAAGATTGCTCTAACAATTCTTTGTCTCTTCAGTTCCCCACTTCAAGCTGTAGCAATTGCCTGTAATTAATTCCTGTTTTAAAAAAGGCTGTCATGTACAAACCTCTCGTTACAGTGTATAAAAATGTACTAGAAAAAAAAAAAGAAAAGAAAAAAACTTGAAAAGAAGTAGCAGAAAACACTGGAGCCTCGGGGAGGGTTGGGGTATAATATGGTGAGGACAATTTAGACTTCCTGTATCTCTTGAGCGACAGATGTCTTGCCTAATCAGGAGTAAGACTTTCATTCGCAAACTATACCTACCTTTTCCGGTTTGTTCGAATTGTCGTTGTATTTTCTGATTTGCCATTTTGTTTCCGGATTTATGTTATGTTGTTTTTGGTTTTATTATTTTGTTTTGCACTTCTTGGCCACCATACTTTTCTTTTTAAAGAAAACAAAACATTGTGTATTGAAACACCTAATGTGCGCATTTTGGAGAAAAGACTGGCAATGTTAAAGAAAGAAAGGCTGAATGCTTTCATAATCACAATACAACTAAATCCAACAAAGACACCCTGTCACACGTTGTTCTTCGTTTGTGTCCTTTTAATTCAATTCCACAGACGGATAGAGAAACATTTTCACTGTACATTGATGATTTTATAAAGCAACAAGATGATTCTTTTTTTTTAAAAATAGCCTGCTGCTACGTTAACATCTGATTAATTTAACCACTCCAGATTAAACATTGGGAAGCTTTCACAAGTGTTAGGCCTTTTGCTGAATCTGAATTAAAGCGAAATTGCCACTTTTGATTTGTATTCATTAAACTTCTACAATCATTGGTTGAAATTATAAAGGATGGGAATCCGCAGTCACCACCCGATACATCATCATGACAACCAGGTGCCGATTAAAAGTATGATCCTGTAAGTATAACAATTTTATAAATATCATGATTCAATATTCAGTTGATATTTAATTACAATTTTAAGACTTTAAACCTTAAAAGTTGTTATAACTCAAAAGTTCTATACCTCAGATTCACAAATGAATTGAACACGAGTAATTAAATGTCACCCGTTCATTAGAACGTTCGTTTTCTCACTTAAAAAACAACTGCAGCAGCTAAACAACACAAACTAAATTCAAACACAAGAGTTTAACATTTAATCTCAAATTAATTTCAACAAAAACCTAAATATTCACAGCACGTATCTCTGTAATCTGCCATAATTATTATTACTAAACAAACTTGGCAAATAACTCACTCCTATCACATGGGATGCCAAGGTGGGAATAGTTTAGAGTGTACCACCTGTAGGATTATAAAGAAAGACGTTTTACCGCCTCCAAAGTCTTGAGTGTGTGTCAGGATTGTGAATCGCAGGCACATGCAGCTTCTAACGCGTTTTGGGACTGATGCAAGTGTGTCTAGTGAGTGGATTTTGAAACTAATTCGCTCACAGGGTTTGGATAAAAAGGTTGATTGGAGATTTTTTAACGTCCCCGATGTTTGATAACGTTACGCCATAACAACGAGTCACCGCTCAGAAGCTTGTGCACAGAATCGGTTATATCCGAGGCTGATCAGTCACAGCTAATCAAAAATGAAAAACTCACCAGTTAAGTTAGGATTCAAAAACAAAACACTACAACCCTTAACATGTCCGCTGCACTGATTCAGGCTCGACTCACTTCATCACCGCCCTGGAGTTTGATCAGAAGCAGACAGAGACGGCATCAAACCTAAAATGATTGCTGTGCTCTCACCGGACTAAAAACAATGCTGAGGATGAAAACACTGCAAGGTTTGATTCAAACTAAATATAAATCTACATGTGTGGAGCAGCACCTTAAAAAAATGTCCTGACTGCACTCCTGTATGTGCTTAGAACTGTTTCTGGCTCCCTTTTTCTCTCTCAAAAATTGCAAGTTTTCATTCACCTATGAGAACTGACTTTGCTCCATGCCTTGGTTTGCCATTCCATACATCCCTACAGTGCGTGCAGATTTAAGGGTATACCGATGACCCTGGCGTCGTGCAAGTAC
Organism: Leiocassis micropogon; assembly: GCA_028565275.1. Taxonomy (NCBI): domain Eukaryota; kingdom Metazoa; phylum Chordata; class Actinopteri; order Siluriformes; family Bagridae; genus Leiocassis; species Leiocassis micropogon. The sequence goes on along the minus strand of JAOVVA010000032.1, from coordinate 13,949,204 downwards.
AACGAGGAAGTAAGATGACCAATCAGGTTACATGGCATGTGATTTTTTTTTTTTGTTTTACATTGTGCACAAAAGTACTGAGCTAGAAGTCGTCTCAAAGCGCGGCTCAAGCCGCCCATTTGTGTGGACTAACTAGTCTAACAAGGAAGAAAAACATCCAGGGTAACCAGCCAGGATTCATTCACTATTAGCAGAAAAGAAGTTCTGCCCTGATTTCAGTCAAAGCTTAACAATACATAAATGAACAGATACTTTATGTTCACATGTTTTAATCCCATCATAATCTGTGTAGTTGTCGATAAGTTGGACTTTCCAGCAAGCACAAATGACTTGATTACGCCCTAAACTACAAACAATTTTTAAATGTCAATCATGAGGGTTAATCGTTAAATATTGTCTCTCTTCTTTAATAGTTCTTCGCTAGTTTTGTTAATTTGTGACGTTAATTTATGTTGGATGTAGCACCTTGGTCCTGTAGGAACCTGAAGGAGGTCGTTTCGTTTCAATGTACATGGTTGAAATTACAATAAAAAACATAATCTTGACTTGACTAAACCTTGTAATGCTGATTTTAGATTTACAAAGTAAATATAAAAAGACAAACAATGAGTTACTTAATTATCAGGGCTGTAAAACAGCTTTAGCTATCAAGGAACTACCTTGGTTATTTCAGGAAAAACAAGTCTTACAGCATGAGGATACAAGTGAATCAAAGTTTTATTTTTAATATTAATTTTTTTTATCTTGCTTTTAAATCTGACTGATTTTTGGGTTTTTTTGGTGTGTAGAAATGCATTTGACTTGCCTAGATGATAAGTTTTAACCTGGATTAAAGCGATATGAATTTGTTTAATGTGATTGCTCAAACATGCATGTTTGTATGCTTTAAATCAGCTAGGCATTAAACAAATAGATATTCTAAATAAATGTAAAAAGTACTTTAGATTTTCCTCCACACATACATGTGTTAAACAAAACAAAACAATTGTGTTGCTTAAAAAGGCTCAACCCCAGGAAGGTTTGCTGGGAAGAGAGCACTTAGCTTGTTGGCTATCCAAACTAGCAACCTGTTTAACATTTTCAACAAATGTTAAGATCATTAACACACTATTTAACACAGGAAGATGACGAATGATTAAGATGGTAATGGTTTTATACCTGAATTGACACCAGAGCAAGTTATTACGGCTTCTGTGTGATTAAACAGCAAACACTTATAATATAATATCATATTCACATTTAAGTAATAATATTCACTTTTTTAAAATTAAATCCGTATGATAAAATGACGTCTTTATATCTACGTGGTTACAGTATAACATGATCAGGGATTCCATTAGCTTGCTAACTTAAGAGTGGGCTTGTCATTTTAGTTACCTTAGCGCTAGCTAGCCTAGCAACAGCTACCTGAACGAATTTTCCAGAAACAAAAATTACCTCTTAACTCTTAAACATATTTAACGTCCGTCCTTGTGAATTATATCCAAATCCTTATTTATTTACAAACGGAAAACAACAAAAATACGTAACCAAAACCGCGTAAAACTTACTACATAGCATGCTAGCTAAAAATCTATTTCTTATCTATACAGTATGTATATATATATGTGTATATATATAGGGCTGGGAATAGCAGCTAAGCTGCTATGTCGCTCGATGTCCCGCCTGCTATGCCGGGATTGGCTAGTCATATCGGCTAACCGCGTTTGATTGGTTGAGAGAACATATTCCGAGTAGAACTAGCCAATCCTAGGCAAGGAGGTGGAGGGAAGGTTGCTTTGCTCGGTGTATAGCGCTAGTTTATAGCCACTTAGCTAACCGAGCTAGCTAGCTAGCTAACTTGCTAACATTTCGATGGAAGTATTTTCTTGTGTCGTAGGCTTTAGGAAACGTATAGAATAAAGGCGGGTTTACCTGAAGGTTCGAGTCTGGGTGTCGAAAGCCCATATATTCCCGTGTTCATGGCTTTAAATTGTGTTTTTTAGTTTATTTTTAAGTCCCCACAGCGGCTACGCTAAGCGCGGAGTCGCTGTTGTCTCTTTAAGCCTGCTGAAGAGGCGTCAGTAGAGTCAGTCACTCCCCATCACACTTTGAGAGCAAACACACACACACACACACACACATCCGGACTTGAAGAGAACGCACAGTCCTGCTCTTACCAACATGTCTCTATTACACACAACCCAAAGAAATAAGCATGCTTATTTGCATGTTCTGTTACATAGTAATGAGAGAACTTTGGCAAGTTGATACATATCCTACACATGAGAACACACACATCTATGAGCAATCACCATGAGCAAAGTTGAGTTAAATGTAAAAAAAAAAAAAAAACATTCATTCATGCATTCATTTTCTATACCGCTTTATCCTGAAGGGTCACGGGGGCCCTGAAGCCTATTCCAGGAGACTTTGGACATGTGCACACTGGACAGGTTGCCAATTCATCACAGGATGCACACACACTACAGGCAATTTGGGCACACTAATGTCTTTGGACTGTGGGAGGAAACCGGAGTACCCGGAATAAACCCACCAAGCACGGGGCGAAGATGCAGACGAGACCCAAGGCAGGAATCGAACCCTCCGCCCTTCGTCCACCTGCCATCCAAATCATCCTCGGGCGACAGATACTCCCACCATGGAGATATATCCGTTGGCAGTTACTTAAGGGGTCGAGTTGCCAGCTTGACACCTAATTGTCTTTCACACACTTGGGGACACTAATTTGCAACCTACATACGTATCTTTTTCCTCTAGTACCCAAAGGAAACCCACCAAGCATGGGGAGAACATTCAAACTCCACACACAGACCTGTGGCAGGAATCAAACCCTGACCCTGGAGGTCCAGTGCTAACCACTAAGCCACCATGCCACCTTGTAGAACCTAGATTGTAGGAAAATACCACTTATTTATAGCAATTATCAAGTAGTTCTTGTTACACTACATCAATTATTCATTCATTCAAATTCAGGAAGTTCTTCATCCTGGTCAGGGTCATCCCTAGGTATGAGGTACTGTAGAAATACACTCTGGATAGGACACCAGTCCACATCACACACACATATTTACAACTACTATCCTCTGTATTGGCATGGTTTTGAGCAGGGATCTAAAGGAAACCCACACGGACCTGGGGGAGAACGTGTAAAACCCAGAACCTGATATCAAGCTGGGGTTTCTGGAGTCCATCACTGCATCAAAGTCTCCTCCTCATTCTACTTGGAACCTGTTCTTTGGACCAGGTTCTTGGGGGTGTTTCTCACTACTGTCCACATTACAAATATTCCAATGACAATGATTTAAAAAAATTAAAAAAAACAATTACTTAATGCCGGTTGATTGAATAATTAAGCTTCGTCCTCAGTTCCTAAAAGAAGGGCCGATTGATGGCACTCTTACAGTCCCACATTAAAGGGTTCTAAAATTTGGGAACGGTGTAATAGTGAAGAGTGGCACAGGGCTCCCTCTATAGGTGGAAGCAGCAGCAACACCAGCACCGACATTCATTCAGTCATGTCACTCATGTTAAGTACCTGCTTTTTCCTGGTCCGGGGTGCAGGGAAAACTGGGTCTCATTCCAGTCCAGCACATGGCCCACACACACACACATACACACACACACTCATTCACAAATAGTGCAATTACACGCCTCCTGAAAGTCCACCTCCTGGCATGTTTGGGAGGGATAAGATGTCAGAGAACCAGGAAGAGAACCGATGAGGACGACATGCAAAACTTCTCCCAGACAGTAACCTGAGCTCAGGATTGACCTGGTGTCCCTGGAGTTGTGAGGCAGCAAGCGAGACTACCTGCTGCATCGCTTCAGCGGCCATGCAAGCAGTGCTTTTCAAGTGGAATAACTTCAATTCTACATTTAAGAATTAATAATGTGCTCTTGTGATCTGGTGATAGTTGCCAAAATTGAAACCGTTGTGATTACATTTCAAAGTTGTTGTTTTTTTAAAGTGTTTTTTTTAATCATTAATTTTTTTCTTTGCATTAGTTCTTAAAATAGTGTGATTTTATTATGTTTTTTTCTTTAGCATGCACAATCCTCCAAATGAAGACGGGATACACAGCCACCATTTTTTTATATCCATAATCCACAGCAAATATAAGCTGAAAAAGGTTAAACCTGTCACTATGATGTCACTATGAACTAAGGGTGTGGTTTATTTGACTGATTTGATCGAGCCATTAAAATGCATCAATTTGTAAATAAATGGCGGAAAACTAATACTTATACTAATATCAACCACACCTTTGCTAATGCACACACGGTGTCAGTACCATTCCGCTTCATACTCCATGTTTCCATCATACTGCTGCTGGTGGTAGGTTTCTCGCCCACCATGTGGAGGGCCTGGGTTCAATTCCCACCCAATGGCCAAGCCCCAGCCACTGGATGCAGTGCCGTTACCAAATGCGAGGGTTGCACCTGGAAGAGAATCCGGCATAAAATCTGTACCAGGCTGCTGTGCGGATTGGATGGTACTTGGGGGCGACACCTTGACGGGAGCAGCCGAAAGTCTAACAACAATCTGTAAATCCTGCATAATTTATACAATTCTATTTTAATTCTATTTTAGTTTGGTAACTTTTGTAAATGTAATTTTTGCATAAATCTTTTGCATGTTTATTCTTATTTTACTTTTATTAAAAACGTATATTTTTATTAAATTGTACTGTCTAGTGCAATTTATTTCATTATAGATCAATCTTTTTAGGTCGTATAAGTATTTCACTGCATATCATTCTGTGCATGGTTGTGTATGTGTCAAATAAAAAATAAATTTAACACTAGTGTGAGTGATTTGGAAAAAAAAAAACTAAAAACTTAAAGAGAGTGAGCAATCTCAAAAAAGAAAAAAAGATTTTTTTTTTCTGGATGCAGCATGAAAACTGCAATTAGTGTCATATGAATAAAATGAGTGCCTGGGGGGAAAAAATATATGAATCATCATCTCTATGGTGTGATTATTGCTCGAACATAGATCATCTTTTTTTTCCACTCTTGGCCCACCCCTGATGATGTCATGGTGTCCAGCAGCCGGGTGACGCAGGAAGAGTTTGCGTGCGTTGTCATGCCCGCCTTTTTGTGCGTCAGCACACAATAGGAATATCAGTCATCGGAGTAACTCCATATATAGGAATAAAAAAGTGGACTCATGTACTGGATGCCACTTTTTATAGTGTCCAGGTTAATTCAGAAAAAAAAAACAATCCACTGATTAGTACCTGTACATGACCAGGACTTGAGTAAACTTTATTTCATGAACACAATACCTCTAGTTATTACATGCCCAGGCAAGCATTAAATCTAGTTACACCAGTTTTTTAATGGTGCCAATACTTTCCAGGCACAATGTAACAACAAGATGTTAAACCTACAATGAATATTTATGTAAAATTATTTTTAAAAAGTGCTTTAAAAAAAATCCCTTGGCAGATCTATAAACACTGGAGTCAAAGGGTCGTTCAACAGTGGTCAGAAACACTACAGGCCTAACGTGAACGTTCTGTCGGGTTGCAGTCCGACCCAGGAGCACCTGTTCCTCTGGTCGCGCCGATAACTGGCTCAGCAAGGTTTAGGGTTTTCATTTTTATTTTTTTCTTGGGTGGTGCAGCTACAAGTCCAGACATGGATGCGCCATGGATTCAATGTGTAGCCCAAGGCTGCTGCATTTATGTATCGCCGTGACGTCTGTTGCACTGCTCTGAGGCTGTGTGAAGGGTAGGAAGGAAGAGGGAAAAGGCAGAGCAGTGGAGAGAAGGCTGGGATGCTTGTGTTGTTCTCCATAAACAAACGGCTGGAGAGAGGACGGAAACTGGAAACGTGCCGTGTCATCTATGACACGACTAGCGCTGATGTCCGAAATGACCGTTTCTTGCTTGGGGTGTTTCTCTTCTTCTTCAAGCTCAGCTTTGGTTTGTTTGGGTTTCTCCAGAGTCTTTTTTCTTGGTAGAGGAGTGAATCGCTGTCCCTTGCGGAACTTTGCACGCCTGTTCTTGAACCATACCTGGAAAAAAAGAAGTATATCAACACTACTACATTTATGCTTTTAGTCAAAGATAGATGTACTGTAATATATTGACAGAACATGGAGCAGCTCAGTAGTGCAGCAACGTAATACAAGGTGGTATCAAAAAGTCTCGAAACTAGTTTTGTAACTCGCCAACAGATGGCAGCACAGAATCGCGGGGAGCACCGACCCTTCATAAGTCAGTGTGCCAAAAGACATTGTCCTGTGTACATCTGGAGCTGTGCAGCCGGTGCTATTCTGACTGCCTGCGTGACATACTACGTGAAATTGGGCAAGTCTGCCACAGAGACATGAGACATGATTTGGCAAGGTTACATGATTCAGCAAGCGATGCTGCATCGAGTCATTCGAGTTTTGAGTGGCACATACACTTCAAAAGCGGAAGAACATCACTGGAAGATGACAAGAGATCAGGATGATCTCCAAAGAGCTAAACCCCCGAAATTGTTGAAGACCCTCAAGAGTGAATTTTATTGCCAGGTTTTAAGGTGTCTGAAGGAGGACGTACGGCGAAAGTGACCAGATCTGTGGCGCGCCAATCTCAAAATTTTTTGATACCACCATGATACCACATGATTCTGGCTTTTTATTATACGCAGTATTATTTGAGACAGTGATGAATGTAGCATTCACTAGTCTTGTATTATTGGATCTCGCAGCCTTAAAATTTTTCTTCTAAGTGTTTATTTAAAACTTGCAGACGTAAACATACTATACACCACAGCAGAGTGGAATTCTGGATTCTGATTGGACAAAAGGTGTCGATTAATTTTCTATAGCAGCAGCTCTGACAACAGTGTCAGTTTTAATTCAAATCACAGGTATATAATAATAATTCAAAATCTGGTTTTGATTCTCTCACCTATCCTAGCGGGACTCACTGCAGAAGGCAAGGTACCCGGGACGGGGTGCCAATCCGTTAATGGGCACACAAGGTAATTTGGAAATGTTAAATAGCCTGATTTGCGTGCCTGGGAGGAAACTGGAGTACCCGGAAGAACCCACCAGGCACAGTGTGTAAGAACACGTGCAATATGCAGTAAGGTTATCCCGGGGTTGTCAGGGTTCCCACCTGAATGCGTGCTTCGGGGAGGTTGACGCAGACGGCCAGTCTCTCTCTCATGGCCACGTCAGGATACTGAGTTTGTTGGAAAGCTTTCTCCAGCGCCTGCAGCTGTGACACAGTGAAAGCCGTCCTGCTTCTCCGCTGCTTCTGCAGACCACCGTCGCGTGCCTCGAGGATCAGCTCTGAATTGCACACAGACACAAGCTTTAATCAAATTACAACCAGACATTCTTCACATTAATGTTGTGTCTGTTGTGTTTCTTATTTTCGTGTACGTTATAAGATAATAATAAAAATATTAAATATTCTGCCACTTTATGACGATATTTAGTTCTTCTGAGGATGCTTAAAGGTGGTAGATGTTTTCCTCTGCTGCACATAAGGGAAACTGAAAGGCGTCATTGGAGTTAAAGCAACTGATATATTCTAACATTAACATTTCAAGAAATAAGCAGCCAATAATTAGGCTAAGTTCCAGCTGAAGACGGGGCCAAAAAAAAAAAAAAAGCAAAAAGATCCCTTGAATATTACTGTGAGTCACAATTGTTTAATGTACATTTGAAATACGTGCTTAGTATATGCAAAGAAACTCAAAATTATAAATGAAATCTAAAATATAAAAACAAAAGTTCATCACCTGGAACAAATTGGGTTTAAAAACTAATACAGTAAATTAGATATCATAATGAATCAAATTCAAATGTAATTGTTTCACATATACGACCATACATAGTATGATATGCAGTGAAATGTCTATACGACTGTTCTAAAGTAGAACTAAAGAACTAAGAATTAAAAGTAGGATAGAATAGAAAGATTTTACTGCGATGAACTGAATAAATGAATATGCAGAATATTATGGTTTTTATTTCAAACCATTTTAAATATATGGTTAAAAAAAAAAAAAAAATATATATATATATATATATATATATATACTGTATATATATATATATATTGCAAATCACATTAGTTTAGTACGGAAGCTCATTGCATTCACAAAAGAAAAAAAATCACGGGACTTATGTCATAATTATGACTTAATATCTCATAATTATGACATCCTGATCTCATAATTATGAGTTAGTAACTCATAATTATGACTTAATATCTCATAAGTATGACTTACTAAGTCATAATTATGACTTACTATCTTTATGAGATACTGATCTCATAATTATGACTTAATATCTCATAATTATGAGATCCTGATCTCATAATTATGACATACTAACTCATAATTATGAGATAATAAGTCATAATTATGAGTTAGTAAGTCATAATTATGAGATCAGGATCTCAAAAGTATGAGATATTATGTCATAATTATGACATAATTCCTGAGATTTCTTTTTTTTCTTTTGTGAATGCAATGCGCTTCCGTAGTTTAGTGTATTTAAATTTCTATAATAAATTTTAATAAATAATAAATTTACAGTTTTTAAAAAAAAAATTTTATTTTTGCATGTATAATTAAGTTCTACAACAGAAGTTGGCATGAACCAAGGTGAAAAAAATATCAAAATTTGGTTTAAGACCAACTTAAACAAAAAAAAACTCAATACAGCAATAAAATTGTTATTGTTTACCTACGAGTCTCTCGGCCACAGTGACGGTGTGTGTGTGAAGCCGGTACCGCTGCGCCATCTGCTGGTGAAGATCCAAACACAGCGCGGGGTGAAGCGCGCAAAAGTACGGAGAATTCATCTCTCCTGCCTGTTAACACAAATTACTCTCAAATTATATATTTATTTATAAAAGTCAAAGTCAAGAATATACAGATACACATTTCACTAATAAAGTAAAACAATTAGATGTGAGACTAAAAATATAAGACAATGATAAATACATGACACACAATAAAAATACACTGGGAAGCTTGTTAAAGCCCTGAAACACCAGCTTTGAATAAAAACAACTTTATCTTTATTGTGGTTCAGGGCTTTCTTATCCAGGCCTAATGATAGTTTGAAATATTGAGTTCATAGGATTACAATTATATGAGTAAAAGTCTTTGTGTCTTTGTGGCCTAAGGGTTATTTTGACATTTCGGACATAATCTGAACTAAATATAACTCATTATCATCATATTTCAACACATTTTGTCAGATTCTTTTTACTTAATAACTCATTATATAAAACTTAACACTTTATATATTTTTATAGTTGTTAAGTCAAAAAAGAATAATGACAAAATAATGAAATAATGTTTAATAAAAATATGGAGTAGAAAACGTCTTGTGATCATTATTAAAGTCTAAATAACATAATATTAAGATAACAGTATTGCATAATAACTTGAGATGAGTCAAAAAGAAGTCAAAATATTGACATAGCATTTTTACCATTATGTTATTACATAACGCAACTTTTACTTATTTTCACAACTTGCAATTCAGGAACATTTTGTCCAAATAACAAGTTATTAAAACCAAATAACAGGTAATAAAATAATGTCACAATAAGGAGATATTACACGAAAAATAAAGACTTTTCATCTTTAAGCAATGAGTAATAAAAATAACAACATTACATATAACATTAATATAATGACATAGCTGTCAACGAGTTATTAAGTCATAAATAAAATGAATGGTTAAATTAAAATATTAAGCTGCTCAGTCAAAATAATGACAAAGCACTTGCATTTTTGTTTCACAGCATGTGGTTCGGTTATACACTACAAATATAATATTAATAACATTTACCTGGATAAGGAGTTAAAAAGGCTTTAAAATAATCTCAATAATCCTACACTCCTGCATGTGTGTGTGTGTGTTTCTGGATCAACTCCCTAAAGCCCAAACAGCCAGCACACTATTTAAGACACGGCGCTCTGTCCTCCCTCGGCCATTAGCCAATAGAGAGAAAGGCATTAGGCCGGATTAGAGAGGATGAGGAGGGGGGGAGGAAGAAGAAGGAGATTTGGAGGGCTTGGATTCCCCCCCCCCCCCCTAAAAACTATTGAACTTGAGAGATTTCTGTAAAGGCTCTGGTCTCCAAAAGCACTCCCTCCCTCTCTGTTCAAACAATTAGGACAATGTGCTGAGCTAATCTCTGGGGCTGGCCACGTTATAATAACATTAAAATGGCCTTTTTGACTGCTTTCTGTCAGCAGGCTTTTCTGCTGCTCTCCACTCCGGTGCAGGGAGCTCCTCGACAGTTTACTTTGCTAACAGGTTCCATGGTTTGTCTGAACTCCTGTGAAAGGAATCCACTCGAAATGAAAAGTCTCAGCTGTAATCGCACCAGATGTTTTCTGTTGTGAAAAAAATTAATTATTTTGCACATGCCTTTACACTCTTCATTTGTGCCTCTGAAAGGACTATTATAAGGTCTACATAGAAATTCTGTTTCCTCTAAGAAAAGACTCAAAGTAGAAGCCTTTGATGGAGCTAAAGAAACTTCAAAGAACCTTTGAAGTGAATAAGTGTTTGTCAATAAACTCCAAATTATATTAAAATATATTTTTTAATTATATATATTTTTTAACTATAGTATTTCACATTAAACATTTAGCAAATCCTTAATGTCTTAGTATTTGTTGCATTCTTCTTTAAAGGGTTCAACATGGGTTCTTATCTTCAGAACATTAACGGATTAAAGTATTTATTGGCTCGCGATAGCACCGTGGTATGAGGGAAATAAAGCAGTTTGATGAAGTGAATTCGCTTCATCATATCACCATGTTGTTGATTATTTCCCTACATCATCCCACCCTGAAGTGTTCCGTGCGCCGTTTTCTAGCTAAGTGCTTTAAACCGGCTCAAACCAGATCATCTTCAGAACCGCTCCAGAGTCTTAAAGATGTAAATTCCACTAAAGCCTGATGAAACTGCAGAGCTTAGGGCTTTGCTGTCTTTCCCACGGGTGTGTGCGTGTGTGTGTGTGTGTGTGCGTGTGTGTGTGTGTGCGTGTGTGTGTGTGTGGTGCCCAG
>JAOVVA010000032.1:13922712-13937374 GCA_028565275.1 Leiocassis micropogon | reverse complement strand
AAGCTGTCTAATAGAACACACACACACACACACACACACACACACACACACACTACATCCTTTTACTTTCCAGTAACGGAATTCTAAGCTGAATACTGGATCTAGTAGTATGCAAAAGTTAGACACAAGAAAATGAATAAGCTAAAAAACGTTTATTCCAACATGAAGGTTTGTGTTTTGGTATTTGTATGTTTATTTATTTTTTTTATTATTTTTTAATATTTTTTTTAGCTGTCCATTCATCCCTGGAGGGGGGTTTTCTTATCATTCGTTTTTCTAATTCTTGCAAATTTTCTTCTCACATTTCTTTAATTAATTCTTTTTTACCCAATTTCTATTGGCAGTCAATTTTTGTCTATTATTTCTCTTTATTTATTCTGTTTACTATTTAAAAAAAAAAATTTTTATCCATGGGGGATGCAATCTTTTACATTCAAATATCTCTTCCTACTGAATTTTCCCCTTTTTTCCTTTTGCATTCTTTTCTCACTTTCTCACCCGTATTTTCTCCTTCTTTCTTTGTCTCCTTTAAACCTTCCGGTTTCCTTTTCTTTATCTGTTTTCTTCTTGTTCTGTTTTAGTGTCTTACCTTCTTCTTTTATCTTTTCCCCAACTTTATTTTTTATCTTTTTTTTATAATTTTATTCTCTTTTTTTTTCTCCTTCACACATGAGGGTTGCAAACTTTTCCAATCCAATACACCATAGACACCATGTGTAATATAATAAAATATAATAAAGTTGTTTATATCTTGTAAGAAAAATAAATCAGATTTTTTTTTTCATCTGGATTTTCTGGGTCTTATTTTTTTTCCACAACATTACGATTCACAGCATGGATGAAGACAACAAATGAAATACGATAGAAATTCTTTTAAACAACAGTGCCGATATTTTTGCACACATCTCCCGCTACCTGTATCTGCGCTGTGTGAATTCTTTTTCTTTTCTCCTTGTATTCATCCCCTGTTCTTTTCGTTCCTCTTCTCTTCTTCGCGGTGTTCTTGGCTGTCAGTGTGTGTTAGTGTCAGTGTAAAGTAAGTCATTTAGAAGAGCTCGGGCGGTGCTCAGGCCCTGAACCCGGTTTAAAGCTCTCGGCTCAGATGCCTTTGTCTCCTCGGCCTGTGGGATTAGCGCAGATTTGCTGCGAAGAAATAAAGCATTTATTTCATGCCACTTTCCCAATGAAACCTGGCCAAAGCTGTGTCGGCTTGGAGGATTAGAGCAGCACAAAGACGTCCCTGAAAACCGCTGCTACTAAACCCCCCTCCACAGTCTCCACACGTCTCAACATGTCTCCATCTACCTCCATTCATCTCCACAAAATCCACACCTATCCACTCACCTCCACATGTCCCCATTTACCTCCCCTCATCTCCACACATCTCCAGAGTCTCCACACCATCGCCACATACAGTATCTCCAGTCTGCTCACATCTCCACATGTCCCCATCTACCGCACGTCTCCATCGTCTCCGCTTGTCTTTACACGTCATCTCCAGATTGTCCACACATCGCCAAGTCTTCACACCATCTCCACATGTCCCAATCCCTCTTCACATTTTCCACAACACCTCCACATGCCTCCACACCATCTCCACGTGTCTCCACACCATGTCCGCGTGTCTCCATATGTCCCAGTCCATCTCCGCACCGCCGATACACATGTCTCAACACACTCTCCACATCTCCACACATCTGAACATCTTCACAGCTTTACCAGTCTTGACACAACTCAACATGTCCCATACCTTGTCTCCACACATCTCCACATGCCTCAAACAACTTTAATTTGTGTCCACGTCTTCACATCATCGTCACAATTCTGCATGCCATCTTCACTTCATTTCCCACACCATCTTCATACATCTCCACATCTATCCATCTCTGTCTCAACACATCTCCACCCTATCGCCACAGTTCTCCACAAGTCTATACACCATTTTCACACATCTGCATCATCTCCTTTCACCTCCACATTTCTCCACACATTTCGGTTTCGCTCTATGCCTTTTCATGCATCTCTATTCATCTCCAGAACCCTCCAACCATCCCGCCCACCTCTACGTCCTTTTCTCAATTCATAGCTTCTCTTTTACTTTTCTAATTCTTTATATTTTTCTAATCCATGTCCTCTCTCATTCTCTTCTCTTCTCTCATTTACTGTTTCCAGTTTTAGCGTTGTATATCCTTTCGCCCCTTTTAATTCCATATCCTTTCTTTTATGTCTCTCTTTGATTTGTGTCAACTATATAAGGTTAATTATTCTTCCTCTCTTCAGTTTTTCTCCTTTCAACTATTTTCTTTTGTTGTTATTTGTACATTATTCTACTCCTTTCCCCTCTGGTTTTCTTCTCTTTATCGTTCATCTTCTTTCTTCTCTTCTTATTGTTTTCTGTGCCCTACACTTCTGCACTTTCTTTTTCCACTCTTAACATCTCTCCTTCTTTTACTTCTTTCTTTAATTTTATACACTTTTTTTTAATCTCCTTTCTTCCCGCTTTTTCCCCAGTTCTTGCTTTTCCTTTTCTCTTTTGTCTCTTTTTCTCTCCAACATCCTGTTGTTGACAGATTGACCTTGAAACTTTTTCCTCCTGCTGTATGTTTAAGTTTTTCTCCAACCCACACACCCATTTCAACTCGACCGCAGAAAGGAGGTGGCCGTTTACACCAAAACATCAAGCTAAAACATGCTTCCATCACATTTAAACATCCTCCGGGTTATTTACACTCGTCTAACTGGATGTAGGCCGCCTAATTTCATTAGTGCAGAGTTTTAGTGCAAATGGTTTGGTCTTTATAGTTTTAAGTCCCTCCTGCAGTTTAAAAGGCTTAACGGGGATCTCCACGTACACAGTCGGGGATTAAGTACTTTAAAGTGACAGGAAAGACCTGACGTGACTCTTAACAGAGAGACGGTGGCGTTGGGGGGTGGGCACATAAAACTGAACAGATCCGATGACACAAAATTGCAACAAAATATTAATTAAGCAATAACTATGTCCAAATAAATTAAAATATATTGCTATTTTCTTTTAAATACGCATAAAAAAACATTTGTAATGTGCCACTTTTATTGTAAGGATAATGCTAATGCTAACATTCTGACATACAATCAATTATGCTAACACTAGCTACACTTCAAAAACTAAATTATACATATTTAATGTTGTCTACTTTATTATATTTATTACAATATTCAGTTACTAAAGTATTACTTGTAGCACAAAGATTAATCTCCTGCTATATTCATCTGCTTTGTGTTAGCATGAAGCTAGCACAGCTAAAAAATAAAAGCTTTGCCTGCTAGCATACATCCGGCTCACTAGCTAAGCAATAATTTCTTCAAAATCAATTAAAATACATCATCATTTTCAAAATGCAGGTACACAGGTGTAATGTGTTTTGTAAGGATATTGCTAGTGCTAACATCCGAACAGACAATCAATAATGCTAACACTAACATTCAATAATGCTAACACTAGCTACTACACACTTAAGAAACCTTCTTCTAAATAGTACAAATTCAATTTAATATAGTTTATTTTACCCTATACATTAACTTAAGCGTTACTGTACCACGAATGTTAACCTGCTGCTGTATTTATCTGGTGTGTGTTAGCATGAAGCCAGCATAGCTAAAAAAAAAAATAAAAAAAAAACTTTGGCTGCTAGCTCACATCCAGCTCACAAGCTAGAACAAATTATGCAACAAATACATCCAAATCAGTTAAAATACTTCACAGATTTTAAAATAGTGGTACATATTTGTAAGATGCCACTTATTTTTATTTTATTGTTTAATTTTTTTTTTGGCAAGGATATTGCTAATGCTAACATCTTGACAGACAATAAATAACGCTACTGTAACATTGGCTATGCTTTAGAAACTCTGTGCTAAATTGTACAAATTAAATTCATTATTTTTTTAGTATATTAATTATCCTATACACTGACAAAATTATTACAGTAGCACAAATGTTAACCTGCTGCTATATGTATATGCTGTGTATTAGCAAGGACCTAGCATAGCTAAAAGATCTCAACAGCTTAGTGTGCTAGCTCACATTCGCTCACCAACTAGCAACCTATTCTTTTAAGCATTCTTTAAAAATGTTTTTGCGTTGTTAAAAGATCACATCCGTGCATCCGAACTAGCCGAGTCTTGCTAGTCCAGCCTGTTTTATTTTTTTTTATAAGAAATGTGAAGTGTGTAAAATTCGTATGACTTTTCTGTGAAGCTAGCGTCGCCTTGCAGTGAATCGTTTATCGACGAGGACCATCTGAACGCTCTTTAATAGCCTTTGGATCGCTTATAAACTACAGAGGGACTTAGACGAGCATTGAGAGAGGGGTCTGGCCTTTTAAGATGTCCCCTGTTGGTTTTTGTTTACCTCGCCTGTTTAACAGATGTTTGAGTCCATAGCGGATCGAGCTCTCTTTTTATTCCTTTAATTACTCATCAATCGGTGAAATTTGTATTGACAAGTTGCTGTCAAGGCCTGAGCTTTGGAGCTGTCAGTTATCTGAGGAAGAGCTGCTTAACCGTGAGGCCCTCACACACGCGCACCATCGATCCAGACGCCACACAATCGAGCAGCTCTGGCACTTCTGGAGTGGAGCGGGAGGGGGTAAACGCGGCTTCACCGGGGGGATCGATAGGGCTGGCTGGCCTTTGACCTGACACGGTGAGGGATCCAGACCAGCAGGACAGCAGCATCTGAGAACGAGTTTGAGAGAGAGAGAGAGAGAGAGAGACAGAGAAATCAAAATAATTCACCAAACACACATACATATGTTTCATAAGTTTTAAAAAACTTAAATTTGTTAAAAAGCATGCAGGTTCTCCAACACAGAGCCACTTAGTATTACTCTTAAACAGTCATTTTGTCTAGGGCTGCAACTAACGATTACTTTAATAATCGATTAATCGATGAATCGGATTTAGAAAAACAAACAAACAAGAAAAGCATTCATTTCCAACCCTTTATTCAAAAACAAAACTAAAATCTTTAGAAAGTGCACAAACATGTTGCTCCTTGAGCTGTTATAAAAATAATAAAATAAAATAAAAATGGACTAACACAAAAAACATAGACGTGTTCACTCCGCTCCGCGCCCAACTAAAGTTTTTTTAATAATCAAATGTCTCCGCGTCGCGCGACACAACAAATCCATTATGAAATTCTTTGCCAACTCTTTTAGTAATCGATTTTAATCGATTCATTGTTGCAGCCCTAATTCTGTCACCAGCTTTTTATCTTTTGAAAGACAAATAAATGCAGCTTCTCATTCACAGTAAAGTGTAATGTCCTCTGTTTAAGCTTCACCATAGGAATGATGGGCTTTTTCGTTAAATATTTGTTAAATAATTGTGAGTTAAAAATAATCTGCACTCTGGCTGTAGAATTTATTTTAATGAACTTTTAAAAAAAGACAAATACCAAATTTTTTTTTGACATAATCTCCTCCCTTTTCAAAACACTTTTCTCCATCTGTCAAGAAGCTTTCGTGTTCCCTCATTACAAAATGTTTTACTTCGAGCTGTGAGCCACGAATGCACCGCAGTCTTCACTTCTTTATCAGAAGGGAATCTTCATCCTCATAGGGCTGCTTTCAGGGGACCGGACAGGTGAAAGTCTGATAGAGCGAGATCAGGACTATAGGGAGGAGGTGTTAACAAAACCTCAAAAGGTTTTTGCAGAGTGTCGACAGTGTGGGCAGAAGTGTGCGGACGTGCATCATCATGCAAGATCATGACACCCTTGGATATCGGTCCTCTTTGTTTAATCCGAAGTTGAGTCTTCAGCTCTTCAATAAGCGTCTCACTGTAACGAGCACTGTGGATTGTTGAACCTTTTTTCCCCCTGATAATGTTCCAATACTTCTGGCCCTTGAGAATCCCAGAAAACTGTAAGCCTTGATGAATTTTCCAGCTGATAGTTGACTTTTGAACTTTTTCTCAGTTTGCGTTTGAGGATGTTTCCGATCCATACTCTGCTGTTTACTCTCAGGCTCGTAGTGATAAATCCGTGTCTCATCACCTTTCTTAAAGTATCGCTTTCATTTTTTTTCACAAATGTCCAAACACTTCTGTTTATGTTCTGCCGTGAGTTGTTTCGGCAACTGATACACCCTCAGACCACGAAAAACGAATCACTGCACGCTGAACTTCTTTTGTGCAAATCACAAGTGGGGCACGGATTCTTGAGAACAAGGGACAGAGAAAGTGACAGACCCGAGGTCAGACAGGGGACACAGAAGCCTGAAAATGTGATATCTATAAAATACAACGCATTGAGAAACAGGAAGCAAACTCTAGTTTCACATTTTACTGTATGATTTGAGAAGCAGAACCACATCAGAGCTTGTGATCGCACACCCAGTGTAGGTAAGAAGCAGCGCCTCTTCTCTTCAGTATCCAGAGGTGATCAGAGGATAAAGTGATCGAACTTGATGATGAAAAAGCTGTTTAAGCCGCTCGATGCCACATGTCCAAATCTCTAAATCGTGCTTTAAATGCCCAGGAGGAGCATTGTGTGTGTATTGATTCTGCTGTGGGAGCTTTTGAAATACCTGGTTGTCTATGTGTGTGTGTGTGTGTGTGTGTTGAAGGCCGCTGGATGACTCTAAGAGTAAACACAGGGGCCCATAGAGCAGGGGGACACAATGGCTTTCCCTCTCAGACCATCAGACCCTTTTATGTTTCTGATCAAACAGCTGCTGAGTAAAAAAGGGAAATCCTAAGCTAGCATCTGCTGGAACTGGGACTAGAGGAACACACACACACACACACACACACATACACACACACACACACACAGCATATGTAATGGTACTCAACCCAAGGATAATGCAAAATATCTGAGAAATACATCTTCGGACATAAATACACTCACTTTGACTCACATATAGTCTCCAGTTATTAAAAAAAGTGTGAATTTATGGCAAGTATATAAAGTTTAGATAATGTCTCAAGATCAAACTCAATTAAAGCGTACGTGTCGGAAAAAAAATAAAAATTCACCATTCACTGAAATCTAAAATTTTTCTAGCTAATTATCTTAGGAACTTGGCTCTAATGGTTAATTAAATCCAGATGGCCCACAGTGGCGTAGTGGTTAACACTGTTGGATTTCCGTCTCCAGTCTGTAGGCTTGGTGGGTTTCCTCCGGACACTCCGGTTTCCTCCCACAGTCCAAAGGTTTTTTGACATTCTTAAATTGCTTTTAGTGTAAATGTGTTTGTTTGCGATGGATTTGCACCCTGTCCAGGGTGTACCCCACTTTGTGCCCAAAGTCTCCTGGGATAGGCTCCTGTGACCCTGTATAGGATAAGAGGTATAGAAGGTGAATGAATAAATGAATGAATGAAAAACATTTCAGTGCCAGTGTAGGTGTAAAAGATTTTTCAAAATCAACAAAAATTAATAGATATTTTTGATAATGATGAGGATAATTTTGTTCCTGTAGTAAACCTGTAGTGTCCGACGAATGAAGAGTGACCCGGAAGTCTAGAAGTCACACAGGTTTTTGCGAGAGCTCCCCAATTTTTTTAATGAAAGCATGTTTTTTTTCCCTTCAACATAATTTTCAGATTTTTTTTCCCTTTCATGTCCCTTTAGAGCCTCTATATGATTGGATGAAACTAAAATGAAAATAAATAATAAATCATAGGAGCCCATTTGACTGAAATGAGTGAAGCTGTAGCAACAAGTATGTTGAAGATCGAAATGAAAATTAAGGAGGGAAAAGTAAGTTATTGAAAATTTACTCAATTTCAATTATAGCCCAGTTAGGCATAAATATGGCAAAAAAAGTCTACTTCATCTACATTTAATCTTTTTAATCTCAAACCCATTTTAATGCTTCTTCAGTTCTCCTAATACAGGAACCGTATACTTTGAAAGGGAAAGATTTCCAATGGGACCATTTAGAGAAAACCTTAACTCTCCTTGGAGAAGTAACAAAAGATCCCCCCCCCCCCCCAAAAAAAAAATCAGACAAAGAAATCTTTTGAGTTAAATCATTTAATAGGAAACAAAAAATAGATACAAAACAGTTTTTGTACAACTTATTTACAGCCTATCATTTTCAGCTTTAAGCTTTTACGTATGTACAGTACAGAGCTGTGTCAGGGGCCGAGGCGGTCTAATATTAGCTCTTATAGTGAGAGAGTGAGCGAGTAAGTGGACAGTGGATTAACGACAGATCAACTGGTAAAAGAAAAGGAGCAAAGAAAAACCAAACCAGTGTCAGTTAAAGGACGCTTAAAGCTTAAGGCTTAAATGATATAAACATGTAAACATGAAGTAAAGTCATAACTGTAGTCAGAAGAGATTATACACGTGCTAAGTGCTTTTAATGTCACAGCTATGAACAAAAAAACACTGAAACAGAAACAATACTTTGACATCATGCGTTTAGTGATAAGCTGCCAGAATATCAGGTTCATTCCCTGGGTCAATAAAAAAAAAAAAAAGAGAAAAAAAAAAAAATCACGTTTATGCTTTCTTTTCTAATACCTGGCTCTGAGTGGCACACGAAGTTCACCGATTTACAGACATGATTCGTTCTAATAACGAAGTCCTTCACATTATTTAAATTCCTGGCAAATTCACTGACTTGATCTAACTCTCTCTGATGATCTCCTTCTTACTTTGAGTGACACGGAGCCATGATTTCTCCGACAGTCAGTTCGATCTCGATTTGACGTGAATCACACACACACTGGGTTGACTTGACCATACGATGCTCGATGTTTTTTTCTTCGCTCCTAACCTTCCTACCTGTGACTAGGTCTAGTTTACAGTTTGATACACCTGTGATACACAGTACTGTGCAAAAGTCATGAGCTGCCTTTCATTTCTTCACATCAAATTAAATTAAATTAAATAATGTAGATCAAATAAAAGAAACCAGAACAAATGTTTTACTGGAACATGGTACAAAATGCCTAAAAATATTTTTTTTTTATGTAACAACCTCAGCAGCGACCTCATTTCTCCTCTCGTCTGTTCCAACTACCCAGCATTCAGCATCACCAGTATACTAAAAACCGGCCTGATCATCTGTCATCATCTGCACCCGTTTCTCACCGGTTCATTCCTCCAGTTAGAAGCTTGAACGATTCATAGGTCACTGTGTGGCTTAAACAAAAAAAACATTCCTCTGAAACTACTCCTCAAGAGAGCTATTCCTCAAGACTACATAAAAAAAAAAGAGAGAGAGAAGAAAGTCTGGCTCTTTGGAAGCAAAATATGAAGAAACAAGGGGAGATCAAAACTTTCGCACAGTACTCTATATCCTTGTATCGAATGTGTGTAGAGACTTCACAGAGAAAAATATAACAAAAGATCGCCAGTGCCTCTGGTGAGTGAATGAACCAGCCAAGCTGAGCATTCTCACACTGATTTGCGTGTTATTTATTCTTTAATGTTTAAATAGTTAGATTTATTGCTACCGTTTCGAACAGGAATTTAAAAAATGCTAAACAGGCCAGGCGCCCACAAGCGGGATCAGTAGTGGTTACATGCTTGTGAACTACTACTAGTGATATTATTATTATTATTATTATTATTAATATTTTTTGCTAGTTAGGTCAGAATCTAAGCAACAACTTATCATCACTTATTGGTCATTATTTAGGTCACGTCGAACTAATTTGAAAAACGTTGAATAAACTTGGATGTTTAATGTTTCGGCATCAAGCATCGCTTACCACCTTAACGCATAGATGTAACACAGTGCAACATAAAGTCTTTCTAAGCAGCAACCTCATCCCTTATCCTGCAGACATGAAAATAAATAACACGACCCTGATCCACGCCTCCACGTCCCCGCCCCCCCCTGCCTCCCCTCACACTCCTGTTTCAAGTTTCACCGAGGCTGAAAGAGAGACAGCCTGAAAAGAAGTACGACGGCCCTCACGAGGGGCATCCTTCAGTCCAGATCATATACCCTAAATTATATATGCAGCAGCTCTAAGTAGGTGTTCCTTCAAGACCATAAATAGAAATGTGGGCGTGTCGGAGTCTACGGAAAGGCTTCGGCATTCATACGTGTTTTTAGAGGATTCAGCCCTAAAGGCTTATCGTTAGCTAGCATGAATTTGAATTCACCTGACAGGATTTCTGGAATGCATTTTACACGTTTTCAACACTAAACCTGGCTTGAAAAACAATTTCAGAAAACTTCCAACACATCCATATATGGGCTCAAAGACACGCCCACCTTTGATCACCTTTACCAGAGGAGGACAGTGCTGTTGTTGAAGGCAGGATTCGCCTCATGAAGTACGTGTGTCGGATTAACACCCGACTCTGCACAAACTCTACAAACAATCTACAGACAGAAGTGGCATCTTTCCTTCCTTTTTTTTCTCTCTCTCTCATTTCCATCTCTCTCTCTCTCTGGAGCAACAACAGAACCAAGACAGCTTTACTTCGCCTTCTCTGGATGCTCAGTGATGTGGAAATGGGACATTCGTGAGGTCAGAGGTCATCTCTTGACCTTGGCGTCCTCTTTGATCTTCCATATCATGAGCTCCATGCAGGCAGCGGCGTCTTCGCTGGAGTCATGGCCCTCCGCTAGAGAGAAAGAGAGAAGAAAACAATTAGATGATATTTAAAGAAGAAGAGGAGGCAATCAGAACGGAGGGTCCTTTTTTCAGACTTTATTCATGCCCTATGTCTACTCCCCATCCTCTCCACTGGCCAATTTTTTCAGTGTTTTGAACTAAAATAACTGTAAAACAGTTTTTGTGTGCCACCAGAATGACTCGCGAAATAAGCGAGTGAGAGAAACCCGCGCTGAGCTCACCGTTGTCCTGGATGATGCGTTTAAGGTGATCGGCCATGATGTTGCGCAGGGCGCGTTTGAACGGCAGGCCGAGGCGGTGAGGGAAGACCACGGCCGTGTCCACGACGGTGCTGTGGAGCAGCTGAGAGAACACAAGGAAGAGGTTAACCTCACACACAAGAATTATGAAAATACGTTAAACAGGTATAAAGACACCCGTGTGCTCGTGTGTGTGTGTGTGTTTGTTACTTTAAGGGCAAAGAGATCGCTCTCCAAGCTGTGGCCGATCAGAATGGTCTCTGCGCTGAACATGTTGAGTAAGACGGCCTGCACGTCTCTCAGCCTCATCGTGGCGTTCTCAAGATCTTCTTCGGTCACACCAGAGAACCTGAACACACACGAACACACAATATCAACTCCAAGAAACCCACACACTCTCTACACTCCATGAAAGTTCATTTACGAACATCTTAAATCCAACGTTCTACTGTAAACGTTTTGTAAAGGTGACTTCTATATTTTATTTTCCAAGAACTGGAGTCTTAAAACATTTTTATTATAAATACATTTGTCACGTTCTCAAAAAGTCATGAAAATCAGCAGACAGCTTGGAAGGGCTTAAGGACCTCACATGAGATTTTGCTGCATAGCTCATACACACTTGCACGTATGCACATGAAACCCGGGACACGTTTAGTGCTCATTGAGCTGAACTTTCACATCAACTCAACAGAAAGTCACTTATTTTAGGTCATTTGCAAAACGCACCCAATAGATTTTAAAGTACTCCTCCTAGGGGATTTATATGATCGCCAACAAACCGGGCCAATGTGATCTCAAGACATTGAGGATGCAAAATTGCGGAGGGATTTTTGAAATCTCAAACGGGTCAGCCGTGACGACGCCTTAAACTTATGCTGAAAAGTGGTTAATAATTTTTTGTGGCACATCACACAAAAAGTTGAGTGACACCATTGATGTCATGGAGGTCTAAACATAAAACTCCCCCTTTTCTAAAATGATGTCATATTGATATTGGTATGTCACCCTTTAAATGCATGTGCCCACTGTCTTTCGCGATGGCGCAGGTGCTTGGGCCCACTCATCGCCGCTTGCAACTATATTAGATTTTTCTAATACGTTTGTCACAAACGTGACTTTACACTTCTCAGACATCACACTTTTTCCTGTGCCTCAGTCTCAAGTGAAGTTTTATTAGGCATACAATACACTGTGTAGGCCACAATTATCATTTTACACAGGTGTCAAGGGTCAGTTTAGGAAGCCTTATGAGATTTGGCCTGTTAAAGGATTTAGTCCCGCGTGAAGCCGATTTAAAAAGTGCTAACATGGGCGGCTAATAACCAGTGACATAAAAGCCTGGATATACTGTATAAATAAAAAAATAAGAATAAATTGGCAAGAATAAAACTACCAACCCCTGCTGTATCCCCCACCGACAGTCTTACCGTGTGTTGTAGTCCACCACTTTGCTTTCTGGCTTCACGAACGTGTCGTAAATCACTTTCAGGTCAGAGTTAATGACGGTCACCCTGGTCAGCTCCAAACCCTGCTTTGTGTAGCACTACATGGAACAAAAGACAGCATTGAACCACATACTGTAGTGTGTGTTTGTCCGTCTACAGTATACACAGTATTGTGTGTTGAATGTAGGTGTATCCGTGTGTGCGTGCATGCGCTACTTAATTCTCACCATCTCACAGTCCAGAGCATACACTCCTGCGTTCCCATCAGGCGACGAGGATTTGCTGAAAGTCTTTACAAAGCCGTCTAAAGACTCCTTGCGTCCGTCCTGCACGTGTTGCTACAGACAAGATCGATTCAAATCGATTCAAATACATTTTCCCCTTTGACGGCCATACAAGACAACAACAAAATACCAAAAAAAGCTGAATTTAAACAAAAATTAAAGGTCTGAATGAAAACTTGAGCCAAAGGTCAGATCTACAGGCGGAGCCCCAGACAAAACATAGATCTTTAGGAACGTTTGGAAATCAAAATAAAAATGTAACCCTTTTCATAACATAACCAGGGGAAGTCATGTAGCCAAGCTGATTTAAACTATTAGCTGTGCTTTGCTGCAGTAGTGTTATCTGATAATGATGACTGAATACTGACCGAGTCCGGCTGAGAGGAGTATAACTGAGTATCTCACTGGTTGACTCAGTCTCTGTATCGACGACATCTGATGTAGAGGACGCAGGGTTTGAGCAGGTGGGGGGGGGGGACTTACATTTTCCATTTTCGACATTTAGTTTTCTTGTCAATTGTCCCTTGACTCATTTAACCCTAACCCTAGCTACCACGATTTAAAAAAAAGAAGGAAAAAAGGGAAATTAAAACTAGTCATGAAATTAAAAAAAAAACATTTCAGTCACCATATTGAACCATAACAAAATGACAAATGAAAATGGAGCATTTATTTAATGCTGGTCGCAAGGCATCTCTGCAAATGGTTCCTCATAATCTCCGTCAACTTACTTCTGAGCAATAAGTGTTATGATTATATTTTCAGTACACTATGCCTTCTGGTTCGTTTAATTAAATGGGAATTATAATTGAAAGAATGCAATTACATAATCAAATCGTCCAACAGACCAAATCAGAAACCACAGAGAAGCCAAAAGACTCCAAATGTCAATCATTTTTATGCCTAAAAATTAAATATCAGTCAGTTTTACTCCTTCATTCACCAGAAGTCCCATCACAAGTCCTGGTTAGACTTGAACACCTCTCGCAGTCACCTGAATCATCTTAAAGACTGCAAAATGATTGACAGGTCATTTTTACCATGACAGCTTTACCACAGCTTGTAGTGTTTGAAGTTAAACATGATTTTCCATCACGGCAAATCAAACATACATACAGAAAAACAGGATCAGCATCATTCCTTTTTTTATTTTGTGTTTTATTTTTATTTTTTGGTTTTCTTAATACGTATGAATAAGTCCTGATTTTTCTAAAATAGGACACCCCTACATTTATTAATTTATTTTTTCAAGATGATTAACGACTAAGAGTATTTAGAGCATTAAAAGGGACCTTTTTACGCAAAACTCACTTTTTTTTGTCATTTTCTGACATTCAGATGCGCCTCCAGTGCATGTCCAAACAAAAACTGATTAACAATTAGATTTTCCCCCTAATGTGACCTCACAAGAATAGCCCCTCCCCTGGCTTGATGCTCTGCTCTGCATAGACACTGAAACGGCATGTTTGGAGGAGGAGTGAAACAGTTTGAGGTGTAAAAGATGCATTACTTGTAGAGGATTTCAGCTAAAACATTACACACACACACACACACACACACACATATATACACACACACACACACATATACACACACACACACATATATACACACACACACACACACACACACACACACACACACACATATATACACACACACACACACACACACATATATATATACACACACACACACACACACACACACACACACATATATATACACACACACACACACACACACACACACACACACATACGCGCGCACACACACACAAAAAGCACCTCCGCACACAAACGGAAACACATGTGTCTGGATTTATTTTTACTTTGTTTTTAAAGTCTGAGTATTTTTATCTATTTAAATAATAAAGTAAAATAATTTGAGTTTCCATTATTTTATTTGGGAAAATTTGATCTGGTTTACGAGTATTTTGGAATACAAGCCCACTTCCGGAACAAATTATGCTTGTAATCCAAGGTTCCACTGTGTGTGTGTGTGTCTGTGTGTATATATATACACTGAACAAAAATATAAATGCAACACTTTTATTTTTGCTCCCATTTTTCATGAGCTAAACTCAAAGATCT
>JAOVVA010000032.1:13875971-13895311 GCA_028565275.1 Leiocassis micropogon | reverse complement strand
GATCTGTCTGGGAAACGTTCCAGTTTTTTTTTCTATCCATTACCAGGTAGAACCAAGACTAGCCATCCTGGATCCGTGTGTTCTGATATGGCGAAATCTGCTTTTCTAAAGTAAAAATGTGCAAATATGGAATTTCTGTGTAGAGTAACGATTATATTTCCATATTTCACATCTATAGATTATTCGAGTAGTTTTATTAGTGGATACTTTCACTTTTACTCCACTATATCATCCATCAAATATCTGTACTTTCTACCTCGCTACATTTCTGCATGGTGTTGCGTTACGTAACCGGAGGGGTGTGTAGTATTTGTAGAAGTCATATTTTCATCTGCTGGTGATTATGCATAACGGCATGATTTGCCTTCCCTAATCAATTATCCGGAGTTTCAAATCGGCAGTGGAGAGATGGGTTGCAGATAGCGAGGAAAACAGGCTTGGAAGCAGAGACAGCGGGAGAGACAGAGAGAGAGAGAGAGAGAGAAAAAGAGAGATTTTAAGGCTAACGTGATCTAACGTAAGCTTAGTAATTTGAAAATTTAAGTACAAATGTAAATGAAAGACTTTTACTTTTACTTGATTTGACTCAAGTACATGATTTGTGTCCTTTGCCCACCTCTGGGAATCATATGCACTTGTTTGACATAAACGTTTTCACAATATCATTTTTGTACCAGTGTATCCCGACCTTCTCAGAGCTTGTCGAACATTTTGATAAGACTCGATGCGTAACCCGAGCTGCCCTTTCCATTAGACAATGAAACGTTTTGAGTTTCGGTTATGCAGGAGATATATGTAAAAACCTGTTGTCCATATGAAAGGCCATTTATCAGCCAATCAAATAACCTCACGGCATCTTCCATTGTTCTACAGCACAGTCTGGTGCACTGATATGACGGATGACAGTAAAGATTGTTCTGGATGCATTTTTAACTACATTTCAGGCGTCGGCTTAAACAAGAACATCATGATAAAATACTATGTCTGCTATCAATGCTATCACAGCACACACACTATCTAGAAAAGATTTTTTTATGTTCATAAGGTAGAAAAAAATATTTTTTGTTTGTTTGTGATGTTCAGGTTGGGTCTTAAATCATTTAAATCAGCAGAATGAACACTGAGTATAGACTTGAAGGTGATGAAGTGAGAGCTGAACATGAACCCCACCTCAGGGCAGGTCACATCCTTACGGTTCCAGGTTGTTTGGTTATTGCCTTTGTGAGGAATCCCATGTTCTCCATGTGTCTTTTCTGGTTTCCTCCAACCTCCCCGTGGTAGTACTGTATTCAACTAATCCAAGCAGTTATCACAAAGGGTGGTTTGATTATTATATTTGTTGTCTAGTCGACTGCTGGTGATAAAATGAGACTTTAATATCGAACTGATCACCCTGGGTACAAAGTCATCAAATGTCAGCACTAGGGTAAGAGCTTACCTTACCATTGATGTTGCTTACGTTGAAGCTCTAGCAATTTCCTCATCTGCCAAATTGATCATTCATTTTCTATACCGCTCATCCTGTATACAGGGTTAGAAAAGGCCTGGAGCATATCCTTGGGAAACACCCTGGATTGGACAGGGTGCCAATTCATCACAGGGAACACTACAGGCAATTTGGGAACGGCAATTAGCCTAATCTGCATTTCTTTGGACTGTGGGAGGAAACCAGACGAACATGCAAACTTTATGCAAAGAAACCAAAAAACAAATTGATCTGGTCGATATTTGGTAAGATCTTAAACCAACCTAGCGCAATGGTAAGAACTGTATTTACCAGTCAAAAAAATACATGGCCTCTAGCTCTGTGTGTGTGTGTGTGTGTGTGTGTGTGCATGATGCTCTGTGATGAACTATTTACATTCACGACATTTGGCGTGCGCCCATATCCAGAGCGACTTACATTTTTATGTCATTATACATCTGAGCAATTAAGGGGTGAAGGGCCTTGCTCAAGGGCCAACAGTGGCAACTTGGGACCTTCTGATTAGCAGTCCAACAGCCCTGAACCAGCATCCGATTCAGGGTTCAGGCCCTCCCACCCAGGCTCTAGAATCTGGAGAAATGGTAGTGACGCTGACCGGAATAAAGTGTTTACTGAGAGTGAGAATAAGTGAGAGTGAGAACCCTGCATGTTGACATGCAGAGATCTGGCATGTTGACATGCAGAGATCTGACATGTTACGGTACGATAATAATCACGCCACACCACCAGAGGGAGCTAACGAACAAAGAACTTCTTGTTCGCTTTGAATGTCAGTGGTGCTTGGTGTTTTTCCCCCAACCCGTATTCCGACAAGCTCCGCCTCCTCGACTGGGATTCGACAGAAGGTTCACATTTATGAAACCAAGAAGTTACAAGATATCAAAACAAGATATCGCCCTTTAAAAAAAATCTCCTGGGATTTTCTCTCTCTCTCTTTAAATACATAATATACATTTTGCTTGTACCTCTTTCGTTGTCAGCTTCAGTTTGGTTTGACAAAGCACTAAAATATATATTTTTAACTCTGAATCTAACACAATTTATATAAAATTAAATACTGTAAACTTTAAACAGTCACCAAACATTTGTATTAAATTATATTTTACTGTATACTATACACGCTATTCCTTTCTTTTCATGAAAAAACACAGATACAATCAGAACCGAATCACTGAATCACGCGTTCGATTCGTTGAATCATTTGCACTGAACGCAGTAAAAAAAAAAATCGGAAACAACGAATCGGTTAACACGTCACCTTTGTTTTTGCTGGTGCATTATCCAATCAGCGGACAGCTTGGAAACGTGACTTCATTTTCAGCCAATCGTTGCGGAGAGGAGGCGGAGCTTTGCGGATTAATCCCGGCGCGCAGTATGACGTTAAACCGGAAAACAGGTGGTGTAAACATAACTCCGTGTTCCTGTTTACGTTTTGCTGAAATTTCAGGAGCGAGACAGTGACGGTGCTGCCTCAGCCTCAGTCTTATACTCTGCCTCTCTGCTTCTCGGGTCCGCGCCTCAGACTGAGGTGTAAAAGTAGTCGTGTGCAGTAAAAGCTGCAAGAACTGCGCCTGCGCCGCTCCGCTTCAATGCCTCACAGAGAGCCGCTCTCACCGCGGGGATGGACGCCAGCGACCTGTTCTCGTGCTGCAGGAAGGGCGACGTGGCCAGAGTCAGGTGCGTGTGAGAGTGTGTGTGTGAGAGTGTGTGTGAGAGTGTGCAGGCCTGGTTGTGTTTTGACAGGCAGGTGGTGTCTGTGATTGTTGCATTCAGTTTATTCTTCTATTTAATAAGGTTATAGTTGTTCTTGTTGCATGTAGTGGTGTTGTTGTGGTTGTTGTTGCATGTTGTTGTTGTTGCATGTTGTTGTTGTTGCATGTTGTTGTTGCATGTTGTTGTTGCATGTTGCAGTTGTTGTGGTTGTTGCATGTAGTGTTGTTTGCCTGTAGTGGTGCTTTGGTTGTTGTTACATGTAATGGTGTTGTTGTGGTTGTTGTTGTTGCATGTAATGGTTGTTGTTGTATGCAGTGGTTGTTGTTGCATGTAGTGGTGTTGTTGTGGTTGTTGTTGTTGCATGTTGCAGTTGTTTTGGTTGTTGTCGTTGTTGCATGTAGTGGTGTTGTGGTTGTTGTTGCATGCAGTGGTTGCTGTTGCATGTTGTGGTGTTGTTGCATGTAGTGGTGTTTTAGTTGTTGTTGTTGTTGCATGTAGTGGTGTTTTGGTTGTTGTTGTTGCATGTAGTGTTGTTTGCCTGTAGTGGTGTTTTGGTTGTTGTTGTTGCATGTAGTGTTGTTTGCCTGTAGTGGTGCTTTGGTTGTTGTTACATGTAATGGTGTTGTTGTTGCATGTAGTGGTTGTTGTTGCATGTTGTGGTGTTTTTGTTGTTGTTGCATGTAGTGTTGTTGTTTGGCTGTAGTGGTGTTTTGGTTGTTGTTACATGTAGTGGTGTTGTTGTGGCATTTAGTGGTGTTGTTGTGGTTGTTGTTGTGGCATTTAGTGGTGTTGTTGTGGTTGTTGTTGTGGCATGTAGTGGTGTTGTTGTGGTTGTTGTTGTGATTATTGTTGCATGTAGTGGTGTTGTTGTTGTTGCATATAGTGGTGTTGTGTTTTTTTTCGTTGTTGCATGTAGTGGTGTTGTGTTTTTTTTCGTTGTTGCATGTAGTGGTGTTGTGTGTTTTTTCGTTGTTGCATGTAGTGGTGTTGTGTTTTTCTCGTTGTTGCATGTAGTGGTGTTTTTCTTCTTGTTGCATGTAGTGGTGTTTTTTTGTTGTTGTTGCATGTACTGGTGTTTTTCTTGTTGTTGCATGTTTTGGTGTTGTTGCATGTTTTGGTGTTGTTGCATGTAGTGATGTTGTTGATTGTAGTGTGGTTGTTGTTGCATGGGGTGTTTTTATGGTTGTTGCATGCAGTTGTTGTGATCATTGCATGTAGTACTGTTGTGGTACATGTAGTAAAATTTGTTATAGTTGCATTTAGTTTTGTTGTATTTAGAATTTCTTTTTTGTTTTGGTTGTTGTTTTGGTTGTTATTTAAGGAACAGTGGTTGTTGTTTGTTGCTGTTGTAGTAATTACTGTATGTAGTGTTGTGGTTGATATGGTGTTATTGCTGTTGTTGTAGTGATTATCCCATGCAGTGTTGTTGTGGTGAGGTTATAGATATAGTTGCATTAGTTTTGTTCTATTTGGAAATGTTTTTGTTGTTGTTGTTGCATTTAGTGTTGTATTGGTTTTTATTTATGGTGGAATAGTTGTTGTTGAGATTGTGTCTGTATTTACTTTTGTTATGTTTGAAAAGATGTTTGTTGTGGTGGTGGTGGTTGTTGTTGCATATAGTTGTTGAGATCAAGATTGTTGCATTTTTTTTTTTGTTTAGTTGTTGTATCTGGAAGTTTTGTTGTGATTGCTGCATTAATGTTGTTGTAATGTTATTTTTTGTTGTTGTTGTGACATTTTGTTTTGTTATTGTGATTTTTTTTTTTTTATTGCTGTTGTTGTTGAAATTTACTAATGTCATAAAAAGTTGTCCGTGTTCTGGATGAGTTTGGGAACATGGTTGTCGTGATTGTTGTTGCATTTAGAGCTGTTGATTTGAAAGGTGGCTGTTGGGGTTTTAGTGGTGGGGATTGTGGTGTTTAGTTGTTGTTCTTGTTGTTGAATTTGGAATGATGTCTGTTGGAATGATTTTTTTCTTCATTATGTTGCTAGAACACAAGTGATAACAGGAAGCAAGTGGTTCATGGACGTCTCACGACATTAAGTGTAAATAAAAATGTAAAAAAAAAAAATCATCATCTGTAGCAGCAGCTGACTTTTCCAGATAAGAGTGTTAGCTCGCGCTTGGCCTCTGGGCCTCGTCACTGCTCTCCTAAAATCTCACTCAGGGAGAAAACCAGTAAACAACTAAACTAACTTTTAGTTACACTGTCAGTACAGGCTGTGTGCTTACCGAAACCTTCATACTGTAGCATTTTTACTTCAAGCCTGGTGAAGTGATGTTGATTAAATGAGTGAATTCTTGCTTGTTCTGTTTTCTTTCTCAGATACCTGGTCGAACAGCGAGATGTGGAACTGAACATACGAGATAACTGGGACAGTACACCTCTGTAAGCCGAAAACAAGTTACGATAATGGTTTATAATACGATGACTGTTCAAGTCAAACCGGGACTGGTGAATGAAGGCTTAAAAAAGCGACGAACATTTACAGAAGACTCTCTACATAAAACATTTGAACGGTACAAGCGTTTTAAAGAAGGTCGTCCGTCCGTGAGTGACAGACATCCCCTGTATAGCCCTGACCGTGCTCCAAGCCATTTCCTCATGTTAAAGGAGTTCCTGGGAGGCCGGGGTTTGAGACGTGAAGCAGGCAGTCCGATTATGGCTCCGGCATACTGAGAAAACTTTCTACCTTGATGGTGTATAAATAAAGGGAATTTTTACTCTCAGAACTGTGTTTTCGTCTTCTTCTCAGTCCCGGTTTGACTTGAACACCCCTCATAAGCTTGTTTTAACAAAAACAAAACAAAACTGGAGTTAGTGTTGGTCATGTGACAGATGTGTGGTATAGATTTATGCTTTACCTGGTTGAATTGTGACAGGGATACTTTAATAAAATTATAGAAATGATATTGAACTTTTGTTTTTGCTTTTTTTTTTCCTCTATGTGTGTGTGAAGTTACTACGCATGCCTCTGTGGACATGAGGAGCTGGTGCAGTATTTATTGGCCAGTGGTAACTATCAAAAGTTTGTATTCAACTGATATCTCTGCTAAAGCAACCGCTTTGCCGAAGCTAATGAGTAAACTGGTCGGAAAACTGTTGAGGATTAAATTTGTGATAACGTGAAATTGTTTTTCTACAAAAAAAGATGAATGATTTTTTAGGAATGTCAGTATTAAAATATCAGACATTTAGATTTTTAGGTAGAATCCTGTCGCTAAGTTGAAATTAAATGGAAGTAGCTCGTTATAGAATGTCTGATGTGAGGTTTTTAAGTTCTTGTGTGTGTGTGTTCGTGTGTGTGTGTGTGTGTGTGTGTGCAGGAGCGAAGTGTGAAGCGAACACGTTCGATGGAGAGCGATGTCTGTATGGCGCTCTGAGCGACTCCATACGCCGCCTGCTCAAGGAGTACAAGCGCATCACGGCTAAAACCATGCAGCGGGATTACTATGAGCAGTTCCTGCAGACGTGAGAAACACACACACACACACACACGCACACACGCACACACGCACACACTCATGTAGTTATAAGCAGGATAAAAAAATGTGTTACTGTTTAACTAAGAGCCTTATTCACATGAACTCAAGCACGTATGGAAGTCGGTCTTATAACCAGCCTGATATTGATATATATATAGATTTTTATACTTACTTTTATAAAAGGTGAGTCAAAAATTTTCCGCACTCCGGTTATATTAAAAGGGTTTCTCATCAGCACTTTCCGTTCAAGGCTACTGTCTCCGCAAAAGTCAGCCATCAGCTGGAAAATTCATCAACGCTTAAATTTTTCTGGGATTCTCAAGGGCCAGAAGTATTGGAACACCATCAGGAGGAAAAAAAAAAGGTTTAACAATCGACAGTGCTCGTTACAGTGAGGCGCTTATTGAAGAGCTGAAGACTCAACTTCGGATTTAACACAGATCTCACATGACGATGCACGTCCACACACTTCTTGGCTTTGAGGTGTTAAAGCGTCCTCCCTGTAGTCCTGATCTCACTCCGTCAGACTGTCACTTGTTTGGTCCCCTGGAAGCAGATGGAGATTCACTTCTGATGAAGAAATGAAGACAGCAGTGCGTTCGTGGCTCGCGGCTCAGCATAAAACATTTTTAATGAAAGAATATGAAAGCTTGTTGACAGATGGACCAAATGTATTGAAAAGCGAAGAGATTATTGATCTGATTTTGCCATTTAGTTTTTTATTTGAAGTTTTGCAAATCCATAGTGTTTCCATGAGTAATTCCATGAGAAAAATCCTGTTAAATAATCACGATCTCTATTTTGACCAAAATAATCCTGATTATGATTTTAGCAAATTCCAGGGCATTTTTGCAAATTTTAGAAAATTTCTTTTTTGCTTTTTTTTTTTCCTTCTTCTTTTTTTTGTAATGAACATATATAGGGCTCAGGGTATACAGTACAGTATACAGTGACAGCACAACCTCGGCAATATAATGAGCTGAATTTAATTTCATTTTAACAAACAATACAAACATGACTGAGGCTAAAAAAAAATGGGTCACATAATTCACATCATTTTTTTATGAATAATAATTATTCAGAGTTTTTTTGTAACGTCATTGCCATATTCCTTTAGCGGTCATAAAAGTAACAGTAACTTTAGTTCTACCTGACATGTCCGAAAACCCAAATACACATTTTGATGTCTGAAGCCTCCCCGTTAACACACACCAGCAAGGCTTCCATATAAGCACTTCTTCTTCTTTTTTAGTTTTTGTTTTGTTTTAAATCATCATTGACTTATGACAGATTGATCATTGACAGATCCGTGCCACTTGAGTTAATATTTAAGACTGTATACCTTTTTTTTTTTTTTTTTGACTTTCTTAATATTTTTACTTCCTTAAAGATTGACGTGTAATTAACCTTCATGCAAAGCTAGCCTTCTGGTGCAGGGTTCGATTGAGGTGTTTGAATGAAAGAAACCATAGTATTTGCATTTTCCAGGCTCGGAACTATCCCTGCGCCAAAACGACGTCTCTCTGCGCTGCACCGTCTCCTCTCGTACAGTTTATACACGGTTCGCCTTCGCGTTTACAGCTTAGTTCGGTGTCGCTGCTTAAATGAAAATGGACGTATTTTTATCTGACCCGCTGTTTGTCCCGTGTCTGTGCGCAGGCTCCTGGAGCAGGGCTCATACAGCGACGTGACGTTCATGGTGCACGGCGAGATGTTCCGCACGCACCGCTGCATCCTGAGCGCCCGCTCCGAATACTTCGCCCACATGCTGGAGACCAAGTGGAAGGGCAAGACCATGATCGCTCTCAAACATCCACTGGTGGGCGCTCTTTCACAGGACATACTGTTTAGACATCCGAACATCATTGCTTATTAGTAGAGATGTCTGAATCATGTGGGAATTCACTCTGTTATCACTTAATAACACCACGCTCACACACAGCAGTTTCGACTTCTGTGCTGTTTCTTTCATGGAAATGAGAGATTTGCATGTGAATCTTGCTTTCATTTTCCAAAAATGGACGTGTGTGTGTGTGTGTGTGTGTGAGATCCAAACATAACCAGATCGTGTATACGCTATAAAATAAAGCTTGCGCTCATAGTTTAGGTCTACTGGTGTATTATTGTTCAACCTGAAGTGACCCTTTCCTTAGCATTCTCTCTTTAATGAGGTCACATCTGAAATGAGCCGAGATGAGCAGCTACAGTGCAGATCAGTGCTAAATTCATCTTCCCTCAGGGGCGTATGAACTTGGGTTCCTCCTAAACGTCTTAATTCTCTATTGTCTCCATTGAGGACACGATCTCGAGGCGTACAAACGCGAATCGTCTCGCTTGATCATTCTCTCTGTCCAATCCCGGGTTTAATTATACACGTTATATGCACGTCACGTATGCTCGGCTGCACCGACAGTACAAAGTGAGGAAGAGAAAGTAAGTGAAAGAAGATTTGTTTTTTTTTAAATATGTAGCCAAATTAATATTTCTTCCTGTCTGTTCTTTCTAAAACTGTTTTGTTATTGTAAGTTTTCAATCACCATTTATCATAATTCTATTCCGCACGTAACACGACCGTAAAAAGGTACGAGAGACAATTTTAAAATGATACGTTTTTTCAAAACATGTCTGTGTGAGTTTGTGAGTTGCGTCGAAACCGAAATAATTAATGATGAATTTTTAATTTCTGCAAATAAATGCAAAGTAAGTAAAATTTATGTGACTCTGCTTTGATTAAAGCGTGTTCAAGGGCCACTTTAAACCACATGAATAAGCACACCTTTGGAAATATTTTGGGGGGAAACAATTTGCATATTAATAAAAAAAAAGAAAAATTCCAGGATGTTCCATTTATATATGCGTTTATTTTGAGGGTTTTTGTTACGTCGTACAAATTGTTCTAACTAAGTAAGTCATTGCTCAGATTCTTTCATTTCGTTGCATTGAAGATGCATTTGTCTTGTATTTTACATTAAAAAAAATCACAATAAATGTATAAGGGGTCGTTCGAGTCAGTCCTGGACTTTTGATTGTCACAGTTCTAAGAGTAAAAACTCGCGTTATTTCTCTAGATAATCCCCTGCTATACTAATGCACTTATCCCAGTGTGTCACGAGTGCTTGTATACAATCAAGGAAGAAAGATTTCTTAGTACGTCAGAGCCTTGGTCGGACTTCCTGCTTCATGGCTGAAAGGCCGGCCTCCCAGGAACTCCTTTAATGCCCCTAAACTAGCTTGGAGTGAGGTCAGGACTGTATGGGGGATGTGGCAATAACTCCCGGCTGAGTTCCTGTATAGTGCAAGTGGTGTTGCTGAATGATTGACAGATGCGTTTCTTCTGCAAGTTGGTGACAAGTTATCCGTTGATAGGAAGGATCAGAGGTTCCACGCGCCGAATGTTCACAAGTGCTCGAAGTCTTCTGTAAATGTCGATGCCTTCATTCAAGAGAAATTCCATCACAAGTCCCGGCTTGACTTGAACGCCCCTTGGAAGCCCAAATTCATGTTAAATAGAAAGAAATTAAAGAATTCGATCATCCGTTTTATCTCTTAAATGACACGATTTCTCGGTAAACATAGGAACACAGGTCCATGGCATGACTTTCACACTCATTCACACACTCGCTCAGACATATAGTGTAAACGTATCTAATGATATGGCGAGAACCAAGAAAAGCTCAATAACTGTGTGTCAGAAGCTGAGATGTGACTTATTAGGTATGATGACGTTCAGATGTAATTTCTGGGAGTTTCAATTGTAAAGCTGATTATTTTTCGTGTACGTGTGTGTGTGTGAGACCAGGTGAACCCGGCTGCGTTCGCCGCCATCCTGCAGTACTTCTATATAGGTGAGTGTCGCAGGAGATAGAGGAGCAAATGAAAGAGCTTTTGCCTAAAAAAAAGAAAAAAAAAGAAAAAAAAGAAATAACTGTAGACCAAAGCTATCCCAGAGTTCCTTAGAATGTTGTTTGTGTGTGTGTGTGTGTGTGTGTGTGTGTGTGTGCGGAATCTTCGGTGGTTTTGCAGGTCACCTGGACATCGACGTGAGTTACGTGGAGGACTGCAAGCGTCTGGCCAAGCAGTGTAAAATCAGCGAGCTCATCGACGAGCTGGAGGTCAAGTGCAAGCAGGTGCAAGAGTTTGGTGAGACGCTGCTGTTTGTGTTTTAGTCTCATGCAGAGACACACAGGTTCCACACAGCTGGTTCATGTTTCTGAAGCGGATCCTGATACGTCTTTTAAACGGTGAAAATGCCGTGAAAAAATATTTGCCCCCTTTGTGATATTGTTTGTGTAAAATCTCCATTTGGTTTGATAATCTCAAAGATACACAAGAAAATGCTGTTTTTAAATGATGATTTCATTTATTAAGGGAAAAAAAGTTGGCCAAACCTACCTGGCCCTATGTGAACAAGTAATCGCCCCCCTAAACCTAATAACTGGTTGTGCCTTCTTTGGCGTTTGCAATCCAGCGTTTGCATGAATTGCCAATGAGTCTTTCATATCGCTGTTAGTTTCATGATCTCAGTCATTTAACATGTGACAAATATGCACAAAACGGACAAGAAAAAGATAGGGGGCAAATACTTTTTTTACGACATGGTACACGTATGATAGAGTATAATAATATAATCAGTGACAAAGGGGTGTGAGAATTGCAATACGTTTCTTTACCTGTCAGTGTCCAATAAGCCGGGGACGTGCGTGAAGGTGCTGACTCTGGATCCTCACGACTGGCAGCTGCAGGACGGCATGGCGTTGTTAGCAGACAGCGCTCTCCCCGCTGACCTCAGGGTGAGACACACACATACACACACACACACACACACACACACACACACACACATACATATCCAGTCACAAGTGCATAGTGTCTGTCTTTATTCGATTCACCTGTGTGTGTGTGTGTGATCTGATTCCTCAGGTGGGATATGGGCAGCTTCCTTTTGATTTGACTGACAGTTTTCCGAGCTACCCAGACGTCTGCTTCCGGGTGGACGGGTACGACTTCCTGTGCCATAAGGTCAGGGAATATCCAGACTGATCTGTATGTGTTTATTTATTTGAGCTGTTTGTTAAAATCTCTTTGCAAAAATATGTGTGTGTGTGTGTGTGTGTGTGTGTGCGCACAGGCGTTTTTCTGTGGCCGTAGCGATTACTTTAAAGCGTTGGTGGAAGATCATTTCAGTGAAGGAGAAACGCTGCAGTCTCTCCCTGAAGTTCCCGTCATCACGCTGCATGATGTATCTCACGAGCTTTTCACCAAAATCCTCTACTACATCTACAGCGATAACACACAGGTGCATAAACACACACACACACACACACACACACACACACACACACACACACACGCACTCTAATAATGAAATCAAAGCTTTGTCGGTCACCGTGACACAAATGGTAAAAGTGCCGCAGCTTTCAAATCAAGACGAGAGATCAGTATGTGAAATTAATGGGAAAAGGGCGGGACTTCCTGGTCGGTTATAAACACCTGTTGCAGCTGTCAGTCATTTCTGATGCATATGTTGATTGATTTCTGTTCTATTTAAAGGTCACATATTATTATTATCATTATTATTATTCTTTTTTTTTGTTAAACAGGTTAAAAATGTTAAACCATATATAATGATGGAACATATATAAGGTTATTAAGTCTAGTTTTAGACTTTGTCATTATTTCATGTGTAAAACGCTCTCATTTTTACTGGCAGATTTTCTCACTACTCAATCACATCCTATCTTGAGTTCCCAAGTACCAAAGTCCTGTTTATCCAAATAAGGTTACCTCTTGTCTAGTCTTTTTGGTGTTTACGGCGTCCACTATGTTGCATTACTGCCACCTTCTGGTCATGATCTCCCTCATCGCCCTTTTATTTTTCCTTCGCCATTAACAAACACCTCAAATGCTGTCTTCATTATCCTCTTCCTTCATTTCTCTAAAATGTTTTTCTTGTTATCTTCATCTCCTTCTTCTTCCTTGTTGTTTAGCAGCAGCCGGAATGCAATAGGTCACATTACACCATGAGACTGTAGGTCTCATTCTCCCTCATCTTCCCCGCCTCCTAAATCCGATTTCCCAGTCCAGCCGTCTGTAAAAAAAAAAGTTAAATGTTTCCTTCCATGATCCTGCGCCTTTGTCGTATCACCGTCACCTGTAGATCTCTCTCTCCTCAGCTTCCCTGTCCTTTAAAGCCGACTTTCCAGTTCAGTCTTCATAAAAAACAAACAAACAACAACATTACAGTGGAACCTCGACATACAAACTCAAATTTTACAAGAAATTTTCCTCGGCATACAAGACATTTAAGGCCTACAAGCGAACGAACAAAGCCGAACCGAATGCCGGCTCCAGAAGTTGCGTGTACGTCGACGAGCCATTCGGGTCTCGCTGGTGTCAGTGGAAAGCCAAGCTAAGCTTTTTTTTTTTTTGCATTTTGTGCAAGATTTAGTGAAGACATACAGTAGCATCATGGGGTCCTAAGAATCCTATCAAGGACAGTAGCAAGAAGAACAAGGAGCCGCTTTCAGTTTGGTGTTTAAAGCCGCCGGTGCCAAGAGGAATCATAAATGAAAGTTACGTGAGGTTTAATGTCTATTTATTCCATAGTTTACTTTATTTTAAATGTTTTGATTGTTTTTATATGCAAAAAATATGATTATAGTGTTGGAAATTGGTAATATTTTTGGGTGGCTGGAACGGATTAGCTGCATTTACATTATGTTCTATATGGGAAAATGTGTGTGGTACGTAAGCACTCGACTCGGCACGGATTAAATTCATATGCTGAGGTACCGCTGTAAATACTTCCTTCCCTGACCAGTGACTCCCTATTCTAACAGACTACTCTCCTCAGTTCTTTAGGCTGTGACATCACATCTAGCGTCTCCCGCATACATTTCCTGTACATGCTCGACAGTCTCACTTTCATGGCATCTCTCATGTCATCTTAATCTCCTTCTTCTTTTTCCTCTTCTTGTTTTTTTTTTTACAGTGGTTGTCATCGAGTAAGTTGCAATACCACTCTAATTTAATTCTGTTATATTGCATTCAAAAGTTGCTGTGTATGACATCATCCTGGTGATTCTTTTCACTTCGAAACTTGAGATCAAACTAATCAGTGCCTGTTAGTGGCGTCTCAGCGGGTTTAACCCAAACACCCGACTCTGTAATGAAATTCTTGAACGTTTCCAGAATGTGCACGGAATACCGTGTCTGTGTGTGTCTTGCAGCTGTCCCATGATAGCGTGTACGAGGTGCTGTGTGTAGCAGACATGTACCTGCTGCCGGGTCTGAAGCGCCTGTGCGGTCGCACCCTGGCCGCGCTGCTGAGCGAGGAAAACGTCCTGCACATGTGGAAGACGGCCAAACTGTTCAGCCTGTCTCGGCTCGAGGACCAGTGCACGGAGTACATGGCCAAGATCATCGAGAGGGTGTGTTGTGTTGTCACAGCTGGAACACGGTTCATATTAATGAGCACAGGGAGCTTGAGATTTATAAATAAATCTCAAGTGTGATAGATTTTCCTGCGTGTCGCCTCTTTGATCCTGAATATTTAATTTTCTTTTGTGTGTGTGTGTTCGGAAGCTGGTGGAAAGGGCGGAGTTTGCGGAGCTGATCCGAGAGGACGCGGCGAGCGTGGCGGCGCGCCAGGAGACGGACTCCATCCCGCTGGTGGACGACATCCGCTACCACATCAGCAGCAACGTGCAGACGTACAGCGCCATCGAGGAGGCCAACCAGAAAGTGCACGCCCTCGAGCTCCTGCTCAGCTACATCGGCCTGGACTGCTGAACACACACACACACACACACACACACAAACTCACACGCTTGTAAGGACATGCTTAAGATAACACGACGTGACTGTAACGAGGTTTACGGCTTTATTTATGCTTTCCGTGCATCTAATATAAGTAGCATTCACTTTTAATGATATTTATCTTGAACTCGCACTCATATACAGCAACACTGAGTGATGTTTAGGGGGAAAAAAAGCTTTAAGTAAGTTTACTTATTGTTTTAACTTTCGATTCGATTTAGTTCTTATTAACCTGAAAACGATCTTTTGTGTGTGTGTGTGTGTGTGTGTGTGTGTGTGTGTATTCGTTTAGCATGGTTACATATCAACAGAGTTACAGTTACAGTGATGTATAGGCTGCACAGTAATGCAGAAAATATTATTTCTTTACAATTATTTAGGCACATTATGAAAAAAAAAATAGTAAATGGTTTAGTGCGTTGTTTTGAATAAACAGAAAACAATTTAATTATCTGTCACATTATACTTTATAAGCCTATGCAATTACGAGCGAATGAATCATTTCTGAACGATGGTTTATCGTCTGATTTAAATGGGGGGAAAAAAACCAGGAAAAATTGGCCAGAGGAATCCTGTGAACCAAAACGTATACATAATACGAGCGGATTATCTTTAGCTAAGCTGACTAACGATGGGGTTAATTATGTTGAATTAATTAAGGAGTCTGAAAGCAGTGATGATATTCTGCACAGCTGTAATGGAAAGATCGTTTATAATAACTGTAATAGCTTCCTTTCCTTATTGAAGTCATTCTTTACTTAAAAGTTTACCTG
Organism: Leiocassis micropogon; assembly: GCA_028565275.1. Taxonomy (NCBI): domain Eukaryota; kingdom Metazoa; phylum Chordata; class Actinopteri; order Siluriformes; family Bagridae; genus Leiocassis; species Leiocassis micropogon. The sequence continues at coordinate 13,880,034 of JAOVVA010000032.1, read as the reverse complement.
CTGGCTTGGCAGTGAGCTGTTGGTTACAAATTACGATCCAGATTACGCAAAAAACGTACAGATTATGTTTCTTAAAAAGACATTTCGGTGATTGTGTTAAGCTTAAAATGCGCCATGAAAGCATATAAACATGCCTATGTGAGAGCTTGTTTTGTAATGCACCAGTCACAATTTGAGCTAACTAGCAATTTTAGCTAAGCTCGTCAATAGTAATAATAATAACAATAAATAATAATAACAATATTATTATATGTTTTTTAAGTTTGAACGCACTTATCTGTTCAGCCCTAACATAACGTCACTTATTATAATAATACTTAACAATAGTGCTTTCGTTCTCATGCGGTCTTTTAAATAAGACTTCATGGATTAGGAATGTGTTATTAGATGCAGATTAGGAAATAAAGTGCAAAATATAAAATTCTGTTTGTTTGAGATTTGTTTCAAAGAGATCTCTTATAATACAGAATGTTTTCTTGGCTTATGCACTGAAGAACTGAAATAATTTCTGAAGATAAAAGGTTTCTAGACAAAGAGAGAGGTTTTTTTTACACTTGTTCGCCAGTGTCTGCTGGGATTGTGTGTGTGTGTGTGTGTGTGTGTGTGTTGTGATCAGAGCTGGAGAGGGTATTGATTGCAATATGAGCGGCGTTCAAGTCAAACCGGGACTTAATTATAAAAGTAAAAACTCCCTTTATTTCTCTATATAATCCCCTGCTACACTACTAATGCACTTATCCCAGTGTCTCACTAGTGCTTGGACACCATCAAGGTAACGCTGGCCTCCCAGGAACTCCTTTAACGGCCCAAACATGTGGAAATGGCCGTACTGTGCTTGAGGTCTTGTGTAAATGTCAATCGCTTTCATGCCTTAATTCACCAGAAATCTCATCACAAATCCCGGTTTGACTTGAACACCCTGCTCGTATTTATATCTATGGAGTAGATGTACGAGTCTGAATGCAGTCCTCACTGGCCTGTTCAGGTCACAGACTGGGGTCAGAGCGGGCCAGGAAAAAGTTGGTTTAAATCAATTCTGAGATACCGATAACGTTCTGACACTTTTTTTCCAAAATGACTTAAGTCTTCGTTTAATGTATTTGTTGCGTGCCACTAAAAATTTGCATCTGGCTTATTAGTTGAATTCGTGATTCCTAATTCTGATTGGTCAGCAAATATGCTGTTAGCGCGAATCACAGGGTTGTGTTAATGTGTTAATTTTAATACGTTATAATTTATACAGTAAAATCACAAATAGACTTTTCATTTCGTTTATTTAGGATTTATGTAAGGAGTCTCCAGTGTCAGAGTTTTCAGTCGCAGCAAAGACTTCACAATAGAGCGCTTTGTGGCTATTTTCTTAAAATGATGAATTACCTTTAATAGTTGCTCATTGATTTAGAGGAATTAACCATTAAAACAGGCTGTTATTGAAAAAATAATGAATAAATTAAAATGGCTGTCGGAACCTTATACTGTAATTCCCTTGACGTATTGCTTAGTTACTGCATTAGCTAGTTAACATGAACTTAATATTAATGTAAGATCTTGATTTATTCAGCTGTGCAACGTTAAATAACAGCTTTACATTTGAGATGTGTATCTGGGTGTTGGTCTGGTGCTAAGCTTTTGTTTTACTTTAGTGGTTTTTATTATTTTTTTTATATAGAGCTTCAGTTTCACTCTGTGGTAGTCCCAAAGAAACAGTGTAGCATGAAAAAAAAAATGAAATTTACACCCTCAGACCAATGCAGTAGACCAGCTGAGACATGTTTTTGTACGAGTTTAATGTTACGAAAAAGTTAAAAAAAAAAAAAAACCAGTATGAAACATCATACACCTGCCTTAAAATGGATTCTTTGGCTCAGTAATACAGCTTGTTATTGCACATTTCAATGCAATAGCTTAAGATGTCTCGGTTGATCGACTACATTGGGAAGATTAACCGTGTGTAGGAATTAAATTCCTTGCTAAACTCTCTTTCTTGAAAGTCCGGTCTGTAACGTTTCAGTGGATTTGATTTTGTGGACGTGTGTGAGAGAAAGAATGAGTGAGAGTGTACTAGTGTCTCTAAAGAAACTTTTGGTCCAGAGTTGATGCAGAATGTGCACTGATTTTCGCAATTCAGCAGGTCTATTTTCACACTGGCATGAAATTAAATGTGTGTGTAAAATTTATGCATAAAAGCAAATAAATAGACATTGTAAAAAAAAAAAAAAGTGTTTGGATTTGTTCTTGGTCATCTATTTCTACAATGTGAATGCTGGGATGCACTAGTATATTTTTTCTACAGGGGGCGCTATATGCATGCACTGTACTTTCAGGACATTTTAATGCAGCAGTGGAGGTTGACATTTTCATATCTGAGGCAAAGGTAAAATCCTTAATCTCAGATTTAGCTTGTGAAGGGAAAAAACATCTCTTTTATGTGGATATTAAAAAATGGCGATTATAGAGGATGAAAATGTATTTCAGGCAAAACATGATATTGGTGTCTCACCTAGGTAAAAAACTAGAAAGAATTTTCAGATAGGATCATATAATACCATTTCTCATAATACTTAATGCTTCTTATCTCCTGATCCATGCTTTTTTTTTTTTTTTGCATAAACGTTTATGAAACACATTTGCTAAATACAATTCATGCCCTTTTATGTTTTAGTGTCCGTAACGTTTTTTTTTTTAATTAAAAATCTTTCCTAATTGTCATTCAGATGAAACTTGGCCAATTTAGATTTTACATAAAAGAGACATAAACCTGAAAAAGTGTATTATTCTAAAATGCAAAATTGTTGAGATATTGCAATATGAATTTAAAATGGTTACGGACACTACGCATTTTTTGGGGGGGAAAAAAAACGTGTCAATTTTGTACCGAATGATTTAATTTAAGCAACAATTTTTACAGGTCATATGCTTCTAGAACTTTACCCCAATTTTAGTCTTAATAATCATAAAGAAATATGAATAATTTGCATTTTAAATTATTATTGTTTGAAGCGAGAAAGTATAACACTGAAAATGGCCATTTAAGTCATAAAATCATCTGTCCAAAACGGCTGAAGTTAGAAACTTGAAATTTTTAGGGAAGCGAGATTGGTCACTTCCATGTTGCATAAACTTCAGAGCAGCTTCTTTGGCACAAACATTTTCTTATATGTATAAAATAAAATAAAAATCAGTACCAATACTGTGTTTTTGCTGATTTCTATTGTTTTTTTTCTGTGTAGTAAGTAATACAGTAAGTATAATGCAGTTCTGAGATCATTTATTTACTCAATGTGCACATATTTCAAAGTAAATCAGATTTCAGTCATTGCACAGACCCGAGATGTTCATGAGGGTTATGAGATTTTCCTATAAACCCAGCGGAGGTCTTCAGCAGTAGTAAAGCCAGAAACTGTGTTTCTTCTATTAAATAATAAACTGCTTATTGTTATGGTTTCAACCTTTCCAGCTTCACTCCCTCTGCCTTGGTTAAACACAGTTGCATGGTCTGTATTTGCATACTGGGACATGATTGGCTTGGACATGTTGTGATGCAATAACACCTAAGGTTTATTTGTTTAATGGTATAAGTTAAATTATTTTGGTTAAGTTTATTGGTTTTAAGGCTCATACTGGAGAAAATACTGTCCAAGTGAAATGCTTGCCACCTGTGGCTTGTTACCAAGTTTATTAGTTTACTGAAAAGTGGAAAAAGTGCAAGTCACAGTGTCCATCCAGTCCTTCATTGCCTGAGTGTCACACTAGTGCTGAAACCCAAGATTCTGAAGAAGACGCACCCCATGCAGTCCTCACCCTGTTGATTGCATCCACACAAGCCAGCAGAAAGACTATGCAAAGCACAGGTGCAATAATTCTGGCTCCTACTAAGGGCACAGGTGGAAGACCAGCTGGTGCGACTGAGCCAAGTGCAGTCCAGGGATGGTCCAGCCGGAGCTGCAGCTACTGTCGTGGCCGTGCGCCACGTGGCGCAGGTCAAGACGGACCTTGAGACCTTCCTGGACCTCTATGAGCAAGCCACGACAAAATGGGGGTGGTGGGGGGGGGGAGGTTGACA
>JAOVVA010000032.1:13858210-13875871 GCA_028565275.1 Leiocassis micropogon | reverse complement strand
GACGCCCCTCACCCCTCTCCACTCCACCATCAGGTTAGGATTAGGCAACTTCTCACAAATAAAGGATTATTATTGGTCATTTTAACATTCAATGAAACACCCTTTAGTATACTATAAAATTAACAATAAGAGTTCAGATAATATAAAAGCCAAGGATTTTAACCCACTGGTGATATTAAAAGTGGCACAGATCCATGCTAGCAACATGACATTGATCAGTGATGGTATATATATATATATATATATATATATATATATATATATATATTCTTATGTGGAAGCCTTGCCGGTGTGTGTTAACCGGGAGGCGTCAGACATTATGTCTGGTAGAACGAAAAGTATCATTAATTTTATAACGTGTAAATTTTACCGCCACCTGCAATATAGGACTGATGTTGCGAAATGTAGAACGCTCCAAATCAGCATAATATTTTTTTTTATTATTACAGAAACAACCGAAAACATGTGATCATGTGTATCCGTAGTATTTTATTGCCTGTGTGATTATTTCTTTGCTCAGGCATGTTTGTATAGTTGGTTAAAATGAAATTCAGTTCATCATATTGCCCAGGTTGTGCAAAAAAATAAGATATGTCACTCTACGTATATTGCACAATCCTGAGCCATATATATGTTTTCTAAAAAACAGCAAAATAATGCTCTGAGTTGTAAGGTCTAAAGCTTATACTGTTCATACTAACCTAGTATGAATTATTCAGTAACTACAGTGAAACTAATAGCAATGGGTAGTTACACGTGTAAAGAATACGGGTCTGGAACTGCAGACGTGTCCTTCAGCTTCTCGGGGTTAACGAAGTATTGCCAGTAAATAAGGAACTGCATGGTGACATTTTTGCCTCCAAGGTACACACTATTTAGACATACCCTCAAAGGCACAACGGTGGTCCTTAAGGCCCAATTATGTACCTTAATCATGTTCCTTTGCCATTATGATTCTCTTGATAAGGAAGTAAATGATGTGCGGGCAATACTGTATAAGGAGCACATCGGCAAGCATTTCTACCTTTAACCAGCAAGATAACACAAAAGGTTAAAACCTGATTTACAATAAATAAAAAAAGTTCTAAATTGCTGGATGACTGTTTATTATCTCTGTACATGCACAACACAGAGCCTGATCTTAGCAAGTGCTTCCTTCTTCCTTTAAACGCAGGGTAAGTATCACAATCCAGTGATATCACAGATCAGTAATCAGTAATGAGCAAACTTGGCTTACAGTATATAAACATTGTTCATCATTGGTCATAAGTCGGTTCTGCTTGTCCTTGATCTGACCACAAAATCTCCATCATTTTGGTTCTCTACATTGTGTATAGTAGTTACCTGTTTTCTCAGCCATTTGAACTTTTGTAGCTGAAAATCTTTTACAGAAGATTCATTTAAAAGATTTGCTTAAATAAGTGATTCCTCTGTAAATGACACACTCCTGAATGTTCTCACATGAAATAATAAAGTTCTATATAGCCCTGGTTGGAAATATAAAATATACCGTACCTATTGAGAAATGATAATATTTAGCAAAAGTTGTCAGAACAGTGTCTGATATGGCATTGAAAGGGACACAAACACACAAGACGCATACCCCAACGACAACTCCTACATTGACACTTTATCTTGGGATTTGGCCAAGAGAAAGGCATATGAGGCCAAATGCCTGACACAAAACCAGAGCTATTTTAATCTGTTCTGATACGTCACTACATGGCTGCTTGTCTTTGCTTAGTCAGATGAGAATTAAATAACCAAATACAGTCATTTTCACTGTCAGATAATGTGAAGTAAAATTCCCATGTTAAATTAGGTGTTAATTAAATTCCTCACACTGGGTGTTTTTGCAGTGCTTTTTCTTTTCTGTTGAACTTTTTTTGTTTAAAAGTACAGCTGGTGTGTCTTGTCTCTACTGCCTCACTGTTCCACATGGTACAGTTGAATTTGTTTATACAAAAGAGTGAGCGCTTCTGCTTTCTATGCCTTCCTCAGCATGCCAGTTTGGCTATAGTGTCGTAATGCAATAAAATCGAATACCCACTTTAAACCTCAAGCTATTGCCATTATAAAGCCAAAATCCTTGCCAAAGTACCGCACCATAAACTAGCAGCACAACACATTTTAATAATACTACCTACAATATTATAACTCTGCTAATGCTTTACAACCATGATTAAAGGTCAGGTTAGTGTAAACATTATTTTCCAGAATGGTCATGCACTTAACTGCACTGAATCCACATGACATGCCCGTGCTGATAATACAAAGAATAAATCAACACCAATTTAATGCAAGCGTTTATGAAAAGGTCTAAGTTGAAAATCCTATATTCTGACAGCAGGTTAATCTCAAGGGGTTAATTTGACTTGAAAGGTAAATCCCTCTAGGAATCCACCCTATGTATGTGTTTTGCTTTTTCTCTTGTAAGTTGGTTAGATCAAATATATAATTGCATTAACGGGAAAAGAGTTTGTTAAATAGTTAAAGCTAAAATGGGCAGATCAGATTTAATGTAATCAGTGATATTATTATTTCAGGTTGAAGCCCACGTACATGAACGTATGGCTTGGTGGCTCAATATTAGGAAACTGTACAAAATTAACCTAGTTCATGGCAAAATTTATTTTATTACAATCAATGGGAAAGAGAGGATATAGAAAGGCTTGTTTACACCTTGTTTACACTAAGTTGTACTTCTTTTGTCATCAGCCAAATACACTTCCTGTTCGGGAATCGGAGAGAGAATCACAGATGAGGAATCGAAATATTCGATTGGATAAAGATATTAAGAAAGTTTTGGTGCAGTAACAAAATCTGGCTGGACAGACATACATACAGTACGTACAGACAAACAGACGGAGATACAGACATAAATTGTTCTTAGACTAGTTTCGAGTCTTCCAACATATGAAACATAAAGATATCTTTAAAAGAGCGAGTTCTGACCAATGTACAAACAATCTTTTTTTTTAAATATAGATACATGTGTCTTTTTCAACATTTCCATGTTTAGCCGTATTAGCTAATAGCAAAGAAATCTAAATGCTAATTAGCTAAAGGTTTGTAGATCAAAACAAGTTGCTTCAGAAGTATAAAAAATACATGTGTTTTTAGGTTGTCTAACATGAGATAACAAGTTAGATTGCTAGTTCAATCAGACCTTCCTTTTACTCAGTTCTTAGCAAAAGAGTTGTATTTAATGCTAAAGAAAAAAAGCCCTCTCGCTAGCTAATGTTTAGTAGTTAAATTGATATATGATATACATCTTTTCGAACTGCTCGCTCCCGCACCGTTGGGGGCGGCGTAACACACTCGGAGGACAGCGCTATCCGCTCCTTACACTTGCGCGAGCTCACAGACGCCCCTGATTAGCTGTAGAGCCGCGATTAATGTGGGAGCGCTAAGCACCTCTCATCCCTCCTCTCTGAGAGAGCTCGGCCAATCAGCTCTCTCTAGGTTTGTCTATTATTGAGTACAACCTAATATTTCAACATTTACTAAGGCCATGTCCACACGTAGCCGGGTATTTTTATTTTCTTTATTTTTTTATTTATTCTACTTATTTTTTTTTAAATAATTCTGTCCTCACAGTAGGTTGTGGTATGTAGAAGTCCGACAGGTCTCGTCCAAAACCACTGTCTTTAGTCACCTCTGTTTGTTAACGTAATGTGCGAGTAACTACTCATGTATGCTCATGCATGTAAAAAGTCCAGTAAGTAACTAGTAGTCCCTAGTTTACAGTACGTAAGTCCAGCACTGCACAAAATATCCTCATAAACAAAGCTGATGTCAAACCAAGGAGACTAGCACACAGACAATGACATCATCGGCACACAAGGTGACGTTACAACAAGCTAAAATCTCTGTTTCCCCGTCCACACAACACCACTGAAAACTTCAGTTTTCCCAAAAAACAACCAAAACTGTGTTTGCACAGTTAAAAACTCTGTTTTTAAAAATACCCGTCTACGTGTGGACATGGCCTAAATTTAAAAAAGTGTAGACAGTGACAGTGAATATCAAAACATATTGGCACACACAGAAACTCACACACACTAAGGATAAATCATGAGAAAATTCAAAACATTTTAATGAAAACGCTTATTTTTTTATGCCTTTTTTTTTTTGGTGCCTGATCTCATGTTAATGGCCTTCAGGGTTTATTTTAAATGACTTCAGAAATTTAAAACTGTATTTTGTCTTAAAATGATTATCTGTGGACGCCTGACACGAAAGCCGGCTGTTTAAGTGTCCTCAACTAATTTTTTGTATTTTGTTTCACATGATGCTATGTGCAACTGCCATGTTTCACACCATCTGTGCTGGTGTCAGGATTACGCTGTTCTTCTCCTGAGCTGAACTTCAGCCTGGTTTTCACTAAACTCAAAGAAGCCTTGTGAATTTCTGCATTGGATTAAGCCTTGGGGTTGCCTGCTCCAGCCGAGTGATTTTGCCTTCGCTCTCACAGTAAAACCAATCCGATATGCCGATCGTCAGCCACCACGAGGCCACCATGGCTGAGTAAGTCTGTGCTCCGTTTCTTCATTGGTTATGGCGATGCAGTTCAGTCCCACGATCAGCAGGCTGACTAGGTGCTTATGTTTCTGTGGGAGTGCTGATCTCTCTGACCCCCATGCTTTCCCTAGACGGTACGGCTTTTGAAAGGACATTCTTTTGGGATTTTCTCTGGATAATCACCAGGTTTTGCTATGGTCTTACATTTCTATCTGGATTCCTTCCATCTGATCTTTCTGCCAGCCTCCTATGGCTAATTGGACTCATTCTCTGTCATCTCACTCACTCTTAACAAAAAATAATCCACCATGCACAAATGTAATAAAGTCCATTTGGAAATATCAGACCCTTTATCTCCTACATGTTCTCAGCTGGGAGAAATAGAAGAACCTTCACTTTGTTGCTCTTTGTAACTAAGAAGAGCCAGTTATTTTTGGTATAGTAAATCCTGACCCTATTCCCAGCCAAACGTTCGCAATACCAGTACAAGCAATTTTTTTTACAATTAATGGGAAGCCTTTAGCGTATTCTTATTGGAATAATGCTAACCAGATCTCCAGAACCAGGAAATATGAACGTGACAATTTATATGCAGAATTGTGAATACAGCCTAAAGGATAGTCTGAAGACCAAAAGAGAAAACAAGAAACATACAATGAAAAAAGCTCCAGCTTTTTTGCACATCTTTAAGGTGGACAATTTGTATAATATAATATTTATGAAATAACAAATTTAATGACACTATTATAAAAACCCTATGAGATTAGTAGCTTAAAAGCGTCTCATTTGCATGTCCTCTTTGGTGGTGGGGGTCTTTACTGTTTACCAAAAACACCAGGCTTACAAATGTGTACGAAATCCTGAAGTGTACTGATTTCTGTGCTCCCAAATTACACCGATTCTTTTTCACGACTCATTACTAAGTGAATGATTATAGTGATTAAACCCTATCCTGCTCTCTTTTATCCTTAAAGCCATGCCAAAAATAGAAATCTTTTAACCATAGATAAGTTTCCTTTCCGCAATAATCAAACCAATCTTCCCTGATAATCGTTAAGACCTTATCCACTATGATTTATAATGGTGGCTTAATGGTAAGCACTGTTGCCTTGCACCTCCAGGTTCAGGGTTGGATTCCTGCCTTGGGTCTGTGTGCACGCAGTTTGCTGGGTTTCCTCCGGGTGCTCCGGTTTCCTCCCACAGTCCAAAGACATGCATATTAGGCTAATTGCTGTTCCCAATTTGCCCATATGGTGTGAAAGAGTGTGTGACTTTGTTTATGTGTGTGTGCCCTTCGATGGATTGGCACCCCGCGACCCTGTCCGTATAAGCCGTATAGACGATGAGAGCGAGTAAGGTAAATACAAGTTTGACTAGGGGTATATTTACAGGGATACAGGGGATTGGATCCGTGAAATAGAGTTGAGCTTATTTTATTTGAAAATACTGTGGCAAAAACATCTCAGGCAGGTAGATAGAAAAAATAATAACTGAGAAAACAAAAGAAAGAAAAACACACCTCTTTAGTTGATACCAACTATGTGTTTGAGTGAATAATTGTATATAAATCGATATAACTCTGGTTGAGGTATTTTTCAGCAAGCATAGTTGTGCCATTCAAATTGTTATTCTTAGTCCAGAATGTTTTTTGGTGATTAAGGAACAGTTGCATTGTGGCATTGCATTATAACCCTGATGAGCCCTTAATCATTTTGGTAACATATTTAAAAAATTTGCTTGGCCTGATACACTTTCTTAAATTCACCAGTTTTATTTATTAGCTTAAGAATCAGACGTTGCCAAAGCAAGCAAAGCATACGACGAAGACCTCCAAGTTTATTAAAGACTCCAACTCAAGTTTATTAATCGTGAAACGTAATGCGTTTTTCTCCCACTACACCACGTAGTCATCATAAAATACTTCACTTACTGGGTAAAGCCAAGAGTCCATTTTATCTCAAGGGTTTATGGGTAAAGTGTACCTGTAGGACCTGTCAAGTTATTCCCAATCTCGCCCTGAGCACCCTCATCAATAGTTTCTTGCACACTTTTGTTTACCAAACTGTCATGGTCTCCAGTCAAGACATACAGCTCCAGTATTATCACCTCAAACAAATACGACCACATCGGATCCCTGAGGATCTAGAATAACTTCAAACTTACCTGTAGGGGGTAGGGACATTCCCAGACATTTGTTATTACAATCACACTCACACTATTTGTTTATGCTGCTGTTATAGAATTTTTTCAAATTCAAAATACTTTTTCAGAAACAAGGCGCCTTATGGTGATGTCTGCCAGTGACACTCATGTCGGGGTCGGTGAAATCTACCCAGCGGCCTAAAGGATATTCTGAAGCTACAGTTGTTGTTTTTTTTTAAACAGTTGGTGTGTGGATCTTGAATAGGGACAATTTGCAAAATTTAACATTTAGGAAATATCGAATATAGTGATCGTATTTTGTGTTCTCTATGTAAAAAAAAACAAAACATTTAATACATTTGTTTAAATTTGAAGTAAGCCAATGAGATTAGTAGCTTAAAAGCTTCTCAAAATTAGCATTTTCTTCTTGGTGGGACAGATCTTACTATGTACCAAAAACACCAACCTTAAAATGTGTTTTTATAAAATTTACCTGTAGGGGTTAGGGACGTTCCCAGGAACTTGTTATTATGGTCACACCTGCTTTATTTGTTTATGCTGTCATAATAAAGTTTTTACTAATTAAAAATACGTGCTTATGTCAGCCAGTGCCTCACCTGTAATGTTTTGGGGCAATTTAACCTGGCTTCTGATTGTTAAACAATAAAACACAACCCCTGCATCTTTACTTTGATTAAAACACCAACATAGAGCCAAGAAGAAAACCCCTATATTCTCTTAATACATTTGGGTCAGCAAAGGTCAATTTATTTGATCAACTTTACAATACATGGAATACAAGCTTAGCACAGGTTTTTATGCCAGATGCCCTTCCTGACGCAACCCTCCCATTTTATCCGGGCTTGGGACCCTGCATCCATTGGGGGGTTTTGGGCACAGGCTGGGAACCAAAAACGCCTACCACTGAGCCACCAGTGCCCTAAGACACAATAGATTTTGTAAATACAGGTACCAGGAAGCATTGGGCAGTGGGTACATAGTACCCAAGATGTACCAAATACGTACACCTGAATTGAGCAACATTGATCCTCAACTATACAACAAACTGGTTACAGGATCATAGAACCCAAGGCACCAATGCAATGCCCGCAGGGACCAACGCAGGGACCAACGCCCAGTCCATCCGGTCCAATCCCATAAAAACCGAAATCAATGCTGGCCATGATAGAAACACTCAGCGCACCACAACTTGCCATACACAGGGACCAGCAGACAAAGAGGCCAAGTCCATCGGCATGGACTCTGATCTCCTTAGATTAAAATCCAAACGAGCACCCATGGGATGCACCAGACAAACAAGTCTAATACCCCATCAACTTACAGCATCCAACGTGTCCGCTGCCAACGTCCTGGTGCCAGAGTATACAGGTCAAATGGAATACACATCGGTCTCTGGGTACAAAATGGCTTAACAGTTGGTAAATTGGTGTCAATTGGTTGCAAAACAAAATATGCCTTTTGCAATAAAATTCTGTCTGAAGATTTAGCAAATCATAACATTAATAACATTAAGCTTCACTTTAAATTATGTTGGGATTTTATATTAAACTAACAAGCCAAGGCCTAATCAACATGCAACCATTATTGGTATACCCCACCCTACAAAAACAGCTAAAAAACATTGAGAAGGTCATCATACTGTATGAAGAAAAACCAACTCATGAACAGCTCACTGCTATCTGCTGTAACTTCCCAAGTTCCTCCCAGAGCAATGTGTCTCTCGAAACAATGGATCACCTTCAGTCTTACCTGCAGACATGCCGTGACCACATCAGGCTGACTCTCAGGCTGCGTCTGAAGGAATCACTTTCCACCTTTTGTACTTCATGTCCCTAACTTTGCTTTACTTTTTTATTAAGCTTCTTTTTTTTGTGGTTGTCCTTTTGGTGGGTTTGGGATTTTTGGCTTTAAATATGTTCTTTTTTTTTTTGTATTGTTTTTTGAAAACGTTGGTGATGGGAAAATATGACAAAATAATATTGAACTGTCGAATACTTTCGCAAAAGTACACAAACTCTAAGAGGCACTCGATTGTTGGTTTACTTTAGGATTTCTCTCTCTGTCTTTAGTATGGCACAGAAAGAGAAGCTCCAGTGTCTGAAGGATTTCCATAAGGACACGCTAAAGCCATCTCCAGGTAAAAGTCCAGGGACGAGGCCAGAGGACGAGGCAGAGGGAAAACCGCCACAGAGAGAGAAATGGGCCAGCAAACTGGACTTCCTGCTCTCCGTAGCTGGCGGCTTTGTCGGATTAGGGAACGTCTGGCGTTTCCCGTACCTCTGCTACAAGAACGGTGGAGGTAAGTGTTTATGAGTGATTTCTGATGTTATACATTTTTATATATATATATGTAGTTGTGAACAAATATTTTGTCTATTTGTAAAATTATTATATTTTATTATATAAGTGATTGTTACTATATTTATTTTATTGTGTGTCTCATGTGGGTGTGTGTCATTATACTGTAAATGTGTCTAAAATGGATGCACTTATCCATGTCTGTGTCTTCCACATACAGAAGTTGTATTTGTGTTTGTGTGTGTGTGTGTGAGTTTTCATCCATCTTTCCCCTATGATCTGGGAATGACAAAGGTGACTTGTGCTTCTCAGCAGTGACACACAGCTCACTCTGTTTTTCATAAATAAAATTAACGAGGCCAGGTCTTTTTCAAACTCTGTGGTGTAAACACGATCTAAATATACTCATTCATTTCACCTTGATGTGAAGGGTGGCGTTAATGGGCCAAACCGACAGCCAGCCATATGGGGACAAAACTCCAGTCTCCAGCATCCCTGAAAGCACCCGTACCTCATCCTCACACTGAACTGTGTCATTATGTTAAACGTTTATATTTCCCTTCAGTTCAATTATCATTATTACTTCACTGCGTCTATACAGTATGGCAGCCAATGTGTGCCACAGTGATGCACAAGAAGTAACTATTTGTTACTATTTGTTAGTTGTTGGATTGCGACAGAAGTCGTCATCACAGAACAAAGTGATTTTTTTTAAAGAGTTTGTGTGTTTCATAAAAAGAACATAAAACCTTAATAGAAAAGTAAATATAACATTTTGTTATGGAATAAAATAATAGAAAATCTAGAATCTAAATGAAATATTTGAAATAGAAATAGGTGTAGAATTGATTTTAATTTAGTATCGAAGTAGAATGTTTTGTTTATAGAATCGATTCCGATTTGAAGTAGAATTTTTGTTTATAGAATCGATTCTTATTTAGAACATAAATAGATTGTTTTGTTATGTAAACAATTCAGATTTAGATTTTAAATACTGTAGATTCATTTATTTTATAATCCATTCTGATTTAGATTCTAAATGATCCAACAATTTGTTTTTATATAAAATCTTCTTTTTTTTTTTTAACAAATTCAACTCTTAAGTGGACTAAAATTCCTAAATCTTTAGCAATTTTTTTATTCCCTTATTATAATGTTTGTCTTCTTATTGTTGATTGTTGCTCACCGATACTTTTTCACCTGTCTTACTATCCAAAGAGTTTCTCCTTCTCTGAGTCTGAGTTCTCTCTCTCTCTCTCTCTCTCATTCACAGGTGCGTTTCTCATCCCATATTTCATCTTCCTGTTTGGTGGAGGACTTCCCGTGTTCTTCCTGGAGGTGGCGCTGGGCCAGTTCACCTCTGAAGGAGGGATCACCTGCTGGGAGAAACTCTGCCCCATCTTCACCGGTGAGAGAAAGAGATCCATCGACTCCAAACCAGGGCGGGAGACAGAAAGCACAAGACAGGAAGTGAGATAGGAAAACCAGATGGATGTTGTACAGGAGAGTTTGGCACCATGTTTAAATGATGCATGAGATTTCTAATCCGCTATGACACTGCACGTTTAAAATAGGTCAGCTGTGTAATCATAGTCTCAGAAGAGATCATGATTACAGAGAAATCGTTTCCTGTAATAATAACGGTCACGGTGTGACATGTTTGGTTTTCGATAAGCTCACGTCTGCTGAGAGCTGGTGATATGACCGTCCAATCAAACACACAGATTAGCAAACAAGCACTGATTAAATTATTTCAGTTTGGAAATCACGCCATAATCGGTGAGCATTGTTGGTTGTTGTAACGTGTTTGTGTTTGTGTGTGACATCTAGCGCCTAAGCAGTGCGAGCTGTGTTACTGGGGCAGTTTTGGTTTCCAGGCAGCAGCAGGAGATGTTGTTCTCTCTTTAGAATTAACTCTCAGCAGTGTTGTGTTTTGTATACACACTTTTGTTCACGGATTATTAGTTCCACCTTGCATGTACTTTCACCCTGGAGTTTTTGCGTGCACGTTATTATTGTCACATTATTCAGACCGAACAGATGACGCGCTCTAAGCGAACACAAACACGAACAGGAGGCACCCTGTTTATGTTTCAATGTGGTTTCATGTGGTTTTGAAAAAGAATGTTGTGCCTCATGGCCTGTAATCACATGGGGCACAACAAAAGAAGGTTATTTTGTCTTACATGCAGCAGGGTGAAGGGTTTCATGAGTAGGGTTTTCACTCCCGCTTCCACTGGTGGTCCCGGGACCGAACAAGTCAGGGAGGGTTGTGTCAGGAAGAGCATGTGGCATACAACCTGTGCCACATCAGACATGCAGCGCTGTGCAACCGCAGCAGCGACCTCATTTCCCCTCTCGTCTGTTCCAACCACTCAGCTTCGGCAGTATACTTATCACCACCTGAACATCTGTCATCATCTGCATCTGTTTCTCACTTATTCATGCCTTTAATTAGATGTTTTTCTCAAAATGATTCATATGTCACCGTGTGGATTAACAAACAAAAAACTGCTCAGGCACAGGGACTGAACTGAAAATGACCCCTTTTCCAATAAAGTGAACCTGGTCCTAGTCCATGTCTGGTGCTAGTGCTGGTTTTCAGAGCTGGTTCAATAGCGAACTGCCTAAGAACTCGCAAAGCCAGGTTGAAGTTCACCATTGTAGTAACGTAGCACATGGAAAAAGAGAGCCATAACGGTAGCGGTTCGCTATTAAACCAGGTGCTAGTGCTACTGCTGGTGCTGGTTCAATAGCAAACCGCCAAAGACCTGGCTTTGTTTTTCTGTGGGCTACGTTACGACAATGGCCAGTGGGAAGCATTTGAGCTGCCCACTGCATATTGAGTCAGTTTTTCAAAGATGGGGTTACAAACCTTTGGTTGTTCCTGATAATCCCACCCCCAGCCCTGTACATACTGTAAGCAGTTCTTTGTTCTAGCCCGGCAAAGTATAGGTGCCGCCATGGAACCATTTTTTTCTGTCAAAAAACAAAGAAGTGGTTCAAAATTGGGCACTAGCTCCAGAACTGTATTGGTGGAAAAGGGGGTAAATGAGAGCCAGAAAGTCCTTCAGGAAGCCTGGAGAACTGCTCCTCAAGACTACAGCAAAATACAAGAAAGCCTGGCTCTTTGGAAGCAAAATATGAATAAATCAGAGGTTGGCTCTAGACTGTTGTGGATCCGGTGACCCACTCGAACCATCTAACCCAAGTGAAAAATCAGCAAACCAGCAGGCCTGGATGTGTAAACGTTTTAAGACTTTACATCATCTTTTTTAACCGCCCGGGCAGGATTGCTGCTAGTCCATTAATATTTAAAGATAAAGAATAGACTAAATGTATTAGAAAATATCACAGGTAGGTATAATACAAAATAGTAACTTGAAATGAAAAGTGAACGGAAAGTCTTGGAGAGATTTACCTAAGGTTGTGGAACTAACAAAACATCTAAGACTCAATGGTAGGGGAATTGTTTGGTATCTGGTTGGGGCCACACCCACTTTCTATTTTATTCCAGATGCAGATATTTGGTGCAATAAACACACACAGATAATCATTATGTTACACTCGCACATCATGTAGGAATACCGTATTGTTCAGTGTGTACACTTACTAGGCACTAGATGATCATTTATAGGCATTACATTATGTTTTGCTATACTGTAGCTCCTTATTCTTGCACAGTGTGTGTTGATTGTCCGCTACCGTACACCAGGGTCAGGTTTTAGCCACAACATTGTTTTGCAATCATGTAGATTATCAAGGTGCTCAGAGCACTGAAACACACCCTACCGTGCCACTATCACTATCCAGTATGTACCTTTGAACCCTTGGCCCATTTAAGTAATGCATAAATACATAACCTACGCGAGAACACACACTCAAACACACACACACACACACACATACCTGGTTCTGTTACTATAGCATGGTCTCTGCTCTTGTCCTGTTTCAATGGTGCACCCACACACATATGCTGACTAACGCCCAGACCCCAGTATTCAGGACATTTTGGAATCTGCATTGCCATGGCAACAGCAGCCAGCGATGACTAAGATAGATTTCTCGATTGGATCTCATCTGTTTGCAGCACGAATAAGAGTGAGAGACCGAAAAATGTGTTTTTTGAGACTTCAAAGCCCTTTCATTATTGTCCCAGTGCACATGGAATCTCACATCCAAGCGATCACCATCGATGTTCCTTTACAGACTCCCCTTTTTGTTCGGTGGGTAGAATGCCGTGGTAAAGAAACGTCATGGAAGACTGGAGCAGCTGAACATCCTCACAGGCTCACGCACACACTCGGCCGCTCACACTCACGGCACTCGTACACACACATAATCACGCACTTTGGATTAGAGTCAGCTGTCGCAATTATACCTGGCCCAGTGCCTTTTGGCTGCCCTCGACTTTTACGAAAACGTTTAGAGGTCGTCAGGGCAGGAAGGCTGGTTGGTGCTCGATAGCAGAACGAACCCACCACACAAGCTGAAAATAAAAGGTGCAGCTGTGGCGCGTGTTAACAGATCTGGCGCCTGCTGGTGGCATGCCCTCTACATGGCTTTGGAAAACTCTGACCCGATCTGACACATCGACGTCCTCAAACCCGACCCCGGTTCACCCCGTCGGGGATAACCCTGAACAGCGGGATGATTGCAGATAATCCGAGCGAGCCTGCTCTCTAGAGATTGGCGTCAGGGAACCAGCTGTTTAAAGACCAGAACTCGCTGAATCAGTCCTCTTCAGTAGATACGACTGGTTGTCGTAGCATTGCCAGTTGGCTTTCCGAGCTCTCCACAAAAAGAAACCGATAAGCCAAACGAACCAGTGTGAACATGCATACTGTAAAGAGAACTCGCTGCAGACTTGTAATGTCCACACCCAACATTTGTCGGACAGTTTAAGGTCACTCTGACCTTTTGAGGTTATAATGAGACTTTTCAACCAGTTTCAACCACTAGTTGGTTTGTGATTAGGGTGTTAGCAGTAAGGCAGCACAATGGCGTAGTGATTGTCACTGTCGCCTTGGACCTACAGGGTTCGGGTTCGATTCCTGCCTCAGGTCTGTGTGCATGGAGTTTGCATGTTCTCCCCGTGCTTGATGGGTGTTCTCCAGGTACTATGGTTTCCTCCCATAGTTCAAAGACATGCAGGTTAGGCTAAATGGCGTTCCCAAATTGCCTGTAGTGTGTGTAGTGTGCTCTGAGATGGATTAGCACCGCGTCCAGGGTGTACCCCACATTTTGCCCTAAGACTCCTGGGATTGCGCGACTGTGCACAGCGGATAAAGTGGTATAGACGATGAGTGAGAATAAGCGAGTACTTACCACAGCTTATTTATAATATAAGTCCTCTTTGCAGGCAGCATGGTGGCGTAGTGCTTAGCACTGTTGCCTCGTACCTCCAGGTTCAGGGTTCAGTTCCCACCTCGGGTTTGTGTGTGAGGCGTTTGCTTGTTCTCCCCGTGCTTGACGGGGTTTCCTCCCACTGTCCAGAGACATGAAGATTAGGTTAATTGGGGTGAATGAACGTGTGCATGTTTGCCCTACGATGGATTGGCACCCTGTCCAGGGTGTACCCCACCTTGTGCCCAAAGTTTCCTAGGATAGGCCTCAGCAGTGTAGAAGATGAATATATGAAGGAATGCTTTCATTTAAAGACCTTCTTTTAAAAAAGAGACTTCAAAGTCTACTAATACTACTACTCCAGTGCAGTAGATGGCGATGATGTTGATAACATGGTAAACATGTTGCAACACAGTGCACAACACAAAGATCATGCAACATAATGTTAGCTCTTGACTAATATTCTACATGTGTGTGTGTGTGTGTGTGTGTGTGTGTGTGTGTGTGTGTGTCAGGAATTGGCTACGCATCCATTGTGATCGTGTCCCTGCTGAACATCTACTACATCGTGATCCTGGCTTGGGGTCTGTATTACCTGCTGCAGTGTTTGCAGAGAGAGCTGCCGTGGGCGCGCTGTCGCCACAGCTGGAACACCGAGAACTGCATTGAAGACACCATCCGCAAGAACAAAACCCTCTGGCTCTCGGCCAACGTCACCAACTTCACCTCGCCCGTGACCGAGTTCTGGGAGTGAGTGCACGTGATAACATGTCAAACAGTATACATATTCAAAATGGACTGTGATTTGAATGAATAATGGCTACGTTCACATTATAAGCCACATTATCTGTTTGATTTTAGAGACGCACTATTATGTGTCTTACTCTCTATCCCTCTCTTCCTCCCTCCATCTCTCTCTCTCTCCCTCTCTCTCTCTGTCCTTTCTTATGCATACTTTTTCACTTTCTCTTTCTCTCTCTCTCTCTCTCTCTTTCACGTTCTCTTTATCGCTCCTTCTTGTGCATGATTATTCTTTCTCTCTCTATCTCTGCATCAGGCGTAACGTGCTGAGTTTGTCGTCTGGTATTGATGAGGTGGGCGAGCTGAAGTGGGATCTGGCTCTGTGTTTGCTCGCCGTCTGGGTCATCTGCTTCTTCTGCATCTGGAAAGGAGTGAAATCCACTGGCAAAGTGAGACAGTAGGACAGAGGGAGGGAGGGAGGAAGGTATGGTGGGATGAAGAGATGAGGATGAAGGAACAGATGGACAAATTAGATATTAAACCAAAATGTGCGAGCGTGTCTGTGTGTGTGTGTGTGTGTGTGTGTGTGTGTTTCACCAAAACAATGACAGATATACAGATATATACAGAAAATACAGATGTAAAACTATATGTCTGTTTGTGTACACACACTATACTGAGTCATTACAGACATGTTTAACCCGTATGGTTTAATCTGGCTCTCTCCTGTAGGTGGTCTACTTCACCGCTACCTTCCCCTTCCTCATGCTCATTGTGTTGCTGGTGCGAGGCGTGACTCTGCCTGGTGCTGCCGAGGGCATTAAGTTCTACCTGTACCCCGATCTGAGCCGCCTCAAAGACCCTGAGGTACAGCCTGTGTGCGTGTGTGCGTGTGTAATAACACACAAACAATAAAAGTAAAAGTTTTTAGTAATTGTTCAGTAAAAGCATAGATTGTGTAATAAGAGTGCTACAATTAATTAATTAATTTAGATTTTTACTTAAAAGTAGCTGATAAGTTTTTCTATTCCTTTCTTTCCATCTTGTGCATTTTTTCTTTCTCTTTCTCTCGCTTTCTGCCTTCTTTTGTCTGCATACCCCCCCTCTCCCTCTTTCTTTCTTTCTCTTCTTCATGGGTATGCTTTTTTCTCTCTCTCTCTCTTTCTGTTTTACTCTCTCTCTCTCTCTCTCTCTCTCTCTCTCTTTCTCTCTCCCTGTCTATCTTCAGCTGGGTCTCTCTCTCTCTTTCTCTCTCGCTCCTTCTTATGCATACTTTTCCTCCCCCTTCTCTCTCTCTCTCTCTCTCTCTCCTTCTTATGTGTACCCCCTCTCTCTCTCATACACATTCTCTGTCTCTCCTTCTTGTGCATGATTTTTCTTTTTCTCTCCCTTTCTATCTTCCTTTGTCTGCCTCTTTCTCTCTTTCCCTCACAACAAAGTTACATAATATTTAAATGTAAACATATATGCATTATAATGAAACGAATGATAAATGAATTAAACGGGCATATTTAATTTCTCTCTCTCTCTCTCTCTCTCTCTCTCTCTCTCTCTCTGTATCCCAGGTGTGGATCGATGCAGGGACTCAGATCTTCTTCTCTTATGCTATTTGTCTTGGTGCAATGACTTCACTAGGAAGCTATAATAAATATAAATATAACTGCTATAGGTAAGCACTCGGGCGTGGCTCCTTTTGAACTCTTTAAGCTTCAGTGTGAGGTCAGAGTGTCGATACCTGGACAGTGTTTAATATTCAGGCCTGAAGTCCACTATAAGTATTTATTTGCCCAGAGAGGACAGATGTAGGTCAGATTGTCTCGCCTGTAAATGTAAACTCGTATACGTGTGTGTGTGTGTGTGTGTAGGGACTGCTTGTTGTTGGGATGCCTGAACAGCGGGACCAGCTTTGTGTCCGGGTTTGCCATCTTCTCCGTCCTGGGTTTCATGGCGCAGGAGCAGGGCGTGGCCATCGCCGACGTAGCTGAGTCAGGTATGCCGGGGGTTAAAGGTCAACAATGCTCTAATTCTTTTGGAGACTCTGATTAACAGTGTATATATTTACAGTAGCGTTTATTAGTGTGTAAAGGATATTTTGGTGTGCATCACTCTCAGGTCCCGGACTGGCCTTCATCGCGTATCCGAAAGCAGTCACTATGATGCCACTGCCCACTTTTTGGGCTATACTCTTCTTCATCATGCTTCTGCTGCTGGGCCTAGACAGTCAGGTGGGTCTCCTGACGTACACATGAGCATAAAATAAAGCACCCCAGATCAAGGGTCACTAAGACAAAAAACAGGATAATGCTGAGAGATTCGAGTCATGTGGTGTGAGGTGTCTGACTGTGCTTGTTCTGCCATTGTTCTGACAGTCATCCTTATGCCACAATGCTCTTGGGACACTCGAGCCAAATAAATGAGCCTTGGAGTGTGAGTGAAATGGTATATGCGTGTGTTATGACAGGCATTCATAACTCTAACATACACACGCTCAGTGAGGATATGAAATATTACCTCCAACTCAAGCCCCTAAGCCTGCGAGCAGACATCAGAGGGTGTGTGTGTGGGGGGGGTGGGTGGGGGATGGGGGTG
>JAOVVA010000032.1:13757313-13794848 GCA_028565275.1 Leiocassis micropogon | reverse complement strand
AGTTGTTATTTTAAGACACAGAGGTCAGCCTTTCTGTAATAGTTCTTGCAAGAACAGTATTGTCAAGTGCATTTGCACTTGTTTTACCCTTGCGTTGATAGGAAAATAAATGGGGTAGGAGTTATACTGAAAGAGGAATGTTCTGGATGTGAAAAGAGTATCAATTATTATCATTATTGATAATAATAATAATAACGTACGTTGTAGAAATAGTTGAAATACACTCCCTGTTCGGTAATCGGAGAGTGAATCATAGTTAAGAGATTGAAAAAGTAGATTGAATAAAGATTAAGTTAAATTCTTAAATTCACTTATACCACTTCAGCACTATTATTTCAGTGTTGAAAATATGAACTAACAACATTAACAACATTCAGTTTACCTTTTAGATTATTAAATTTGGCACATAAATGTTTATACCATCACGAATGATTGTGTGTACTGTTCTCATGGACAGATGTGTCAGTTTTACAAGTTGGAGACCAGTTATCTGTTAATTTTCAAAAAGGTTTTTAAATTTTATTCACACACTGAATGTTCACGTGAATGACTGCAGTGGGCTCCGAGTCTATAAAACATTTGCACCATTAAAATGTTTTACTGCTTTACTGAGTCTCATCATCGTACTGCTTTTAAAATCTCCTGTAAATGTCATCATTTTTATGGCTTTATTGACTAGAAATTTCATCAAACATCCTGGTTTGAATAAACACCTAGTGTAATTTATTTTAATCTATATAGCATCGTATTTGTGCTTATATTCATGTATTATTAGCTTAGTTTTTTCCTGTTCTGCAGTATATATGATGTATATGAACTGTAGTTATTGTATTATATTGTGTGTTTCAGTGAACATTACCTGTTTGTTTTTTATTAATTTATTATTTTTTTGTTATCAGAACAAACTGGTAAAGTCTACCCTGTTTCTCATGCTATATTTTTCTCTATTTGGTGTTTGCAGGACAGTGTCTTCCTCCTCTAAAGCCCTCGGTGCCTGTGCCAGCCTCGAAGAACCTCCCTGCTCAACCCGAGTGGAAGTAAGCACCATCTCACTCTCCTTTTAAAACCTTTTAATTTATGTATCTTTAACTATTTCTGTAGGTACTGTATAGTAATAATAATAATAATTCTGATTATTAATTAAACGTAATAAGGCACATATAAACAAATTGAGTTCTCTGACAGATTTGCTCTTAATCATCTTTATCCAGATTTATTTAAAATATGTATGTTTCTGAAATTGTATGTTTTTGTCTGTTTGTCCAGCAAGGCGTGTTTGACAATGCCTTTTCACAATAAACCTTGATGTACTTTGCACTTCCTCAATACTGTTCTGTTCTATCATGACAGTCTTATGGGTATTACCTGTGAACTTTTTCACCACAGTACAGTGCTGTATGTCACGGCGGCCGAATGGCTTTATATTCACTATGTTTGTTTACTACATAAGAGCATAACATGTGGCAGAAACTGCCTAGGTCACAATATAATCATCACCTGGACAACTTTCTTTATAATCTACAGTATGCAGTTATGCTAATAAAGTGTGTTTGAATGTAAACTGAAGAGTGAAATTAATTAGTGTTTATACACCCCATTAATCAGCAGAAATTACATTACAGTGGAACCTCGGATTGTGAGTAACGCGGTTTGCGAGTGTTCTGCAAGAAGTGGCAAAAGTTTTAATAAATTTTGACTGAAAAACAAGCAAGTCTTGGTTCAGGGAATAGGGTTACAGTCAAGTAACCTGAGACGTTCCCTTTCAAAAGCTATACTCGATGCTGCGGGAAAACGCTATTGGGAACGAGAATACTGACGCCGCTGCACTGAAAGTGTCTGGACCCCCAGGGTTATGTAGCGTGTGCGCACAATCTTCAAAGAGGTCTAGACCTGACTCTGGGATGCTGACTCGAGGACCCGTGAGCCCGGAGTAGCATGGACATCCAAACTATAAGATCTGACAAATGTGTGCGGAGAGGACCAATCTGCCGCATCACACACTTGCTGCAAGGGGACACCTCTTGACACTGACGATGCAAGCCCCCTAGTTGAATGGGCCCTAACTCCTAGAGGTGAAGTCTGACTACGCACCTCGTAGGCTAGGGCAATAGCATCCCTCACCCAATGTGGCATCGTTTGTCTAGTGGCAGCTGCTCCCCTGTTGCGGCCCCCATAGCATATAAAAAGCTGCTCCGACTTACGCCACTGGCTAGTGTGGTGGATGTAAATCTTCAGAGCACGTACTAGGCACAGTAAGTGAAGTCTTTCCTGCTCCAGAGCAGTAAATGGCGGAGGACAGAAGGCTTTGAGAACAACTGGATGCATGTCAACCACACCCTCGAGCACAATAGCTAAGTCCCATGAAGGGACTGTCGCTCTAGTGGACGGCCTCAACCATTTAGCTCCACAAATAAAGCAGGCAACTAAAGGGTGCTTTTCCACAAAAACTACATGGCAAGACGAAATGGCAGCCACATACTGTACGTTCTAAGAATGCTAGGACATATGCCCAAGGACAGAGTCTCCTGCAGAAACTCCAGCACTGAAGCAATCTGGCAGTGGACTGGGTCTACATGGTTTGCCATACACCAAACTTTCAAAACCATTCCATCTGAAGTTCTTCTAGTAGAGGGAGCCCTAGCACTTAGAATAGTTTCTATTACATTGGCTAAAAGACCAGCATCTCTTAGTTGGCCACCCTCAGGGGCCAGACGTGAAGGTTTCAGAGCTCGGGCCTGGGATGAAGTATTGCCCCCTGCGCCTGAGACAGAAGGTCCCTCCAGACAGGAATTGCCCATGGTGAGCCCTCGAGGAGAGATATTAGATCTGAGAACCACACTCTGGTCGGCCAACAGGGCGCTATCAATAAGGGGCGAAACCCCTGTGGCGGACCTTCGCTAGGACTCCGGGGAGCAGAGCTATCGGAGGAAATGCGTAAAGACGCAGTCTGGGCCACATGTGGGCCATAGCATCCAGACCCAGGGGAGCTGGAGGAGTCAGAGAGTAGTAAAGGAGACATTGTGCTGTCTCCTGCGAGGCAAAGAGGTCCACCTATGCTACATAAAATCTCTCCCAGATTTGACTGACTACTTCAGGGTGGAGTTTCCATTCCCCATGTGTCACAGCTTGTTTGGACAGCAAGTCTGTTCCCACATTCATATGCCCTGGAATGTAAATCGCCCTGAAGGACAGGAACTTGTCCTGTGCCCAAAGCAGAATCTGCTGCGTTAACTTGTTCAAGCGCCGCGAACACAGTCCGCCCTGGTGATTTATGTAAATAATAAGAGACTACCGAAGTGTTGTCCACCCGCACTAGGACATGGTAACCTCTCAACTGCTGAAGGGAGTATTTCAGGGCCTGAAATAAAGCCATCATTTTGAGGCAATTGATGTGCCATGCGAGAAGATGACCTCTCCAGATCCCTTGGGCTGGACGGTCATCTAAGACCGTGCCCCAACCCATGAGTGAAGCGTCTGTTGTTAGCATCTTGCGACGACAACACAGACCTAGAGTGGGACCCAAAGTCAGAAACCGGGTTCTGAACCACATAGAAAGGGTATGAAGCCCCTGGCACGTAACCCCTATTTGCCTCTGGGGATTGGCCCTTGGATGAAATCCCCTGGCTCTCAGCCACCACTGAAATAGCCTCATGTGCAGAAGGCCCAAGGGTATCACTATGGATGCAGCTGCCATGAGACCAAGGATTCTCTGAAAGTAACGAACAGTCACTTTCTGGCCTAGCTTGATCTTCTTTAGGGTACTTAGAATGGATGCGATACGTGCAGGAGACAGCTGTGCCTGCATTACAATCGAATCCCATACGACCCCCAAATACGTTTTCCTCTGAGCAGGAGAGAGAACAGTTTTCGTGACATTGAGTCTTAACCCTAGAGATTTGAGATGAGCTAGGACCACATCCCGATGTCGAAGCGCTAGCTCCTGAGACTGAGCCAAAATCAGTCAGTCGTCTATGTAATTCAAAATACGGATGCCCTGGAGTCGTAGAGGAGCCAGAGCTGCATCCATGCATTTTGTATATGTACGGGGTGACAGGGCTAGGCCAAATGGAAGGACCCGATACTGGTAAGCTTCGCCCCCCGAAAGAAAACCTCAGGAACTTTCTGTGTTGTGGCAATATTTCTATATGAAAATATGTGTCCTTCAGATCGATTGTCACAAACCAATCTTCTGGTTGAATTTGAGAAACAATCATCTTGACTGTCAACATTTTGAACTTGTATTTTCTGAGATAGCGGTTCAACCCGCGAAGATCTAGAATTGGACGCAACCCCCCGTCTTTCTTGAAAACCAAGAAATACCGACTGTAATAGCCTGACTGTCTGTCTGGCAGGGGAACATGTTTTATGGCCCCTTTTTCCAGCAAAGTCTGCAATTCTTGTGTCAACAGATGCGCTCGGAGGAGATATACTTGGCAGTAGCTTCCACACTGCCAGTTTCTCTAAAAGGGGCACAAGTTTTGACACTTCGGCTAGATGGGGGGATGTTAGATGTTCGGCATCCTGAAACCTAGTGGCGACGGTGTTGACGGCGTCGCCAAATAGGCCGGAAGGCGAGATGGGGCATCAAGGAGGAAAGTGCGGTCTTTGTCCTTGATGCCTGTGAGGTTGAGCCACAGATGTCTCTCCGTGAAAACCATGCCAGCCATAGAACGGCCGATGGCACGGGCCGTCTGCTTGGTCTCACGGAGAGACAAATTCGTGGCTCGGTGCAGCTCTGAAAACGCCTCTTCGTCATTGGACCCGCCAGTCCTTCAGCAGGTCAGCCTGGTACGCCTGCAGAACCGCCATAGTGTGCAGGGCAGCACCAGTCTGACCCACTGCTTGAAAAGCCTTCCCCACTAGTGAAGATGTTAGTCTGCACGGCTTGGTGGTTAGAGTGGGCTTTTTCAATGATGATGAGCTCCCAGGAGAGAGATAGCCCGCAAGCGTCTCTTCAATCTGGGGCATTATCATATAGCCCAGTGCCTTTGCATCAACGATAGTCGAATAAATCGACGTCGATGGCACAAAGACACGGGACGAATAAGCGTTTGGGGGTCTCTTGCTCCTGTGGCCAGTCGAGGTGTAAGCGTTCGACTGCCCTAGTTACCACCTCGAGTAACTCCTCGTACGCTTGCTCATCACGAGAGGAGCGCTCTGAGGTGGCACTTTCTATCTCACCGGAAGCAAGAGAAGAGGTCTCTTCCGCCCGATTAGAAGATGCACCGAGCGAATCCGGCGAGAGCGCGAGAGAAAGGGGCGAATCTGTCTCAAGCGCTTTCGCCAGATCAACACGTGATCCCCAGGAGGGAGTCACGGCTCGCAATTTCCCTTTAAAGAACGCGAGCAGGGCGCGAAGCACTCTGGTTGAGAGGAGATCGCAGTGCTCGCATTCTCCCTCGAGTCCGAGGATAGCGTGCGCTTCCCCCAAACACTCAAAGCAGAAAACGTGGCGATCATCATCAGCGAGAAGTCTCTCACATGGAGGCAAACATCTCCTTTCTAACTCCGCCATTGTAAGTAATATTTCCTTTTACTTTTGCTTTCTGCTTCTTTTTTTTTTTTTTTACTGCCACGCAGTATTCAACACACAGATTTTTGCACACACGCACACACAATGCGGTCCTTGAAGACAAAAAGACCTGAGGATGTTTCCGGTTCATGCCTATTTATAACCTCCAGGTGCACATAATCAAATGACATCACCTGACCGAGGTTATACAAGCCAAACTTTGGCGTGTTTGACACACATGCCTCAACAACCGGTCGAACAAAGAGCCTTCCCAATAACGTTTTCACGCAGTATCGAGTGTAGCTTTTGAAAGGGAACACTGATCGTGAATCATGAACATGTAAATCACCGTAACAAATTTGTAAGCTGTACGACAGAGGAACACACAGGAACTGAGACCTGTTTACGTTTCAAGTCAAACCTATACTCGTGATGAAATTTCTGGTAAATAAAGACTTAAAAGCAATTGACATTAACAGAAGACTTCGAGCACAGTACGGCGATGAAACGCTTACCTGCAGTAAAACATTTGATCGGTGCAAATGTTTTAAAGAAGGCCTATGTACGTGAATAACGAGGTGGCTCGGAGCCCACTGCAGACATTACTACGAACATTCAGCTAGTAGAGACGCGTGATCCATAAAAATTGATGGATAACTTGGCACAAACTTGCGCAAGAGACGTATCTGTCTGTGGGAGCTGTACACACAATCATTTACCAGCACCACTTGCACATTACAGGAACTCTGCTGGGAGTTATTGCCACATTATTTAGAGAAATAAAGGATGTTTTTACTCTCAGAACTGTTCACTTTTATTCTCAGTCAAAAGTCATGGTTTGACTTGAATGCCGCTTAAGTATTTCCAGCATTAAGGACACTACCTTACCCAGAGTGGTTCATTATTCACTGTTATTAATTCATTTATTTCCTTATTTATTTACCCAGTGTTGTTGTCTGGCCTTTGTTTCCAGTATCACCTCCTTAACAGAGGAAGCTGCACATGAGGCGTTTATTAGCTACGCGTCCAGTAAATGCTGTTACAGTTCTGCACCGGCTCGAGAAGGCGTCATCACCAACTTAGAGCCCTTTAACACCTACAGGGTGAGAAATTACATGACTCTTACATGATGTCATAGAAAATGCTGCAGCTATATTGTAATGCGGAGAAGTGCACCAGAACACTGCAGTGCACCAGATACCTATATTTACAATTATATACAATATTTTCAGTGTGTAAGTAAATGTATAAAATTTCTAAAGTCCGGTATATCGTATGTGTGAGTGTGTCGGGGTGTGGGAGAAAGAGTCGGCCTCAGCAGTTTCACTGAATCAGTCCAGGATGATATAAAATGTTCGTCCTGTAAAGCTGTCCTGTTGGTGAATAATCAGAATTTCCGAAAATCTTCAACAAAACAGACTTCACAGTCCAATACAGTGGAAAAGCTCAAAATGGAGAGAAAACAGAGAAAAAATTGCACCCGGAATTGCCCTTTGCAGCATTTTTTATTTTACATTATTAATTTTATTTTTTAGAAAGTTTCATTTCCTAAGGCGCGATTAAGTGTTTTGGCCACATGATGGCAGTGTTGGGAAAAAAGGACCGATTTAGTCAAGTGGATTGGTATGGTTTACATTGTATATTTGTGTCAAAGGCATATAACACTTACTTTGTCAGACTTAAGAACAAATTGCACTTAAGCACGTGCTCCCGGAACGGAACTCGTTCGTACGTCTGGGACTACCAGTAACCGGCATGTAATGATTATGATTGAATTCTCTTGACTTTTGCTTTGTTCTCCTCCTGTTCCTTTCTCATAGTATCACTTGGAGACTTTTGCTGAGAAGCGATCTACTGAATGGAGTCATGAACCGTATACAGGTAAAGAACAAACAACGTCATCATTAGTGCCTGGTAATTTCTCACCCACCCACCAGTTCCCGAGAATGGGAACATGCTCCTTCTGAGAAACGTGAAGCACAGCTGAAACACAGAAAAGTCCTGTTTGTTTTCCCTTTTTTGCATATATGCAGCTTACAAATGCTGTCAGTTTGCTAGTGATTGACAGGTGAGAGGATATGCTCCTCCTACCTAGAGAGTATAACTAGTACTGTTGCCTTGGCCGTAGAATGCTGTGGCATCATGAAAATTTAAACACAGGATATGTCGTCATTGAGGCAAACACATTTCTTTGGTGGTGTGTGCTGTGTTCCTTTACATTTTTCCTAACTTTGCCTCAAAGATGTGACCCTGTATACAGAATAAAGCGGTATAGACGATGAGTGAGTGAGTAAAACTCCAGCTGGTGTGTTTCAGGTCAGCATGTGGATGCGCTTATCCAGCCTGCTCCAGAACTGTGGGCGATCGAAGCCAAAGCACCTGCTTTCTTTAAGGATCAAGAGAAAACCATCAGAGTGCCGCATACCTCCTCAGTCAAGGTAGAGAAACCCAAAAACTACTGCTGTCCCGAAGTCAATATACTGTAGACACTTACTGCTGTCGAAAACTCATTATAAACACTATTGTAACAGAATAATTCAGTTTAAGTTGTTGAGTTGGGGTGTTGCATTTTATGTCCGGATATACATTTTGTCCTTGGGGGCTTGCCATAGGCAAGTGTGTGTGCATGCAAATGTATAGACAAGAGAGCCCCCCTTTTTCCCCCCGGTGGATATGTCTAACAAAAAAAAGAGCAGGTGGTTGGGAGGGAGAGATAATAAAAGTGAGCATCGTTGACAGAACTTTTGTGTCTCGTCTTTATTATTTTTTATTAACCTCCAAAGTCATTTAAGCGAACCCAATTCAGAAGCTCGGTCACACTATTACTAGAGTAACGATGTAAATAAAAAATGTATCTGCATCGTTCGAGTGTCGAGTCACATCTCTGGACATAGTATTCTATTGGTTATGAATTGAATGCAGTTGCACAGTTTGAACACTAGAGGTCTGCACAACCCATAGGGTCCAAATGTTCCAAGTGCTCTGGTAGGAGCCATATGATCACTTACTTGGTTTTAAGATCTTGCAAACCTGTAGTACATTTTGTTTACAGTATTATACCTAAAATAGTAGATATTTTTGGAACTTATCATTAAACACCTACTGCTCACTCAAACACATCATTTGAGACCTATATTTCTGTTAAAATTATCCTAGACCACTTTTAAAAACTCATCCTAGACACCTACTGCTCTCCAAGCCATATCTCTCTTAAACTCATCCTAGACACATACCGCTCTCTCACAATCATGTCACTCTCTCAAACTTATTCTATACACCTATCACTCTCTCGAATCATTTGATACATACAGTGGTACCTCGGCTTATGAACCAAAATTTTGCTAAAAATTTGCCTCGGCATGTGAAGCATTTTCAGCCTACGAGTATTCAAGCCGTTCGCGCAAACTTCCAGTTACACAAACTTCTGGATGCACAAACTTCCGGTGGCGCATGTATCCAGTTGCGCAGCCAATTAAAATAGGCTTGCATCATTGGAAAGGCAAGCAAAGTGAGTTCATATGTTTTTTGTTTTTTTTTAATTATTTGTTGTTGTCTTTTTTTTGCATTTTGCAAGATGCGTTTCTCAATACTAAATTTCACCCTAAGAACTCGAAACTGGAACGGATTAAATTCGAATGCTGACGTACCACTGTATATCTCTTCCAAACTCATCATAGATGCCTACTACTGTCTCAAATTCATCATAAACACATACATACCAGAGGGCTTCCCATCTTTTAATGTTTCAGATTTTCACCTAAAAGAAGTCAACACATGTGAGCTACAGTATAATGGCCATGGATTGTAAATTAAACATGATCATTGTTGCATGTGTAATTTTGTGTATATATGATTATCTGTAGAACTGCCATGCCTGTAATGGGATGGGGAAAAAGCCATGCAAGGACTGTACTGGGTCTGGGAATGTGAGTTCAGCTTCAAAAGTTACAACAGTCACGTCATTACTCCATGTTATCATCCTGTGTCAGTGTGAATGATGTCTCTCAATGCAATCAATTTTCAGAAAGTTTGCAGGGCTTGTAACGGTAACAGGAATCGCCAAGGAAACACTCCCTGCTCACACTGTAATGGCTGCGGAAGAGAAAAGTAAGCTACGGAACCATTACAGTTAGACAGGTTTTTCCAATGGAAACATACTGTAATTGCACACAGGTTTTTGTGTTTAACATGAAAAGGGGTTGTTGATTTATGTTATATTTTAATCCATGTGTGTGTGTGTGTGTGCAGATGTGGCAGGTGCAGTGGAAATGGCTGCTGTGAATGTAAAACGTGTCGAGGGAAGAGACAGCTCCTCGTCTTCATGACGCTCAAGATCCAGTGGTGAGATCTTGTTGGTAGTCATTCATTATTAAGATCACAGCTTGGGGATTTGTAGTGATTCCTGGTTTGTCAGTCTGGGCCACAATTTCTTGGAGCAATTGCGTGACTTGTGGGAGTGCTGTATGTTTCTGTAGCATATTCCTGGTAATATGTA
Organism: Leiocassis micropogon; assembly: GCA_028565275.1. Lineage (NCBI taxonomy): Eukaryota > Metazoa > Chordata > Actinopteri > Siluriformes > Bagridae > Leiocassis > Leiocassis micropogon. Next base: position 13,784,841 of record JAOVVA010000032.1, on the reverse strand, counting down.
GCTACAGAAACCCCAAGGCAGGGGAATGGCAGAGATACTGCATAATTACATTAGCACCTACGGCGTACTACAATTTACTATGACAAGCAATGACAACATATAGTACAGTATGTAGTGGGCACATGACATGTAGTGACATGGTCTTACTGTATAAATTCATCTATTTTTCTGTGCCATTACATTGTACCAGTGTGCCATGTGCTATCAAAAATTGTTTCGACTTTTTCTGGGGTTGAGCTTGTTGTCTTTCTGATCTTTCCTCATCTTCCGACGCATCACTGTAAACTGTTTCACACAGAATTTCATCTTTGGATTCACTAACTTTGTTCTAACTTGCTGTCTCGCGATCAGAATAGCACCCGTTGCACAGCTTCTGATGTACACAGGACAATGTCTTTTGGCACACTCACTTATGAAGGATGGTGCTGACTGTGTGTGCAGACTTGTGCTGCCATGTGTTGGAGTGTTACACAACTAGACCCGAAACTTTTTGATACCACCTTATATTTTCCCATAGGGATTGGTGTAACTGCGCTGTAGCTAATGACTTCAGAGCCATGGCATGCCAGTATTCATAACAAAAGAAGTGTGATATTGGGAATCATGAAACTATAAAATATTCCTGTGTCTAAAGTGTGAGGTGTGGTCATGTTTTGTCTTCCTCAGGACTACTTATAAAAATGATTTCCTGGTGGAGCAGTCGAGCGGTCTGAAGTCAGAGAAATTCAGAAAGGTCTCCGGAAAGGAGATGTTCACAGATTCCCAGTGCATGGTAATAATAATAATAATAATAATAATAATAATAACTTTAGTGCAAATGGTAAAGAGACTTAAGACATTGGTGCGTGTGTGTTAAAGCTTGGTCCAGTGGCGAGTTTCCAAGGCACTTCGCTGAGTCAAGTCTCTGAGCGTTTAATACAAGAACATCAATCCATGTATATCAAGACTTCTCGAATTCTGCAGCAGGTACTGCTACTCTTTAGTAACAGAGTTAAAAGCATATTAATGTTGCTAGAAATCAAATTGAAGCAATTTCATTAAATATTTTATGCTAGAATTAGAAGAAAGTGTGTTTAACTTTACCAGGTGCTCAGGTGTTTTGGTAGTTACAGTACTGACACTCGAGCATCATGAGTACATTAAAACTACATTTACATTTACATGGAGCTTGTTACTTTATCTCAGATTGTTTTCCACTGCAGCGTCACACCATCGAGCTGATCCCCGTCACCAAGGTGAACTACGAGTGGAAAGGGAAGTCCCACTCTTACATTGTGTTTGGAAACGAGAACTGCGTGTACAGCGAGAGCTACCCGGCCTCATGCTGCTGCTCTGTCATGTAATCAAAACACCAAATGTCACCAAATGACACAGAATACGGATCACCTTTACGCTGTTATAGTCTGTTATTCCTTTTTATATTACACGTGTATAATTGATAATACTCAAACTGACTCAAACATAAAATAGTAAAAGTCTCTGATTTGCAAGTTGTCTCCTTGAGGAGCTGGTTCAAAGAGTCGACTCATTCACAAACGACACATCGTTATGTTATATTAAGACACTTCTCTTATTCTCCCTTACACTTCCTTCTTTGCAGTCTTTGCGATCTTCAGTTCTCAGGCACTGTTTGGGTACCACTTTTGCCCCCGATTTGTTTTCACCTAGTTTATGTTGAAATATGTGGTCTATCTTAGGCTTTCACAAGCTATAAATTACACAGAAGTGGTGTTGCCTTTAATTTCAAGCACAAACTGTGTACTATTGCTCCCCATTGGAGTGTATGTGACTACAGTATTTAGACATGCTATTTAGTACAGGGCAGCATGGTGACATAGTGGTTAGCACTGTGGCCTCACACTTCCAGGGTCGAGGGTTCGATTCCCACCTCGGGTTTGTGTGCGTAGAGTTTGTGCCTGGTGGGTTTCCTCCAGGTATTCCAGTTTCCTCCCACAGTCCAAATACATGCAGATTAGGCTCATTGGCGTTTCCAAATTGTCTGTAGTGTTTGAATGAGTGTGTAAGTGTGTGGCCTACAATTGGGATTTTACCCCACATCGTGTCTGAAGTCCCCTGGGATATCCTCCATGCCTCCTGGCGCCAGGATGTACAGGATGAGCACTATAGAAAATAAAGTACAGCATATGCAGGGATATATGTGATGTACCCTGTATAGCCTGTCACTATCCTTTTTTTAACATAAGCAGCTTTGTAACATTTCTAGCTAGTAATAGAAAATCTGTTGTTGAACCTTGTTTGTGAGTGAGTCAGATGATTTGGATCGGCATTAGGAGTCGACTCGTTCCAATCGTATTATTAATCTAATCGCCATACCGTCTGATCGATTAATTGATTAATCTGTTAAATCAGCATGGTTTTAAGAATGGCATTCAAAAACACAGTAAGCATCATATCCTGACGCACGAAGCATTTTAATATCATTTTCTGTTATATGGCATTTTAATGGCACAGATTACATCAGATTGTACTATATGCTAATCAGCTCTGAATACTAACGTAAAAAATTACTCCAAAACCCAAACATTACCCAATACTGACACTTTTTTGACTAAACATTCGTACACACAGACAGTTCTTTTAATATTCTTGGAAATCTGCTCTACCATAAAGAGAGGGAGTGCCTAGAAAACATTGCACTGGCACACACAGCGTTAAACTGATCACATTAATACCATGAATGATTTCTAACAGGAAGATGAACAAATAAAATTTGCATGCATGTTAAATTGTCATGACCACTAGCAACGCTGATGCTGGAAAAGGGCTGAAAATGACGGTATGGCTATGAGTTATCCTTATTAGTTATTAATCATTCATTATTTCTGTTAATGTGGTTAATTAGTTTTTTTTTTGTTTGTTTAACCTGACTCATAACCCTACAGTATGCACATGTCTCTGACCCCTTAACCCGCACTTTGATTTATGATATTTAGAAGAAGCCTTTATTTGTCACACGTACTGTACATTACAGCGCAGCAATTTTCATCTTGTTAGGAAGCTGGGGTCAGAGTGCAGGTTAACCATGATAATTTGCCCCTGGAGGTGAGATCAAGTTAAGGGTCATGCTTACTGCCCCATCAGTGTCCTCTAGGCCTGAGTGGACTTTCTTCTCAGCGGCCATGAAGCTTAACTTTTGAGCCGCCTCATTTGCATGCTAATTAATTCAACGTGATGTACAGTTAAGATACGATGGAGGAGAGATCTTGCAGTTCTATCAGCATTTCGCTATGTGTCTGCATGCTTGTGCCATGCGGAGGATTGCCACTTGGTTCAGGATGTTCCCCGCCTTGTGATAGGTTCCAAGCTGACTGTGACCCTGTACAGGATCTCAAAAGAGAGTCTCCAGTGTCAGCGTGGTCCCCAGTTTGCAGCAGTCAGAGGTATTGCAGGAAGTTTTCAGACACATGAAGAAGACAGAGGAGTTTTTGTGCTGCGGTTTCTTGGCAACAGAGAGAAAAAATAAAGCCACTTTAATTCCATCAATTTACAGGTGATTGTACAGTGGTCTTACATCATCACACCGCCTAGGCTTTAATTATTTTCCTATAACAGTTTGTCCAAAGTGATTTATTGATGATCTACTAATGTTGATTCTGTAAAACTAATGTCATTTATGATGTGAATTTTATTATTGCATTTATTCATTGTGTATGCATGTAAATGCAATATTTTGCAATATTTACATACTGTACCAATGAACGTGAATTTATTTTTTTATTCTAATAAAAACAGCTTTGTATGCCGTTTACTATAACAGTTCTGCATTATTGGTTTGTCAATATAAAGTGTGTCAGATCTAAGAGTTAAGTCATGTTCATAAATGGATCTTATGGGTAAAACATTGCTGATGTCCCCAGGACAAGACAAGACGTGATGAATAGCTTTAAGGTAAGCAGACACAGAGCGTCGCTCAGGCTGGAGAACGATGCAGATTTTTTGGACCTAATATTTTTTCAACAATATTTTATGATAACTACAAACATATATAGTTAACTGCAATTATTCATTATTTAAAAAATGATTTAATAATATTTAAATGATAATATTGTATCATTTCCCTTTGTCTGTGGGAACTGTACACACAATCATTTACCAACACCACTTTCACTCATCGGCTGGGCTTTATTGCCATCTCCACACGTTTGGGTCGTTAAAGGAGTTCCTGGGAGGCCAGTGTTTCAGACGTGAATCAGACAGGCAATTCGATCATGGCTCAAGTGTACCAATAAAACTTTCTACCTTGATGGTATCCAAGCACTAGTGTAACTCTGGGATAAGTGCATTAGTGTAGCAGGAGATTATATTATATAAAGAAATAAAGGGGGATTTTTAATTTATATCAATCAGCCATAACATTAAAATGCTGTGGGTTCTGTTTCCAGGACATGGTTCAGACATGTTTGTCCAGTGCATCCCATGGATGCTCGATCGGATTGGGTCCTGGGGAATTTGGAGGCCAAGTCGGTGACCTTGGTCTCTTTGTTTGCTGGGTCCCATCTATAAATGTTTATAAAATTTACAGATATTTACAGATATAATTACATCTATTAAATGAGAATTGGGTCACTGGACCAAAAACCTATATACCCTGTGAAGTCAGATGACTTGTTGGGTTTCTATCGGTACAGTGGCATGACATGCAGAAATAAAGTCCAGGTGTGGACCTGATCTCACTCCTCCTATAGACATAATCGCTAACTTATGAGATGCTGTACAGCCTGGTCTGCTTGTTATAGGACCATGGGAGGAAACCGGAGTACCCAGAGGAAACCCACTAAGCACCAACAACCCTTGACCCTGTAGTTGCAGAGACTGAGTTCTAACCACTTTGCCACTGTGCCACCTCACCACCTACATACTGTACAATTTTTAAAATATATTTTTTTATAATTCTAATTATGTTTTTAAAGAGATACAGTTTATAGGTGTGCATCCTCATATTTTATTTGGTCAAAATGTATTTATTTTAAATATAATTAATATTTCTAAAGGTTTTCTTACAAAGACATATGCTTTTGTTTAAAGTTCTTTATTAATATGTTTACTATCAAACTTATTTTTAAAAAGTACTACGATACTTTTTAATACTTTTTTTGTGAAAATTCAAAAAGATAAAGATACCTTTATTGTCATTGTAGTATAGATACAATGAAATTTGTTTGGTAGCTTGGTAGACACCAGCAGCAACGAAAATGTAAGAATAAACAAAAGATAGTTGCACTAAAATATAAATAGAACAATATATACAACAGTATATATGTACAGTGTTATTTGATATTTTTTTATGTATAGTGGTATTTTTGTTTGTCAGAAATAAGAAAGTATTGCACCAATAATAATAATAATAATAATGATAATGATACATGCATCATTTATTCAAAATTAATTTTATAAAACGGAAATTGTTTGCTTATGATGCAGATATATGATGTAACTTCATAGAGGGAAAAAAATATGTGTTGATTAACATAGTGCAGCATCTCCACCATGAAACAAGGAATTATCCTCCCTTCATGGAGGCAGGATTATGATTATGAATGAATCAATTAATGGATGGATGCATGAATGGATGGATGGATTGATTTATGGATGCTTTAAAAGGTTTTCTGCTACGTGATCGATGTGAGACATGAACTCTCGATATTAAATTACATCTGTATGAACCCGAATCATATTTAATATGTAAACATTTTTCATCTGTCTCATGCCAACCACACTCACACTTTTCACATGTACCTTTCTTATTCTCTCTCTCTCTCTCTCTCTCTCTCTCTCTCTGTCTGTCTCTCTCGTGTACTTTCTGTTCTGCTCATTCTGCGTCTCGTTCTCTCCCAAGAGTGCTTTCTCATCCCTTTTTATTTAGAGACAGGCTCCTCCCCTTTTCTTCCTTTCTTCCTCTCCCTCCCTCGCTCTTGTTCACGCTCTCCCCCTCCCTCCATCTGGATCGCTCCATCTGTGGTCCAGGGCTCAGTGACGGCGTATCTCTCTGTCGTAAGGGGCAGCTTCATTCTCGTCTGCAGGATGTCGGGCCCTCGTACCAGCTCCATACTGCTCCTCTTCTGCGTGGCTTTCCTCCAGAGTCCGCTCTTGGAGGCCAAGGTAACACACATACAAAACACACACATGCACACACACACACACAAACACACACACATACACATACACACATCACATACCTTGCAGTGGGGTGTTTACAAAGTAACACAAAGTACAATTTTTTCATATGCTTTATCTTTATTTTGCTTTATAGACAATTCTATATAAAATTGATGATAGAATTATGCTTATGTGATCATAAATTAATACATTAATATATATTAATATATTAATAACTGTCCTTTTTTTTCAATGCTGTTAAACAATGTAAAAACTATCTGAAATGTGCATGAGTGAATTGGCTTGTAATTGAATATTCATCCAAAATCATGCATTTCATGGCACATCTACATACCGTATAAAGGGCATCTTAATCGCTTCTCAGGGCGCCTCCAAGCATTCGCAGTAATATTTTAACCATGTGACCATCTGGTCGATGGTGTTCATTTGTGCTGGGCGGATATTTGACCACTATTGCGAGGTGGAAGTAAACGCAGCCACGTCCATCACCAGGCAACGCAGCCATGTCGCCTTCATAAAGTCTGGAGAGATCTGGGAGGAGAGCTGCGTACTTCCAAGGCAACAAAAAGGTTATAAAGCCTATATTTAGAAGCTATTACAGAGAAGGTTAAATATCAATCCCGAGAAGTATTAATGATTAACAATATGTTTGTTTTTTTGCCCGAAACAATTATGCTGTCTGGATGATGGAGCAATCTCAAAACAGGGAATAACAAACACAATAATGTGTACGGTGATACTGGGTAGAGAGATAAGAGTGTGTGTTGATTTATGCTGCGTAGCTTAATTGCCGTGAGTGTAAGCACAGGATGCATTTTTTTTTTAGTCTATTGATCCTGGTAAGATGAATGGACATAGGAAAACATAAAGATTATGAATACTATTATCTAACAGCAGACCAAGCCCAGGTCATGGATGATGCAAGATTCAATATTTTTCTTTTAAATATTTTAGAATTAAAAAAAATCCTTATGACTCTTATATGAATGATGATGCCACATATTGTATACATGTCTACATTGTCTACTATATGACAGAAGGAATTATCTTGTTCTTACAAGTTATCATTTGACCAGATACAGAGTGAGACAAAAAATGTATACACAGTTCAGGAAAAGAAAAATAGTATTATGTATAGTATGTAAATATAATATTAATGATAATATCGTTTATATCAATATATAGCATATAGCAATAAATTTAGTACTAAAATATTGATACAAGTTTTTCTTATCATATATATATATATATATATATGATATATATATATATATGATACAGGAAAAAAAAAATATATATATATACTGTATATATAAAATGAACATGTATATATGTTGGAACAGACATGTATATATACCTGGACAAGTCAGACGATCATGCGGCAGCAGAGCAATGAGCCGATCAAGAGCTTTTATGAACAATTAATGTTCACATCTAACAACCAAATGTGTACAAATCTTAATCTTATTCTTGGTGCCAGATGGGCTGCTTGAAGCATTTCAGAAATTGCAGATCTTGTGGAATTTTTTTGCACGCGAGAGTCGTTATGCAGAATGGTGCAAAAAAGAAATATCCCAAAAAGAACATTCAGTGCACAGCAGTTCTGCAAGTAGAAACGCTTCAAGAGGTCAAGACAAGGTCCAGAGTGGGTCAAATGAACCATTCTTAGAACCATGCTGAACAGAAAAGCATCTCAAACCATTGTGGTGTACATCAGCAGAAGACCACATTGGGTTCCAGTCTTGAATTTGAAATCGAAATAGAAAAATATGAGGCACAGGATAACTAAAACTGGGCTGGTAAACACTGGCTGTTCAATGCTAATGAATCCTGATGCAGATGTTAGGGTCAGAATTTGGCATGGACAGCATGAATCCATGGACCCACCCTGCCTTGTTTAGGCTTTTCAGGCTGGTGGAGGTGATGTAGATGGTGTAATAGGAATGTCTTTTCTTGGCATACAATAGACGTCTTAACACCACACTCCATTTAAATGCTACGGAGTGTTGTTGGTGACCATGTGAATCACTTTATAGGCAAAATTTATTCACTCCGTACCACATACATCCAGCGAGATCACTCTTCATCAAATCACAAAGTAACCCGAAACGGGTCCCATTAACATGACAATGAATGCAGTGTACTGGATTGGTCGACTCCAAAACCATATCTGTATCCAGTAAAGCAAATTCGGGACAAGATTTGGAACATGCATGTAGAGCGAACAAATCTGCAGCAACAATGTGGAGCAGTCAGGTCGAAAGAACGTTTCCGTCATGTTGTGGAATCCGTGCCTGGTCCTGAAAGAGAAGTGGAGTCCCACCCAGACGTTCCTAATAAAGTGGTCAGTAAGAGTATCATCGTTTCTTATCATCTAGTATAAGAAACACACCATTTCACTAAATCACTTCATCAGTGTGACATCTTGTTATGACTAATATACGTATGAGGGTTCATCCTTTTTCATTAAACGATATTAAATAATTAAAATGCGAGAAAGAGGGTAAATGTGCACAGGATACACGATTGAACAGGAAGCCCCGGAGCTGCTGTACAATCTAATTAGCTACAAACACGCCGTCGTGAGCCGAGGAGCTGTGCTGTCATAGCAACAGCTTTCAGTGGGTGCGCACACATAAGCATACACACACACACACACACACATACACGCACAGATACAAACAGTGATGAATGTAGTGAGGTAATAGCTCACGTATAATTGTACTTCTTCCATTCTGTGTTAACCAAGTGGGTTATTTCATCTAAACAGCGGGCTGACCTTTTCCAGCTTAAAAGAAAAATCAATAATAATAATAATAATAATAATAGTTTTTAAAGATGTAATTATAGTACAGTATGTCTCAACCTTGCTAGAATTAACTAGAATTAATACATATTTTCTATTTCAAACGTTAGCAATACCACTGCATACAGAATGTTATTAAATCTGATTCGATCCTATAATTATATAATTTAAATTAATTTTTTGCTTTAATTTTTATCAAACTTTACATACTCACTCATCATCTATACCGCTTTATCCTGTGAACAAGGTCGCAGGGGGCAGGAACCATTTCACTAAATCACTTCACTTAGACTTAGGGCACAAGCGGGGTACACCTTGAACAGATACACACACTACGAGCAATTTTATTAATTAACCTAATCTGCATATCTTTGGACTGTGAAAGGAAACCCAGCAAGCATGGGGAGAACATGCAAACTCCATGCACACAGACCCAAGGTGGGAATCAAACCCAAACCCTGGAGGTGCAAGGCCACTAAGCCACCGTGCCGCCAGCAGCTTCAAACCTTTATAACAGAAATCTCAGGACAAAAAAATTGAATTCAATTAAATTTTATTTGTATAACGCTCTTAACAGTTGACATTGTCGCAAATGAAGCTTTACACAGTCAAAAGAATTATTTAAGTTTGTATGAAATGTGAGTGTGTGAATCAAAATGATAAGACTGTCCCTGATGTGCAAGCCGAGGACGACAGCGACAGTGGCAAGGAAGAACTCCCTGAGATGGTAATAGGAAAAAACCTTGAGATGAACCAGACTCAACAGGGAACCCATCCTCATCTGGGTGAAAACGGATAGCAGGGATTGATCTGAATCATACTGTGTGAGACTGGAAGTTTAGTATAACAGTAGATGTGTGTAAGTTAAAATGGAGTCCAGTTCATTATTGGAGGCTCGGGTAGACTGTAGGAAACTCCAGTCCTGAACTATTGAGCGACTGAAGTCACAAGTCCTCAGAGAAAAGCTGTCTGCATCAGCCGAGTCCAGGACCGTCTAATAACAGAATGTTTCTGATAAACGGGATTTTTACAGGAAGTAAAAAAAAATTTTCCTGCATATATTTTTGGTATTTGACCTGTTACTAAAATCTCTTCTGGTCCTCATATTTTCAAAGACATCTGGTTGTTTCGTCTAAGTCAGAGTTATTTTTATTATAATTTGAAGGCATTTTTCATCACTAATTAAACAATTAATTGCAGATGGTGTTTTTTAAAATAATTTGGTTGAATGATTTAATTTGCATTACATTTCTGGTCAAACAAATGGCTCAGACTAAGAATACACACTGTGTATGTGTGCTAATTCACAACATGGCTTCTATGAAATATAGACATAACATTAAAACAATGACATTAAAACCACCTAGGATTTAGTGCCTCCTTGTGCCACAAAACCGTTCTGACGCCACGAGGCCTGGACTCCACAAGACGTATGAAGGTGTGCTGTTGTGTTAACACCAGGATGTTAGCAGCAAGGTGGAGACTTCATGGATCAGACTTGTTTCTCCAGCACTTCGCATGGATGTTCGATCAGACTAAGAGCTGGGGAAAATCCAAAACTTGTCTGCTAAGCCCCATACACAACAGGCTGTGATGCACAGGGGGTTCTGATATCTTTTCATCATTAACTTTTTCAGCAGTTGTGCTGCATTGGCTTTTCTGTGGGATAGGGCGAGGCAGGCTGGCATTTGCTCCACATAGGAATAAATGAGCCTTGGCTGCTCATGGTCCTGTCCCCAGGTTACTGGCATATAATTGATAATAAATGTTATTCAATTCCCCACAGCGGTGCTAGTGTTACGGCTGATCGGTTTACATGTGGTAACCTGGGAAAGCCATCAGACATGGCTGTGGCTGGACACCCACACATTTCGATCTGTATACATACTCAGAAATCTAAACTTTAAGAAACCATAAGCATTATATTTTCAACCAAATCTGCATGCAAATCTTTCTATTTGCTGTAGGATGTTTGTTCGTAACCTTATTTATACTAGCTGTTAACTAAGTGCGCACGTACTTAGTTAACAGCTAGACGGCCACAGCATGGTTGTTTGGCACAGTGCTTGTGCATGCACTCAGAAATTAATGAGATGCATCGATGTGGTGCGACAACTGAATAAATATTGTCAGGATTATATAGGATCATATGGTGTGATGTCCAAAACTAAATCAACCAAATAATGTGGTATCGCAAATGCCATACTTACAGTATGTAGACTGTTATAGAGTGCTGTTACTATTTCTTAAAAGAAAGAAAATTCTTCAGTCTACTGTAAGGTCTGTTTTAAGATTTGAGATGCATATCAGTTATAGAAAACAATCATCCTTAAGGCAGAAGTGAGCCTAGTCTGGCTAAGTGACTAAGTATTCAAAGTGGCATGTTTCACAGAGACTGCCCTTCTGTCTGTCACTGAGAAGCTCCATGCTGCTAGATCAGCTAAAATGTCATCTGTCCTGATCGTCCTAGACCTCTTAGCAGCATTTGACACGGTAAACTACAAGTTTCTCTGGTCTGTCCTTGCAAGCCTTGGAATCTGTGGCACAGCATGGCAATGTTTTGCCTCCTACCTAGAAAATTGGTCATATAATGTGAAATGAAAGGAATCCACATTTGCTCCATGCAGACTCTCCACTGGTGTCCCACAAGGCTCAGTACTTGGTCCTCTAGACCAAGTATGATGAGGTCATATCCTCGCATGACTTGATACCACTGTTATGCAGATGACACTAGGTAATATCCAAAAAATGTTTTAGCTTCAAATGGGTCAGATTTGTCTCGAACAGAATATGAAGGTTAATGAGTGTAAACAGAAAATTGAACTAGAGAGCATAGATCAAACATAGCAAGCTAATTGTGATTCCCTCTCACAGTGAACATCAGGCTTCGAACCTTTTTTTTTACCTTTTGGTAAAAGACTTGGATTACTTATAAGAACAGACTGAACATTCACATAAACAAAACCATGCACACACGCACACACACACACACACACACACACACAGCACACATATGCATGTCTTGCGAGGCTCAGACGTCATCATGCGCCAGAGTGACTCAACTGTGACTCACTCGCTGCCTCCTTCGCTACACCTCCATACGTCAGTCGTAGAACAATCTATTATCCCTCATCCTGTTCATTCTAAGAAACTCCTTAAAGTCACACACACTTCATTAGAAAATTCTGTGAAAGTGAAGAAAAACAACACTCATTCCACATAAAATCATTAAAGAAGCTTTCATTTGGTACAGAACTGTTGTATTGATCGCAACTTTGAAAGCTCTGAGCTGACTTTCCTCCAAAGCATTTTAATTAGGAGAGAGAGTGTGCAGAGTGATGCTCGCTCTACCATTTAGTAATGATATAACGGTGCTTTAGGGACACTCTGCCCTCATCATTAGTCGCCTAACAGTGGAATGGCTGCTCCAGATGAAGCGGACTTTAAAGATTCTTAGAAAAAAAGAAAGAAGGACGGAAGGAACAAATAAACAAAAGAACGAAAGAAAGAAAGAAAGAAAGAAAGAAGGAAGGAAGGAAGAAATAAATTAAAGAAAGAAAGAAAGAAAGAACAAAAAAAGAAAAAGAGAACAAATTAAGGAAATAAAGATTAAAGGAAGAAAGAAAGAAAGAAAGAAAGAAAGAAAGAAAGAAAGAAAAAAGCAAGGAACAAATAAACAAAAGAAAGAAAGTGAGGAAGGAAGAAAAGAAGGACAAATAAATGACGGAAAAAAAGAAAGAAAGAAGCTAACTAACAAATTAAGTAGAATGAGATCAAGCGATCCAAAACAAGTCCATTAAATAAAACTAAAAAGATCTGCCACTCAGCTCGGACAAAAGTAATGGCACCTTGTAAAAGGAGGAAGAGGTAGTGTGTGTCCATGCTGGAGGTCATGAGGCAGTGGCTAAGCTGCATTACTGCTGCATTATTTTAGTGCAGTGAACCAGTAGTGAAGTGACAGTGAACAGGCGTGAATCTGGATCCTGATTGGTGCTGAGAGTTTAAGGGGTTAATATTATTAAACAATGCCTTTATTCTAACTCAGTGAGCTCGTTACACCTCTCAGGATTTTATTTCTTATCCTGAGGCTTTCACGATTCTGTGAAGAAAAAAAATTAAGCATTTGCTCATGTAAATCAGATTTAGACGTTCGGCCTATTATTACTTAACGTATGCAGTAATATTTTTTTGCCTTGAGCTGCAATACTGGATTAAAGGCACTGAAGCGCTGTGCTGGCTGATGTATTTCAGGAGCTGCAGCGTGGGTGTGTACGATATTGTAATGCACGATGTGTAATGTAGGGTGAGTTTAAGTTTTAGACTCATTGCGTCTGAAGAAAGAAAGAACATAAAGGAAAAGAAAGAAAGAAAGAAAGAAAGAAAGAAAGAAAGAAAGAAAGAAAGAAAGAAAAACTTATTAATTAGCTGACTAGGTAACTAAACATAAGAAAATTAATGCAAAAAGAAGATTAATTAAATAGAAGGCAATAAAAGAAAGAAAGAAAGAAAGAAAGAAAGATCTTATAAAGCTCCACTGCACATACAATATAATATCCGTTGTTCATCAGCTGTATGTTTTTCTATCCTGAATAATCCTGAGCCATTTTATAATCAGGCAGCATTGTGGTGTAGTGGTTAGCACTGTCACCTTGCACCTCCAAGGTCGGGGGTTCGAATCCCGGTTATGTGCATGGAGTTTGCATGTTCTCCCAGTGCTTGATGGGTTTCCTCCAAGTATTCCAGTTTCCTCCAACAGTCCAAAGACATGCAGATTAGGCTAATTGGCATTCCCAAATTGCCCATAGTGTGTGTGTACTGTATGTGTGTGTGCCCTGCGGTGGATTGGCACCTTGTCCAGGGTGTACGCCGCCTCGTGCCCTAAGTCTCCTGGGATAGGCTCCAGGCCCCCCGCGACCCTGAATACAGAATAAAGCAGTATAGACAATGAGTGAGTGAGTGTATGAGTGAGTATTCTGTAATGACACAAACACACACCACGAGCAGCACTGAGAAGACCCCAGCTGTGTAAATGTTTCAGGATAAAGACATCATTTCCATTTAATGAATTTCCTCTGACACTCATAAGAGAGATCCACAGCTCGGTCTCAGCACTGCATTAGCGTGTATAAAAGCCTTTTCATCCTCTATGAATCAGACGCTCGCTTTAATGCGTCTGCGCTCGTCACTCAGCTCCTCATCCTGCAGCAGAAAACCAGTGCAGCCAGTTACTGCCGCCTTTTATTCCATAAATACTGGAGTCCGATGTGTGTGTTTGTAGATTAGATTGACTATTCAAGTGTTTAAAGAGTCACATAGTCTTAAATTTGTAAAGCAAAATAAAAAAATCAAATAAAAATTTGCTCTGTGGATTTTAGGGGCATGAGACAGAAAGGAAATAGCTGGTGAGGAAGAAAAGTAAGAAAGAAAAATATAAAGAAATGTAATGTAATGATTACATTCATTAATTTTTTAATTTTTCAACATTGCATGCATTAGCAGTTAATTAGTGTATTAGAGGTTAACTATTTGTTTAATATTGTAATCTATTTTTTATATTTGTGCTTAATTAGTATATTGGTGGTTAATTACTAGATTAGTTTTTACGGTTAATTAGTGTATTTGAAATTATCTAGTGTATACTAGATAATTGGTGTATCAGTGGTTAGTTAATGTATTAGCAGTTAATTTGTGTATTTTAAATTAATTAGTGTATTTTTATTTTAAAAATTTCAAATTCAAATTTTATTTGTCACATACAAAGTCATACACAGTACGAAATGTAGTGAAATGCTTACACGACCGCCAGTGACCTTAAAAAGAGAATTAAAGCTTATAATAAGAAATAAATATGAATAAAAGAAATACGATAGAAAAATATATTGTACAAATAGAAATATACTGTACAAGAACATTTAAGAAATTGTGAAATTTTGATATTTTTGGGAGAAAGATGGTGTGCAAATATGCATAGAAAAAAAGTGTCTTTGTGCACTGGTCCAGAATGTAAACGTAAACATGTAGTGTAGATGTGAAGGTAGATGTTTATTAGTGTATTAGCAGTTAATTTGTGTATTAGCAGGTAATTAATGCTTAATTAGTGTAGTTAAAGTTAATAAGTGTATTTAGTGGTAAAAGAAGAGAGGTTCTGTATAAGCAGGTATGTAATAAATATATTAATCGCTACACACAGTCTCCTATCGCTCATGGCTGAAAACATTTTTATTAAAACTGCTTTTGTGCCTCATGGAGCAAAGTGAGAGAGAGTTTTATACAAATCACTTAATATCTTAATATTACTCTCTAATAATACTATCTCTCTCTCTCTCTCTCTCAGCCTCTCTCTGTCATGCATGGGGGAGGAGCTGCACGCCTTCGCCGTGATCTGCGTGATGCAATGCCCTACGAGGCTCAGATGATGTCATACCCTCCTGCTGGGTTCAATGGACGGGGCAGCGATGTGTACTACCAGCCAGAGGCCCTGAGAGCGCAGGGGTTGGGCCACGCCCTGCATCGCCTGGAGAACGACCAGAGGCAGGAGCAGGAGGCAGCCTACCTGGCAGGGTTACTGCGTCTCCTGAGCGAGGCTGAGAATAACGGCCAGACAAGACCGGAGGAAGAGGAAGAGCAGGTGGAAGGTGACTTCCAGGAATCTTACCCTCCAGACTATGATGAGACGGAGCAGACCGTGAACATGGCGAAACCCCAGGCACTGCTGGACCCACAGCTCACCGAGGCTCTGCTCAACCGCTATAGGCAGGAAAGGATGATCCAGGCAGGGCAGGACCGAGACCAGGAGATGCTCCGGTGAGAAAAATACCTTTCAGCATTTTTTTTATTTCTCTACATTATAGTACCTGATCATCATTAATACTTGCATGGAGGATGCTTCACATAATTTAACCACAATAAGAAACAGATTGAAAAACACCAGAGTCTCCAGTGTCAGCACTTTTTCATGTCTGAAAAAAGTCAAGAAAAATTGAGGATTAACTTTTAACAGTGTCAAAAGCGATGACAGGAAGAGGAAGCGAGAGTCACAGGTTTGTGACCGCAGTCGCTTAATAGTTTAGGATTGAAATGTACGATTTTGTACCCGAGCCTCCATCAGCGAAAGTGGCCTTCATATTGACCTTCAACACCTTTCCTGGTGTAATGAACTTTCAATACTAGCAGAGATGGTGGAAAAAAAAGCCAAATATCCCAGCTAGTCAATTGATGTGATTTTATTATACTACATATTTGCCATGTGCCAGTTAGGCCAATGTCTATACCTGGAAACAAATAGCTTATCTCTCCTTCAAAGGCCTTAAAAGCAGTGACGGTCTAAACATGATGGCAATTTCATCCCACTGCCAGAACAGTGTTCCCTTTGGGCCAGTGATTACCTCTCTAAGCTTCCATCAATGAGTTTAAGCGTTTCATAATTCAATTCAATTTTATGTGATGTATGCTGCACTCTCAACAAAGCAGCTTTATGAAACTCCGGATGGTCTCTTACGGTGTATGGCACCCAGACGAGACAGGGGTGTCTTCCTGAGACAACGTGGGGAAGAAAATTCGATTGAACCCAGATTTAAAAGGCAACCCATTTGACACCAAATTGTGTGATTATAAATCGTTATTCTTCTCCAACTGTAGACTATAGAAACAAACAGTACTAAAAATCAATAAAAACAGAGTGTAAATAAGAGACAAGACAGCATCAGTATCCACTTGATAGAAATGGTTTCTGATCATTTACAGCATCAGAAGGAATGGATGAGATACAGTATGGTAATGGTTGTTGTTGTTGTTGTTGTTGGTCTTTTGGAATGTCGCCGCAGTGGACCACCTGAGCCGCATACGCCTTGGCACAGGTTTTATGCCCTTCCTGATACAAATTTCCCATTCTGTCCAAGCACTAAGAATGCTCTGCATCCAGTGACTGGAAATCAAGTTGGCTGGAAAGGGGCGAATAGCACTTTCCTCTGATTCTGTTACGCCACCCCCTAACATTGCGTGAGCAGCAGCTTTATGTGTCATGGATGTTAGTTACTGCTGATGGGTGGAATAGATAGAAACAACTAAAAGCTGAAAGATGGGTTGAAATTGTGTATGAATATTTAATAGAGAAAATTAGTTGAAAATCAAAGTAAATAAACATTTACCTCACATATGCATTGTAAACCAACATTCGCATGCTCATCCTCATTCCTGATGCTTTACCCAGGTACCTAGTGGAGAAGGTCATCTCGAATCTGGCGGCCGAGAACCCATCCAACCATCGAGGCAAATGGGAAGTGGCAGCAGCAGCCAGCATTGGACGTGACAGATCTACTCCTCTGAGACGGGCACGGCGATCTCTAGACTCCGCCCCTCCCGCCTCCACCGATGCCGAAGCCTCGCTCCTGCGAGTGAAGCGAGTGGGCGATGAAGACCATGACGATTTCGGCGGTCAGAACAACCGGTCTCCCCATGTCGGCCTGCAGAGGATGAAGCGAATCGATGAATCTGCAAAGCACAGCCGCAAACGCCGCTCTGTGACCTACGACCCCGAGCTCATTGCTCAGCACATCATCCAGTACCTGAGAAAGTGAGAGAGTGAAAGAAAAAGAGGAAAAACAGAAAGATTGCAACAGTTCACATGCAGACAGAGAACTCACTGTTAACTGCTTATATCTGGCAAACCAATGTATCTGCTTCAGCGCTATAATAAAATCGTAAACACGCCCAATGATCTGTTCTACATGCTAATGCGTATGAGCAAATAACATTTTAATTTATGGGTTTGCAGTAGATGCGGTGATACACTGTGGTTGGCAACCTGTCAGTCCTGGTAATTCAGATATGGATATTGACATCACTTGAGTTCCAGTCGAATCCCAAGACCAAATTCTTCTTTTCTTAAATTTAGATTTCTTTTAAACCTTTAACCTTGAAAGGAGTGGAAGTTTCAAGGTCACCAGCCCCTTTATTGGGATTAAATAATGCTACACTTCTAACATCACAGGACCTTCTAAAAAACCAAAAGAACCCCCCCCCCCCACATTAGCTCTAGGAGTAGGGTTAATCCCAAATAACCTTCTGGCAAGCCGGTTCTCATCCTCGTCTTGGTATACACACCAGTTATCCTGCAAATTTAAGTGTTCCTCTCAGCACAACTGATTCAGTAACAACGTTTTTACAATAAAATGTATGGGTCAGGAGGTACCCCAGGACCAGGGTTGTGAACCTGTGCCCTAGTAGATACCATCTGCATGTATCTGTAAGGCTGGTGGTCTTTTCTTTTGTTATGGCATTGGGAAATTGATTGATTGGAGGGTTGTGAGTTCAAATCTTAGCTCGCTTTGCTGGCACTGTTGGGCCCTCGAATAAAGCATTTAACCCCTCATCTGCTCAGTATTATCTATTCTCTAGTCTTGTAAGTCACTTTGGATTAAAGCAAAAGAGTTGAATGCAAATCAAGCCCATGGTCATGAACATATATGGATTTGCAGACACTATATACTAGGGCGTAACTTTGGGTTCATCATTAGCCCTCCATGACCCTATATACTGTACGTGATGAAGCGGTACAAACTACGAGTGAGTGAGTACATATTTAGTACCAGCTAACAAACAAATAATCTTTCTAAAATACGGTCCCTGGTCAAAATAAAGCTTTTAGTGTCACAGATAAACTTTAGTAGCATTTCACTTATTCTAGCATGTTAGACATTGTGGGATCAAAGTACAGGGTCACCAATGATACAGCACCCCTGGAACAGAAAAACTTTACAAGCCTTTACAACCTCTCATGACCTCTGACTTGGCTGTTCGAGGGCTCTACAGTGCCAGATTAACTGTACCAGGGACTGAACTCACAACCTCTTGATCAGCATGCCAGAGAGAAATACTAACCGAGACACCACGTCAACTCTTAGGCAGGATACTTATATATTTGTTCGACCTTCAGAGCTGTGATGACTTGGCTGTTTTTCAAGAGCGACTGGTGGGCTGAACACTTTAATGCTTTCCCATGGTTTCAAAAAATCTGGCACTGACTTGTGATAGGAATTGAACTGCATGGAAAATGTTAAACTGTTCAGCACGGAGAAGCTTCATAGAATCGTCCTTTATGATGACCTGTGATGTGTGTGATGAATAATATCCAATTTGCCATGGCTGCACCAAAGATAGCATGACCCAGTGGATTGGATACTGGTACTCAGCCTTAGATACTGAGAACAGGATTGAAAAAGATTAAGATTCTTTTAAACGCATCATCGGACCCAAAATCCAACCAGGCCAGCAATTACCACAATGCTTATCCATTTATCGTTGAGGGATGGATATTTTAAAAGAAATGTTCGAAATAAAACACTACAAGAGACAAAGTTTTAACTGAAAACCCTTTATTGATCAAACTACAAGATATCTTGATGTAGTTGAAAATGATCGTGATCACAAAACACACCGGAGAACGTCTTGGCCCCTGCAGCTTTAAACAGCCATGCTGAGCCTAAGCACGAGGGTTGCCCAAGAATGTTGTCCATTACGTTATTACTGTTTAAGTATATCGAATTTCACTCAATTCAATTTACCAGCCGGTGAGCCACGAGATAGCAGACCTCTCATGGTAAGACCTCTGACGTTAACAGTGATGCAGTGAACCTTTCCCAGAATTCCTAGTTCCGAGTTATCTCTTTGATCCCGGCTGGATGTAGCCCGTTAACTGAGCACTGTGTTGGTTGCGTTTGACCTGCGTGTATTACTGACCCCTACTCCGACCATCCTCGCTGTGGAAGAGTCAGTCGCTGTTGTTCTGCTTCCTCTTGCTTCGCCAGTGGCTTTCTTACATTAACGTGCCATAACGCTGGCTATGTTTTACACTTCACCTCTCTGATCACTCAATATGAGAATATGTGCAAGTTTTAAGTCATAATTATTGTTATATGCTTTATGTTTTCTTATATGTGTGTGGTTATGAAATCTTAATCTCATAAATTTTATGCATCTGTGAGCAGCAGGTGGAACCGTCAAATAAAATGAGAAAAAAATTGTAAAATGAGCTGTAATAAAGATTGGATGTTGGTGTCAAACGCTTGTGTCGGTTCTTTCGTTATTCACTGTGGAGCTTAAGGCTTGCTTTGTGTCGCTAATGCAACGTGTAATTTACATGGAACGCGATGTTTCTTGAAAATGCACGAAAATACAAAAAGAATAAATTAGTTCATCTTTTAATTGAATATTCGCCCTGTACAGTAAGTGTAATTCGGATTTCGTGATTCTAACTGTTCTACACAATAACACTAAACTATATTCATCGATCAAACTACAGTTGGCCAAAACACAGTATTGGTGCTGATAAAAAAATTTTTTTAATGTTATAAATATAATACAGAAAATGTGTTTGCCAAAGAAGTTACTTCTGAAATTTATGCAAAATGGAAGTGACCAATCTTGCGTCCCTAAAAATTTCAAGTAGCTAACTTTAGCCGTTTTGGAGAGATGTCCTGCAAAAAATGGCCATTTTCCAGCATTATCCGGTTTCGCTTTAAACAATAATAATTTAAAATGCTTATTATTAATATTTCTTAAGTATTGATATTAAAATTGGTGTAAGCTTCTAGAAGTATATGACCTGTAAAAATTGTTGCCAAAATTAAAGCATTCTTTGCAAATATAAGGATTTTTTTTTTTTTCAAAAAATCTGTAGTGTCCGTAACCATGTCAAATTCATGTTGCACTTTTTCACAATACACTTTTTCATGTGAAATATAAGTTTTATCTGAATCACAGGGCATGAAATTGTATTTAGGAAATATGTTTCCTATCTGATAAAAATATAAATATGTATGAATATTTACCAAAAAACGAAGCATGGATCGGAAGATAATAAGCGTTAAGTATCTGAAAATGCACTTTTTCACCTAGGTGAGACACTTTTTAACACCAATACCATGTTTATGCAAATTCTGATTATTGAGATTTCTGATTGAAAAAAAACTAAATCTAGTCCAGATAGTCTAGTTTTTTTATATTAATACATTTTTTTTGTAACATATTTACATATTGTTAGTATTGCTTAATTTGTTCTACATTCATCTTCAACATAAATACTTTATTTAAAAATAAAATCTACAGTTTAGACCATACAAAAGTACACAGGAGAATACGATGGGACAATGGGTTAAATGAACAGAGAAAAAAACCTAATTTATATCTATGATGACCTCTGTTCAGTTATCAGCAGGCAACAAAGAATGAAAAACGAGTGAATGTCGTCGTATTTCCCTGCCTCCACTTACAGCTGGAGTCAGATACGGTTGCCAGGTGACCGTTTCTAGTTTCTATGCAGTTTTTATGTACGCGTCAGGGGGATGATGTCATGCTGTAGAGAAGGAGGAGGAAGTGAGCTTTTCTGAACGTCGTCTGTTTTTCTCCATCAGGACCAAGAGATCAGCACCAGATAAAAGCAGGCTGATGAAGGATTATGAAAAAAAGAAAAGAGAAAGAAAATATCATTGAACACATTAGAGAAGTTCAAAGCAAGCAGTCAGTGGCCCTTTCATCAGGGGCTCCTACTATAGGTACAGTATAGGTCTCAGGTCGTAAAATATTTATGAAAGGGGCCACTATAGGATGCTGTCTGAGTGGTAGATCAATGGTAGTCTTAATGGTAGTGTTTTTGTTTGATGAAGTAAAAGTGTGATGAGAAATGATTTAGGTGAGCTACAGGCAGAACACGTGAACAACATGTAGTAGTGAACATGTGGAAAGAAATGTAGAAAAGCCACATGTATAAAAACCGTGGAAAGAAATTCAAATGAAAGTAAAGGAATTGTCAGAAAAAAAGTGAAAAAAGCATTAAAATGAATAATGCAGAGGGGAAAATCATATATGAAAAGTAATTATGTAAAAAATAAATGAATTTTGGAAAATCGTGTTCGAAAAACAAATTAATTGTAGAAATTCACATGAAAGTACATTAATTAGGACTAATCACATGTCAAATAAAATCATGGCTAATGATGTCCTTGTGAATAAATCATGTGGAACTAAATGAACATGGCACATGGAAATAAATGAATCACAAAAAATCATATGAGAAAATAATTTAATCATATGGTTAAATCACATGTAGAAATTAATATTGTGGTCGGAAGAAAATCATGTGAAAATACATAATGCAAATTTAAAAAAAAAATTGGGGTATTTACTTATTTACATAAATTAAATATATCAATTATGACTCATTAGCTATTTAAGTCTGATCAAATGTTTAAATAAATTAGTCACGTGGAAAATATATTCATGAACCATTTGGAGAAAAAAATCAAGCATGAACAATTACAACTGTTAATATTAATCAGGTAGAAAAAAGTGTAAAAAAATGTATGTGGAAAAACCAAAAATGTGATTCATTCGTGAAATGAATCGCGCGATTATTCATTGACTTATTTATGCCTTGATTAATTATTCATGTGACTTCTGTAAGTGTACACAGGACGAGAATGGCCAATATTTATGTACAAGAGAGCTGTACCTAATAATCAGGCCTCTTATTTTATCTTAAAATCTCTACCTGTTGTATCTCTTCATCGCCAGTCTACGCTTCCAGTAACAATCCAGTCACTGAGGAAAACAGAAGAGAAGCTTGTCTAAATTAATAAGTTTAATTCTTATTCTAACATTTAGAGTATGAGTCAAAAGTTTGGACACACCTTCTAATTTAATGGGGTTTTTTTTTGTTTAGTGATTTATTTCCTACATTCTAGAACAATACTGGAGAATTCTGAAATAACATGACATTTGGTAATTAAGTAACAACAGTCAGTTCTTATTTTAGGACACGAAGGTCAGCTGTTCTGGAAGAGTCCTTGCAAGAACAGTATTGGGTCAAGTGCATTTGCAAAACCCATCAAGCTCCATGATAAAAACTGTCTCTCATGAAGACCTTCCCAGGAAGGCAAGACCAAAACGTACCTCTGCTGCAGAGGAGAAGTTCATTTAGAGTCACCAGCCTCAGAAATCACTAATTAGATTAGAGTCGTTATGATGGCTTTACAGAGCATAAGTAGGAGACACATCTCAATATCAACAAATCATGATAGAACTTGGAGTTAAAAGGCGTGTCCAAACCTTTGACTCGTAGCGTATATTATATTAAATAAAATTTGATGAATGGGGTTTTTTTACCCTCACCATCCTTGGCATCATCTGGGAGGAGCGCATCCTGACGGTTGCCCAGGACGAAGGCAAGCGTGGCGAGGATGCCCGCATCCAGCACTCCCAACATGGCCAGTATGTAGGCCCAGTGCACGGTGCAGTTCCCCGGAGAGAAACTCTCGACGCTGTCTCCGCACAGTGCACGCATCTCAGCGCACTCCCACGAATCTGGGAAGAGCACGCAGGCCAGCGCCAGACAGAAACCTGCAAGTAAATCAAATCCATTTCAGCAGACAATAGCTATAGCAAACTGTAAAACCCGACAGTGTATCTATGATGCACTGTTTTAAAATACTCACACTGTAAATACACCAACTCTCTTACCAGCTGTGAGCTGTAGCCAAGCGCAGATCTTGTACACGGTTGCGGCGTTGCAGAACCGAAACAGACACAGACATCCAACGCTGACCCACACCATGGTCAGGGAGATACACACCAGCACAGCCGGTGACTGGAAGGCCGGAATCGGAGTCAGCGTACGTAAGGAGCCTGTGCACTCGGGTACTGGCCAGTCTGACTCCACACACACCTCGAACAGGCCCAGGGTTCCAGACTGAGGTGGCGCCTTACCACTGACACTGCTGACTGGATAACGGAGCTCACGCGTGCCTATCCAGGACGGCTGAATTAGGATGACGACCTCGATGACGGCGAAGCAGAGCGTGCAAATGGCCCACAGGACACCCATTGCTCGTGCGCTCCGGATGAACTCGGTCTGGTAGAGGCGTGCCACCTCCGCCGCATGGGGCTGCATGACTGCTGCTAGAGCAGAGCTAAATAAAAAGCATTGAGATTAAATTCTGATTCTTGCAAACATTATACTGAATACTGAATGCACTTATGCATGAGTGTGAGTGAGGTTTGTTGGATTTGTGCTGGAAAGTAATTCAATAGGATGGTGCATGGAGGCATTCTAAGATTATTAATTTTCAAAAATATGTAGCCTAATTTTGTTTAAAGGACCCATATTTTACTATCTACACTATTTAACAAGTTAACAGAGGTCACAGTCCAAGGGGTCAGGGTAGCTCGGTGGTTAAGGCCACCCCGTGGCCACCAAGGCGACACTGTTGGGTCCTTGAGCAAGGCCCTTAACCCCAACGGCTCAGATGTATAATGAGATAAAAATGTAAGTCGCTCTGGATGAGGGCGTCTGCAAAATGCCTAAATGCAATGTAATTTTATTCCTCAAACTCCCTCTGTTTCCCTTTGCCACGCCTCATGACTGCATACTTCCTGATCCATGTGCAGGTAATGTTAGGTAAGGGAACGTCCCTCAACAAAATTCCACCATTCGAAACAACCTGCGACATCACCAGCGCAGACATCGCTTGCTCTGTGCATTAGCCTGGTAGCATAAGTACCTCGGATGCCTGTTGCTGCTACTGTGGAAATTTCACACTGATCAGAAATGATAAAACATATACTACACGTATGTTGTTGTTGGTCTTTCGGTTGCTCCTGTCGAGCGGTTGCCACAACAGAACATCTGATTCGCACACAACTTTAGCACAGGTTTTTACGCCGGATGCCCTTCATGACACAAACCTCCCATTTGGGACCGGCACTGGCTGGGGTTTGGGCGTTGGAGGGAATCAAACCTGGGCCTTCTGCATGGCAGGCAAGAAACCTACCACAGAGCCACCAAAGCCTCTGATGTACAGAGAAATTATTAATATTATTGTGCTGATTACTAGCCTATAGTATGTAATAGCAAGGATTTACTGATCAAATTAAATGTAAAATTGTTGCATAGTCTATTGATAGTAACCTTATTTCTTCCTCTATAATAATGATGATAGATATATAAATCACTCATATGAGGTCACATTAGGGAACAAACCTAAAGCTCTGGCCGATACAAAAATGGAAAAAGAACAAAAATCAGGGAATGTATTCTTTTTGAATGAGCCAGAGCTTAAACAAGCCAATTAGATTTTTCTGATTAGATTAGATATGACCCCATATGAGGTTTTCATCTGATGGTATACTGTACCACTTTTCTCCTGTATACAGGGTCACAGGGGTCCTGTAGCCTATCATAGGTGATTGAGGGCACAATCACAGGACACACACACTACAGAAAATCTGGGAACGCCAATTAGCCTAATCTACTCGTTTTGGTAGTAGACTGTGGGAGGAAACCGGAGTGCCTGGAGGAAACCCACCAAGCACAGGGAGAACTCTCTGGGCAGGGAGCCCAGAACCTGGAGGTCCAAGGGAACAGTGCTAACCACTAAGCCACCGCGCCGCCCTTCTGGCCAAAACTTTATATTTAGAGCATGAGCCCATTGTTTTGATTGTCTTGTTTCGGTTTCAATGATTTTCAATCACAGCACCCTTAAAGTGTCAAAATGTAGTTTCAAAGATGACCAATAATCATATTTGGTAATTGTTGATCGGAAAATAAATTTTCGATTTGTGTACAAAATATATATAGCAGTGCTGAGTTCTGGGTGGAGGCGGGGCTAATTTCTGGGCCAGAAAAATGTTGAGAAACCTGGAAAGAAACAAGCGGAGATGAAACAAGCAGTTTCAACACTGTAAAATATACATTTTCTAAAATATCCTTAATAACTAACAGTACCTTAACTTTAGTTCTATTTGCCTTCAGACAGCAGATTATTCGTGCATATCCTTTATCCCTAAAAATCTACCGCTATATTAAACCGACCAGTGTATATTAAACGCATTATTCAGCTGGAAAGCTGTTCTGTCTGAAAGCTCAGCACACGGCCTCAGGAGCAGGAGATCAGAGAGAAAACCGTCATAACAACCTCAAAGAACTCAGTGAAAACAGCAGACCAGCAGGGGGTTAATGACGGGCAGAGACTCATGAGGATGTTTTCAGGTGCAGTATGGCTAGATGACAGAGATGATGATGATGATGATGATGCTCACAGACAGGGCCGAAGGAAAAAAAAAAATCAACAATGCATGCTAAGACGAACGAGCAGATGAGATGAGATCGAGATGTGAGCACGGGATGATGTAGATCACCTCTCTTCTCCTCTGGCTCGTCTTCTGCGACACTCTGTCCTTCAGCAGGAAGCAAAAAAAAACCAAAACATCAAAATTCAATTACCGAGAGCTGCATTATCGGCATGAGAGGGAGTGAGACAAGGAAAAAAAAAGAGAGATCCTTCCCTCCTCCTCCTCCCTGTGGGGTTGTGGTGGCAATGATGCAGGACATTAACAGCAGGCCAACACCAATAGCAAGCGATGTTCCTTCAATACGCACCGAGGGAGGGGTGATGAGGACAAAGAGGGAGGGAGGGAGGGCTGGAGGGATAAAGGGAGGGGGGAGAGAAAAACAGAAACGATATTATTCTGCTCTGAGAAAGGGTTTTACAGAGAGCACTGGTGCAGGGAAGAATAAATCGTCTTGTCACTGAAAGAGAGAAATAGAGAGAGAGAGAGAGAGAGAGAGAGAGAGGAGAAACATAGATGGAAAAAGAAGCATCAGCATCCTCCGAGTGGAAAAAGGAAGAAAGAGATAAATAGAAAAAATGTAAAGAATTAGATATGGGGAAGAAAAAGAATGGGAAACATTTGTTATATTGCACAATAAATGTTAACTGTGAACCCTTTAAAATATAAAAGTCTCATAAACGTATAAAGGAAGCTGTTACAGTACGTCATACAGTAAGTCACAATCATAATGTACATTCAGTGACAAAGATGTCATGTTAACAGAACCAATATTCATGACAGTAGGGTTTTTTATCACTTTTTTGGCAGTTAATCTACCAGTGCCCCACACACACACACACACACACACACACAAACACAAACACACACACACAATGCAAAACAGCTAACATGATAAACTTCTCAGCAAATAATTTACATTTACAGGATTTGGCAGACGCCCTCATCCAGAGTGACTTACATTTTTATCTCGTTATACTTCTGAGCAGTTGAGGGTTAAGGGCCTCGCTCAAGGGCCCAACCCTGGCAACTTGGTGGTGGTGAGGGTATTTAAACCTGGGACCTTTTGATCAGTAGTCCAACACCACTGAGTTTTACCCCTGCCCCACATGCTACCCACTTTGTTTTTCCAAACATACCCCTGGTGATTGTGGGCAAAGAGTTCCATCTGTTCTTTATCAGACCATGACAAGTTGTTACCCAATTTCTGATTTATCTTTATTCTAGATATTGTTCACATACAGTACATCGGGCATTCACTTTTGTAATGAGCCCCGATGCATCTTACGTACCGAATTCAAGCAACACTACACAGGAGAACTCTGCACCATCAGCTGTACCTTCTCTCCAGTACATCTATCCTGAATGGCAACTACGCTAATTCTTTATTTTTCTACCCATCCCGAGGCATCTGGAGATTGTACCAGCTTCAGTAGACAAAGGCCAACCCTGCGAGGATCCTG
>JAOVVA010000032.1:13700923-13733965 GCA_028565275.1 Leiocassis micropogon | reverse complement strand
AAGGTAAAGTGCAGGTTAATTTGTTTTATTTTAACTTTATATTTTGTGTTAATTATTTTTATGTATTTATTTTTTTGGCCTGTGGAACAAATAATTTGAGTTTCCATTATTTCTTATGGGAAAATTTTATTTGGCTTACGAGTGTTTTGAAATACGAGCCTGCTTCTGGAATGAATTATGCTCGTAATCCAAGGTTCCACTGTAATATCCACTCGCTCAGTGTCATTATCTTGTACTGATTAGTTCAATGCTACAAAAGGCCAAAAGGTCAAGCAGCCAGAAAAGAGTGACTGCTAACCATGACAACGGAGAGGATAAAAGAGAGAGGGATGTGAGTAACCACTCACCACATGTCAGTTTGCATGGCCGTGCATGAGCATATTTGTGTTTGTGAGTGAGTTTGTGTGTAGCGAGAGAGACAGTGCGCCAGTGTGTATGTGTATGTGTGTGTGTGTGTGTGTGTGTGTTTGGTGTGTGAGAGACAGGCGGGGTTGACAGAGCGAGGGGAGTGCTAACGGTCGTGCCCATGCGTCCGCCGGACCTGGCCTGTGGTTGCTAATCTCCATGTGTCATTCTGTTCCATTTCCCACTCATTTGGCTGCCCAGATAAAGCCGGTGCACTCTGAATGGAGGAAGCCAGCAACAGAAACCAGAATAAGATGTGACACGCGTGGCACCTCGAAAAAAAACACCTATAGTGGCACATGACATCGACTGATGCCTCCTCATGTGCATCTCTCCTTCCCTTCTGCATTTTTTTTTTTTTTTTTTGTGACTCCGGAAAACCAAAAGCTGCCTGCGTTGCACAATGGGGCACCAGTTTAGGCCTGAGGAGCAGAGCTGTGTGGTTGTTGCTGAAAGAGTAAAACAGATGGAGGGAGGCAGGGGGTTGAGGGGAAGATATGAGGGGGAAAAAACACTTCTGTATCCAAACAGGGTTTTATATTGTATACTGGTTGTTTATACGTTGGTACAGTTTGTCCATGGAGTCTGGGATGCTGCACACCTGGTGGAAGTTGCTATTTATAATGGACAGCCTAGTGATGAGAAACTGGAAGGTTTAAACAGGTTTAAAAGAAATAGTAGGGACAGGAATCACCAGGGATCAAGCAATACAATATTATCATGATATGATAAGCCGGTTCAATTTGCATTGCGATTCTGTTAGTATCACACTTTTATAAATGATCCAATTTGATTTTTAATTTTTTTTTCTTTTTATTTTAGTACAATTCTAAAAAAACATTGCAAATAATTTGCTCCTGTCACACAGCATGTGGTGCCACCTGTCAATGTGTAAATAGTTTAGAGTGCACCCTGCTATATGCTTGTAGAGAATTGGCAACCTCAAATGCAAACATATATAAACTTTTAAAATCATTAAAAAAAAATAATCTATTAATTCATTAAAAAAAATTATAAATCTGAAGTCTGTGTGGGGATACATGAGTTGTCAGACAAAAACGCGATATGTGACTGAATCGATTTCCCCTCCATCTCTAAAGATCAGTCTTTCTCTCCTTTCAGCAATTTATTCCAAAATTCTCTTAAATGCCATGAACATTTCCAAAAGCAGCCCGTCACTTACCTGTATTCAATCCCTCTCTCAAACCCCAGCTCAAACATGATTATTTTTCATTTTTCCGTTAGAAGGACGCGAGACAAACATCGGCGTACATGGAGTCTACATGATTTTATAGAAAGTTAAGTTTGGACCCAAGACTTCAAAACTTTATTCACAGGTACAAGTGCAGCGAGTTCAGGACCAAGGACAGCAGCAACATAAGGGGACATTTCAGGTGGTTTTTGTCCATAGAGACACCCTGTATGTGCCCAGTGATGCCCAGTGGGGACTCATATAAGACCCTGGTATAGTCTTCTAATGGTGAGATGAGTTGTATCCCATTCCCTACTTTCTATCCACATAGGACATCATTTTTCCCGACACCAACAAGCTGTTATGTGACCCCACATAAATAGCCCTGATTTAACCAGCGGCAGACCAGAGCTGATCCCGTTCTGGTCTAGAAACGCACAGGATAGGAGGTGGACTCCAAAGATGGGGTAAAAGGTGCAGGTTTGGGTGAAGGGTGGATTCAAAGTGCATTAGCCAATCCTTTAAACTCAAGAAGAAGCCCGAACATGCAAGCCCCATGATAAATTATTATTTATTTTCATCACTAGGACTTCTTTAATTACTACCCACTTTGATTCATTGTAATTTTCCACTCAAACATATCATAGATTTACATTATATTACACCTGTTGCACTTCCACCTTCTGGGTGGAGCACATGGGACAGGCTTCACTGGCCTTCCACAACCCACAACCAGCATATGTTTTAGCAAGATAACCGATTCATGGTTTTCATGCTAAGCACAAGCTGCACATTCTCGATAACCTTGAAGGGAGCGTACATTATCGGATCATCCCAGACATCTACCAGATCAGCCAACCAGGAGGTCAGAAATGAGCACTGGATAAGCTAAAAACAATAATAATAAACTAGACTGAAACTGTAGTGCTGTGCAGAGGGTTAGATCTAATGTAGGTCTCTAACTGCTGCAGTTAATAACAGTATCTTCATAACAGTCCCTAATCATAATGACCTCATTCTGATATTGTATCCAAATATATCAAAATGCTGCAGTTATATTGTACTAGGTCAAATCTATTGGCCTCTATGGGACATCTGTTTTATTTCCTCGGTTACTAGGACGAAGAAAAAAAAAACTTATAGGGCTGGGATAAACTTCCCAAGACCCTGCAAGAAGATTTAATCTGTGCCGTTATCTGATCTGTAGATTTACATACAACTTAACTTTACTAGTGTAACCAACTACACAACCCTCTATTGGATAAGGGTGTTGAAACAGATCGGTCCCAGTGTCACTCCAGGCATTCCTTGGTACTGGGTACTGGAAGAATGGACAAAGCATGTTGGGAAGATTATCTGTGCAGAGTTTTATAAAAGTCATGTTTACTGGACAACAAGTCATCATAGTCGTGATTGTTCACTGCTTATCTTTTTTTAATGGTGTATTTGTACAGGATGGATGTCTTAAGATAGCTACATAAAAAAATGCCTTACTTCTGTTTTGAACAGATGTTATCTATTTTTATGCATGTTAAAAGCCTTATTGGGGAACTATAAAGATATTGAAACCACAAATTAAGTAGTCTGTTTGCCTTTTTATTGCATAAATGTTGTTTTAAGTCCACTGTACAAAAAAATGAAACTAACTGTTCCCCTAACTAGCTGTAAAGATAACATTGTATTCTGCAGAACATGAAACAAATGTGTATATCTCCTGGTATGATGTGATGAGACAGTACAGTATAATGTAGTATTATTATTATTATTGTTGCAGATAATCATCATTTTCTTTTCAAGGTAGCACTCATGAACACTGGAGTGCATTAAATGTTGCGTTAAGTGTTGCCCACAAGGCACCTTACTGATTAATTTGTTAATACAAAGCCAAAGCGGGACTTGTGATGAGATTTCTGGTGAATGAAGACGTAAATGCGTCAAAATTTACAGAAGACTTCAAGCACAGTACGGTGATGAGACTCTTAGCCGCAGTAAAACATTTGAACGGTGCTAATGTTTTAAAGAAGGCCGGCCATACATGAGTGAAGATCCCGGCCGAGGTGGCTCAGAGCTCACTGCAGTCGTTCAGCAAGTGAACATTCAGCCAGTGGAACGTCTGATTCCTGAAAATCGACAGATAATTTGTCGCCAACTTGCAGAAGAGACTGTGGGAACTCTACACACACAATCATACACCAATACCACTTGCATTGCCACTTCCCATGTACAGTACAGTCCTGACCTCGCTCCAAGCCAATTCCACATGTTTTTGGCTATTAATGGAGTTCCTGGGAGGCCAGGATTTCAGACGTGAGGCAGGCAGTCACATCATGGCTCTGGCATACTGAAAAAACTTTCTACTAGTGAAACGCAAATGCATTAGTGTAACAGGAGATTATATAGAGAAATGAAGGGAGTCCATAAGTGTGTCATGGTATTCTGCGCAATCAAAAGTCCCTGTTTGATTTGAACACCCCATGTATTATGGGAAATATAATCAACTAAGTTTATTAGGACGTATTATCAAAATAACCGCAGGACCTGACAGGACTGGTCAAAACTAACAATGAGAAATCCTATTATTATTATTATTACTATTATTATACCAGTGTCTTTAGACAGCTTATGAGGTGTACAGTAGCTTATCTTCAAACTCAGTCAAGCCCTTCAGACACACTCCCTCCCTGACTTCCTGTTACAACAGGAACTACAACAACATAATGTACAGAATCAAATCACAGCTCTCACGGTTTTTCACGTTCACTCGCGGCAGAAAAACTAGAAAGAAACTGCTGTTAAAGAAGTAACGCAATACAGAAGAGCGCGAGAGGATTTTCACACCACGGCGGCGAAGATTAGGCCGTTGGCGTGATATGAAAATGTTTTATCGACTCAAGCCTCCGTGCTGTAAATGCGGCTTTGTTCTGACGTATCCATGACAAGGTTTTTGTTGTTGCACCCTGACTGGATTGGAACGTCCTCAGTGCTTCATGTCCTAAATGGATCTTTTGACTCACACACTGTTTCCATAAAGCCACAGATTTGAATCTGCTCAGACGTATCACTCGGGCTCACACCTCCTCCGCGCTATGGAAAGTGGCAGATTTGCGTACACACCGTTCGAGATCCACACTGCCGTCAATTTAGAGTTTCTGCACAGACAATGGAGCTACTGACAGTCCTAACCACAAAAGGGGAAAAAAACATTGGAAGTTTTGTCGTGTTTAGCAACACGGTTTTATTTAAATTGCCGTCTGGTCGTGCCAGGTGCAATTATTTATATTGTGTCTAAGTGTGAAAGTGATTTGTCTGTGTGTGTGTGTGTGTGTGTGTGTGCATCGATCCGAAAAACAACATTTGCATGATGAATTGCAGAAATAAAATGCGTCTTCATTTGTACAATTTATTCACACCACCACAAGGGATAGCCAGTGACCAGCATCAGTAAGACCAAAAGTATAGCAAAGAAATGGCTTTACAATAACGTACATATATGAATAAAATACACTGAGATATTTTCTCACATTTCTTTCCACACGTAAATGAATATGAAACTCAATACATGATATTTAAAAAGGAAAAAAAAAAGAAAAAAAAGAAAGAAAATTCTCGGAAACAATCGAATTCACTTTGTGCAAGTGTGTACACCATGAGAGTCCGTTTTCCGTTCTGTTACACCATGCCGGAAAAGAGCGCCGCAGCAGCAGGGTGGTACGGGTAGGAAAGGTGAGACGGGGCGTGGAGCGTAGCGGCGGGGCCCGCGGGATGGACGCCATGTCCATAGGCGCCCAGAGAAAAAGCGTCGACGGGTTGCTCAGACCCCGACGCCTTCAAGGGTTCCGAGAACGTCTCGAGCTCCATAGCGGCGTTCCTCCTCCCCTTCCTGCTCTTACTCGACACCTTCCTGTTACGCGTCTGAATTCCGTCCTTCTTCATCGTCAGGGGTCTGTTCACCTGATGAGGGGTTTGACAGGTAAGAAATGTTTTCATATGAGTGGAAAACTTTGAATAGGCATTTCTGATCAGACGGTTTGACTTTTTGTGACATTCCAGACACGTCGTCAGGAAGTTAACCAATATCATCTATTTCCATTGCTGCTCCTGCTGCATCACAGGGCAACGTAACACACTCAAACCAAAGGGATAATGGTTTTTGCACAAATAGACATCTCTAAATGGTTAGTGATGCTGTGGGGGCAGAAAGGGCAGAAAGTAGGGACAATAGCGCTCTATTCACACATTTATGTTTTACATTTATGGAATTTGTCAGACACCCTTATTCAGAGCAGTTTAGGGCCTTGCTCAAGGGCCCAACAGTGGTAGCTTGGTGGTGGTGGTGGTGGTTGGGTTTGAACCTTCTGGTCAGCAGTCCAATGCCTTAATATAGGGATGAATAAAGTACTCTATAGATCTATCTATCTGTCTAAGCAAAGTCAGAAATCTAGGATGTCACTGCGTGAAGGAATAAAAGAGAGGAGCTCTCACATTGTGAAGTTTAAAGTAAAGCCCACAAGCGTTGCAGACGGGCTCCCCGCTGGCGTTACGTCTCCACAGCGTGGTGGTGCTCGTCTGGCAGTTGGCACACTGCGTCCCTGCCCTCTTACTCACAACCTACAAAAGGTGAAAAGAGAGGATAACAGAATGATATGAATAATAATTATCACGTCATTAAACTCTATCAATTAAACAGCATATTTATCGTCTGCTCTCATCAGCGCTTCATCCTCTGATAATTTGGAACTGAAAAGGCGTACCAGTCTCTTTCTGGGCCGGATCAGAGGTCTGTTTTGTCCGTTCATCTTGTGGTACAGTCCGCAGGCATTGCAGAGGTAGTGGCCCGTACCATCACGTCTCCACAGAGGGGTCGCAGTGGCGCCGCAGTTCACACACTCCCGCGTTTCTGAGACCAAAAGCGAAAGGAAAAATTTAAACCTTTGTGGACGTTAAAGGAAAATAATAAACGATGATGGAACAGAGATACTGTTACACCCCCAAAGTTGATTAGTTTTCAATAAAAGCACAACTCAAAGTGTTTTATTCCTCTTATACTGTAGCAATTTGCCAGAAGTTACAATTAACAAACCATATAAGCAACCCAGAATATATTTAATTTATAAAACCATGATTTTATTGTCACTACTGATTCATTCTGGCCAATCAGAATCAGTAAGTGTGTGTGTAACGGTGTGTGTGTGTGAGAGAGAGAGAGAGAGAGACATTTCTCACCCGTGGGAGAGAGAGTCATCTTGCCTCGTAGTTTCGGAGAGAACGAAGAGGGCGAGTAGAGGCCAACACCGCCGAAGTCCTGAGCTGGGCTGCCGTAGGAGCTGTAGTGTCCTAGAGAATATGTTTGAGTGTGAGTGTGCCCCTGCGGGGACCCGTGATCGTGCGGATACACGCCGGCGACGTGGTTGATGGTGTAAACTCCCCCCACACCCTCCGTGCCCGCCGCAGGACTGACCCTCTCGCCTTTCACGCCGTCCTTGCAGTCCAGGCCGGGTGGGTGGAGCTCGGAGCGAGGGGCTCTGATGGAGGACAGAGGGATGGATGAATGGAAAGGAGAGGAGGTGGCGGAGCTGTGGGGGAGCACCGGGGTCCTGCTGAACGTACCGCCATGCCAGGCGGAAGGGGACGATGGGTACGAGCTGGACAGGGAGTGAGTGCCGGAGCCTTCCAGCCAGGACAGGCCACTTAGAAAAGGAGAAGAGTAAACCTGTCGCACTGCAGAGAGAGAGAGAGAGGGATGAGAAAGCGTGAAATTGAGAGACAGAAGAAAGGAAGGGAAATCACCAAGCTTTTAGTTCACTTGTTATTGAAAAATGTATTTACTTCGTCCACTAATTCACTGGCATCCTTCTGCAGATCATTTCTGAATTTCACGTAAGTAGATTTTTTTTCATACTTTTTTTCAGCTCAGTATGTTTTTTGATCTGAAAGATCATCGTCCAGTAAAACATCCAGAATGAGAACTGAGTTCCCTTTTGGACATGATTATATTCGGAGCAGCAAAAGCACCGAGGTCATCTGCAGCAGATTAACATTACTGAAGAAGGTTCATTTAGAGAAAAGGTTCATTTGTGAAAACCGTATGAGCTTATTTGTTGTGATCACATTCTCTCTCTCTCACACACACACACACACACACACACACAGTGGAAAAAAAAAAATGCTGAGTCGATCTGAGAACACTAGAAAAACGGCCAAATGTGAAAACACCCTTGGAGGATCGCAAAATATGCTGAGTCATAAACAGACCAAGTATGAAAAGTGTCTAAGAATACCAGCACGCTAGAGCTACGTTCGAGGTATTAATAAACCCTCTTTTTGGGCACTGCAGGTGTTTCCGCTGCTCTTCTTCAACAGCTCTAATGTAAAACATTAGAAGCAGAATGAACCAGCAGATTTGGTTATGAGTTCAAGTCCCACTACTAAAACCCAAGCGCCTCTGTAGGACCATAAATCTCAAACGTCTTAAAATTATATGTTGGAAAAAAAAAATTTCAAAGTTATCTTTTGTTCAACTTTACATTTTTATTCACTATGAAAAACAGCATTAAATTGTAAAAAAATAAATAAATAAATAAATTGTGTGTGTGTGTGTGTGTGTGTGTCAACAACTAACCAGGGCTCTGTCTGTATGTCGGCGTGCCGCGGCTCTGGACGGCGTTAGAGAACAGAGAAGGCAGGCCGCCACATTCAGCCTCGATGCTGGAGAAAGTCGAGTCGTCTTCGGCGTGAGACACAAAACTGGCGTCAGACGGGTAAGTGGGCAGAACCTCGCTCGGCATCAGCGACGACGACGCCCAGCGAGACTCTACGGTCGCCTCCATGTTCGAAACTCCTTCAGCTTCAAACTGTAGAATAATCATAATAATAAAATATATATACGTCAGATATCATATTTCTCATTAAAACCTCTTAATTCACGCCAGGAGGTCGATTTTATTTTCTATAGCATCAGATTTGGGAGTAGAAGTGAAGCTGCAAATCTAGTCATTATAATAACTTATCTTATCAACTCTACTATATACCAGCATCGTATACTGAGACTTACAGTATAAGGCCGAGTATAGAGTAGAGTTGATGAGATCAATTATTATAATGACCGGATTTCTTATTAAAACTTCTTAATTCAGGCCAGAAGGTCGATTTATTTTCTATTGCTTCAGCTCTAAACGAAGTGAAGCTGCAAATCCAG
This sequence comes from Leiocassis micropogon, assembly GCA_028565275.1. Lineage (NCBI taxonomy): Eukaryota > Metazoa > Chordata > Actinopteri > Siluriformes > Bagridae > Leiocassis > Leiocassis micropogon. The sequence continues at coordinate 13,725,173 of JAOVVA010000032.1, read as the reverse complement.
TCATTATAATATACTTATCTTATCAACTCTACTCTACACTAGCAACATATACTGAGACTTACAGTATGAGGCAGATTTTATTTTTATTTTTTTAAGAGAGTAGCATTACTGATAAAGTCAAAGTTTTTTTCTTTTTTTTCTTTTTCTTTTTTTTGCTTTTTTTTTTGTTGTTTTGGAAGGAGCCTCCAGTCAGAGTTAAAGCTGTTTTTAAAGTTTTCCAACACAGCAAAGTCATCAGGACTGAGGGCTTTGTGGTTTTCTTGGTAACATGCCAAGCTGCATTTTCTTGTCTGATTAACTTGGAAAAAAAGAAACACAGAGGATGGCATGGGAGGGACTAGTTTATAGCTGGTGTAACAGAAAGAACTTGTTTCTCTTAAACATAAAATGCATGAAATTATAAAATGATTATGTGACGTGTCATTACTAAAGTAATAAAATATTTAATTAACTGACAGATTTTTGCGATATATGACGAATAAAACACTTGAGAACGGGCTGGGCGATAACCTTCAAGGTGCTAACAGTAATAATATCAATATTTCTATATCACAACACTGTCATGTTATATTTCTTACTTCTTATGAGGAATTTTGAAGATTAGGAGGAAACAAATCGAGCCACAAAATGATTTTCAATGATAAAAGATAGATAACAGATAAAATATAGAAGGATGAGTTTTAGTGAAATAACACATAAACATAGCTTTTCTTTTAATCTAACTGTGCACATTAATCAACAGTCCATGTATTTATTTTTAAAATATCAATAGTTATAAACAATCAATAATAGTTAATACTGATCAATAAAACATATAAAAAAGATATAAGATAGAAAGATGAGTTTTATTGAAAAAAAATGGATAAACATAGATTTTTTTTTTTTTTATCTAAGTGTGCATATTAATCAACAGTCCATGTATTTGTACATAAAATATCAATAGTTAGCAGCAGTTCATCAATAATATCAGTCATGGTTAAAGACTGCTTTGGTAAACTGCAGCAAAGATATAATACAAATAATAAAATCTAATTCTAGCAAAAATGTACAGCAAAATAATATATTTTTTAATTCATTTTTTCAGGTCTCAGTTAATTTTTTATATATTTTTTTAAGCACATCTCATTTAATGCTGAACTAATTCGACATTAGTAATGACAGTAAAAACAGGTTGCAAAAATACAAACTAATTCCAAATCGCCTGCTACATGTACAGTCGGTGCTGCTTACCTGGCTGTATTTCGGCGCGGGTGATCTCTGTACCTCCAGGTGAGCGAGCGAGGTGAAAGAGCTTCAGTTAAGACCAGGCGTTGCTCTGAAGTGCTGCTGGTCCGATAAGAGAAAGTCAGGGTGGAGTGGTGGAGGGGGTGGTGGTGGTGGTGGTGGTGGTGGTGAGGGTCAGGAGGGAAAGGAAGGCGGGGGCACGGTGTAGGAGGTAATTTTAGAAAATGTTCTTCTGGTGAAGACACACCTCCTACACCAGTTCAGAGAGAAGTGACAGAGTAAAATTCGCTGTATCATTAAGTTATATTCTGTATTATTATAAATGATTGTGGAACTTAGAAGAAGCATCCCTTTCGTCTGAGATGATCAGCAGACACAATTATTTTTTGTTTTAACGAAGTGCTGTGACTCAACGAGCGAAACACAAGCATACAGTTGCAGATCAATTAGGCCGAGTTTAGGTGCAAGCAGTTATAGTAGTGGAATTCCATCCCATTCCATTGAAATTGCCTTATTATGCTGAAAAAAACATAGCTTTAAATTCACACATGTATTGTATGTTTACGAAATTCAGAATATCGACCAAAGAACACCAAGCAACCACATCTTAGTCATGTCTTGTCATGCGTTTAATTTTGGGGGCAGAAATGGTAGTTCAGGTTCTTATCAAGTATGAGATATGACCTCATTAACAGAGTTGTGGTTGCAATCACAAATTAGGATGTGCACCAAACGGAAGTGATACATTTACCATGTGTGTGTGTGTGTGTGTGTGTGTGTGGTATCTACAGTGATGGACTGTTCATTCAAGGCTGTTTTTAAGAAATCGTTAACATGTATTAAGGGCGTTTAAGTCAAACCAGGACTTATGGTTGCCCAGAATAACAGAACACAGTTAGCTAACTTTATTTCTCTATATAATCTCCTGCCACACTGATGCACTTATCCCAGAGGTTTCTGGCAAAGCTGGTTTGCCAGACCCGTGATCAGACGGCCTGCTTTAGGTCTGAAACGCTGGCCACCAGGAACTCCTTTAATGGCCCAAACATGTTGAAATGGCTTGGAGCGAGGTCAGGACTGTACGGGGGGGGATGTGGCAATAACTCCCAGCCGAGTTCCTGTAATGTGCAAGTGGTGCAGTAGGCGACAAAAAACAGAACGCCTTAGGAGATCAAACCAGGTTTTTTTTTGTTTGTTTTTTTTTCACCCAATTAATATTCACCGGAATGACTGCGGTGGGATCCGCGACACCTCAGTCTGGATAGTGATTCACAGACACAGCCTTCTTTAAAACATTTGTACCATTCAAATTTTTATTGCAGCCGAGAGTCTCATCACCGTAAAGTCTTCTGTAAAGGTCAATTGCTTTTACGCCTTCATTACAAGTCCCCATTACAAGTAAACTAATCCAGTGTTCGATACACCATTAATTCTCATTTTTAATTACTCCGATAAGTGGCAGTCCGTCCATGCCAATATGGCTCACAGTAACATGCAGGATGGCTCAGGAATTTGTGTCTAAACTTTCTACACAATAAGATCTAACCAGTTTTTTGTTTTTTTTTTAAGTTAGAATATTAAATATTAATTAACTCCTTTAAATTAAATATAAGCCATCATAAAATATCAGACCTACTGAACACTGCGTATTTATTCAGAATCTAAATCAGAAAGAGATTTATTGCCAAGTACGTTTACACATACTGTACAAGGAATTTGTTTTGGTGACAAAAGCTTCCAGAGACGACAACATACACACACACACACACACAAAACAGTTAACAACAAATCGAATAAATTGTGGGGTATTATTAAATAAATATCAGTGGTATTGCACCTATTGCACATATTAATATTGCACATGTTTTTATTACACAGTGAGGAGAACATTTAACTTAATGAGGTAGACTCGATTTTCTTACTAACTTTTTGTGTAATATTTGAGATGTACAAATTTAGTTATTCGTACCTTAACTTTACTGTAAGATTAAGGTGTTTTTCGGCAAAGTTTTTTTTTAAAACTTTTTTAACTTTATTGTAAGATTTATATTAAGGTGTTTTTTGGCAAAGTTTTATTATTATTATTATTATTATTATTATTATTATTATTTTGCCTGCCATGCAGAAGGCCCGGGTTCGATTCCCAGCCAGTGCCCAAACCCCAGACACTGGATGCAGTGCCGTTCCCAAGCCCAGATAAAAAAAAATGGAAGGGTTGTGTCAGGAAGGGCATCCGGCGTAAAACCTGTGCCAAGCTTGTACGTGCCGACCGGATAGTCCGCTGTGGCGACCCCTTGCCGAGAGCACCCGAGTGACCAACAACAAGATTATTATTTACTTAATCTTGCGAGTACTCTTTGGGTTTTTGGTAATAAATGTTATTTATACATGTCAAGTCAAGTCAAGTCAATTTTATTTGTTCAGCGTGTTTAACAATGATCATTGTCGCAAAACAGCTTTACAGAATGTACATAAAAATAAAAATAAAAAACAGTTAGTTATCTATTTAGGAAGAGTCCAAATTCAGTTTCATGCCATTATATCTTGATACATTTATAATCATTGATGCAAGAAAGTGTTACGACAGCTCTTTCTAGTTGCTGGCCGAGAAACGAATGCAAGGCCCGGATCGCGTCTTTAAGCCATAATACTAAGCACATAAATACTTTTCATGAGACGAGCCTTTGTTTTAAAACAAGAAATAAAATTTTAAAAGGCAAACCTGGGATATGGAATTGGAAAATAAAAGAGGTCTGAGTGACCAAAAAGCTGATACAAGATGTGAAACACAGCTTTCTATGTACCACAACTGAAGCAGTTAAGATGAGAGTTTGAGATGCAAATAGTGAGAAAGGCAACAATCGTGTGGAAAGATAGGCCTGCCGCATCGCCACAGCTCACACACTGAACGCAGGCATGGAGGTGATTTGTTAATCAAAGCGAACTGTTCCAGTTCCCTTTGTTCATTCATTTTTCATGGAAATTAGAGAAAGGACAGAGGGATAACTGTGGTGAGGATGAATCGTGCGCAGGACTGTTATAATGATTAAAATGAACAACAGACATAATTACAGGCAACACCTCAAGCAGCAGTTGATCGGCTTTCCTCGAAAAGCAACAAGCTGCGAAGCATGTCACATCATTTAAATCTGTGGCTTTTTTAATGAACTAAAAGTAGCAAGATACAGGCAATATGCACTAGCAGACCTGATGTCCTGCCAGGTGAGACTGACTTGATAAAATCAAGCAGCCCTATTCATAGTAACTGGAGCAACCAAACTGGTGGCACTTTGCATCGTACAGATAACAGGGGGCCGTTTCCTCCAAGGCTTTTGAACAATGTAACGTTTTGGGAGGGGACTTTTTTCCCCATAGTGTTGCTGAACAGACGAGACCTGGATGATACCGGCCTTGTCATTGTGGATGGTCCAGACAGAACCGCCTGAGTGAATTTTGGCTGTTTGCTGCTGAACTTATCACTGTAGAAATCTGCAGCTTGTATACAGTGATAGTAACAACCTCAAACTTTGGTCATGCATTTTACATTTTTTTGTGAATCTGTAATAATAGTTAGAAATTTCTCAGACAGTTTGTAGTGCTGCTTTCATGAGAAAAAACAAAAGCAGTCAGAAAGGAAAACTGTGCTATTGTAATATTTATTGGTTTGGGATAAATTACTATTAATATTATTATTTGTTTATTTATTACTATTAATAGATATTATTTATATTACAGACTCCATACTTCAAAGACCTACTCATGCATATGTTTGCTTCCTTAAGTGTACGGGTATATAACCCTTACCCTTTAGGTATTTTACGGTTTCACTGGTACTAAAAGAGGTCATTAAAGGGGTCATTAAGTGTAGGGGGAGACCGGGCATGTTGTCACACCTTCCACTTTTTATTACTGTTAGTACTGGTCAGTCGGTCACTTTCCTGTACTCGGCTTATTCTTCTGTTTTTAGTAGTAATTGCACTGTTACACATCTAATTTAGTCATGTGTAGTTTTGTGCCGCACCATTGTCCTGGGGGACAGTTGTCTTGTTTCACTGTGTCCTGTACCAGCTGTATTTGGTTCAAATGATATTGAAAGCCTCTTGACTTGGGCTTGATTCATCACAAAATGAAAGAATGAGTTTCTTAGGCACTTTTAGTTTTTTTATTATTTTTTTGTATTCCCAGTCAAAACTCCCCCTGGGATTTGTGATGAAATTTCTCATGAATGAAGGCATAAAAGTGATTGAAATTTACAGAAGACTATAAGCACAGTACAGTGATGAGACTCAGTAAACATTTAAACAGTGCAAAAGTTTTAAAGATGGCCGTACATCCTTGAAGGACGATCCCGCCCCCAAGGTAGCTCTGAGCCCTCTGCAGTTGTTCCTGTGAACATTTAGTGAGAGGAACGCATGATCCTTGAAAAATCAATGGATTACTTGTCGCCAACTTGCGAAAGAGACTCTGTGGAAACTTGAATTAAAATTGAAATAAAGAACATGCTCATTTAGTCTTTTCTTCTAAATCCGAAAGCACAGAAGTAGAAATTCTACAATCAAAATAGACAAATTTCCCTGTCCATCTATCACTATTAAACAAATTATTCTTGGGTTTCAAATCACATGCTTATATTCCAGTTACAGTTTCCCTATTAGTGTTTGTAGTTTCAAAGCCTGTATGCTGTCACTATCCAACCTCCAATCTCTGGCCTTGTTCCATCATCTTTTAAAACAGCTGCTTTAACTCGAATGATTAAGTAATCTGGCACCGACCATAATAAGCTCATAACAATTCACTCCCAATCTAAAATCTGTTACATTAAAAAAAATTCTGGAAAAAGTAGCTGCTGTACAGGTTCAGGTTCACCTCAGTGGCAATAATCTGTTTGAGTCATTTCAGTCTGGGTTTCGTCCTAAAAATAGCACAGAAACTGTCTTGGTGAAGGTCATCAGTAATCTCTTGATGGCTGCTGATGCTGTATTCTTAACTGCTCTTGTCCTGCTTGATTTGAATGCAAGCCTTAGACACTTGCATCTCTTGCACACCATTTTGCTCAACCACTTAGCTGTTACTGACATCATAGAATGTACCCAAAAAAATAAAAAAAATAAAAGAAAATTCTGCTTTCAGTCTCTCCCCATCATCAGGGGTGTTCCTCAAGGTCCTGTCCTAGGCCCCTTTCTGTTTCTTATCTATTTTGTCCATACTGGTCACATTTTTAGGAAATTCGGTATACATTCCCATTGTTATGCAGATGACACACAAGTTTATACGTCCACAAAGCCTGACTCCATCCTTTCAGTCATGTCTCCCCAATTGATTAAATCAACCAAAAACTTGCTTCTCCTGCAACTTCCTCCAATGAAATAGCAATAAGACAGAGGCTCTTCTTATAGATTCCTCTTTCCAAATTCCAATAATTTTTCACTTTTTAAAAATGGTTCCACAGTTTCTCTGTCTCCAAAGGTCGAAATGTGGGGGGGGGGTGGCTGGTGCTGTCCTGGGTGTCAGTTTGGAGAACCTGGCAGAGGTGTCTGAGAGGAGAATGCTAAAAAAGCTTCTCGGTATCATGGACAACCCCTCTCACCCCATGCACGCCTCCATGATGGGCCATCGGCGCACACGCAGCAAAAGACTCATCGCCTCTAAATGCAGAACTGATCATCACAGGAAATCCTTCCTACCTGTGGCAATTAGACTGTACAACTCTTCACTGCTCTGTAGGTGATCTCTCAGGATTAATAATAATATTAGAACTAATGTTACTTTGTCCTCAGTGAAATCGTGCAATATTACACATATGTATGTCATTGAATCTTTGTTTCATCCCACCATTACATGCTTCTATTCTCTTTTATTCATTGTGCACTGTCACTTTTTCAGAACCACTTGCACTAATAGTTATACTTTTGTATTTTATTGTATTTTATTTTATCTATTTGCACTATTCTACTGTTGTTATTATTATTATTATTTACTGTACTTATTGTATACTGTTTTATTATTATTATTATTATTTGCTGTACTTATTGTATATTTTTATTGTTCCTTGGCTGCATTGAGCATGTTTGTGAAAAGAATTTCCCTCGGGATAAATAAAGTTCCTCTTATCTTATCTTAATTTTCAAAAGCACTTTATCATTTGAATCCCAATGTCTCCAGGTGATGTTACTTCCATCTCCGTAGCATTGCTCATCTCCACCCATCCCTTACCCTGTTAACCTCTGCCATTCTCACTGGTCACCTCATGCACTGTTTATTGTAATTCACTTTTATCTGGCCTCCTACATGAAGTCCTACATAAAATATTATAACTCGGATTTCCTACATGCATTATGTCACTCTCTCCCTTCAACATCTCCACTGGCTCCTTATCAAACACTGACTGTACGTCATTTAAAATTTTCGTCCTCACTTCTAAAGCTCTCCATAGCCTTGCTCCATCTTACCTCTCAGAGGCAGAAATAGTAGTATCACTGTGTATAAAATCACTAATCATTTTGCATTTCCTGGAAGCCTGACAAGTTTTTGGTTGTATTTTTCCGTCTAGTGACTGTGGGACTTAATCTGACAGATGTACATAAGATAGGCAAGTGAGTGGGTGAATAATGCTGCTCACATGGCCAAAGTCTTAGAATAGTGGTGTCCAATCTTCTCCGGAAATGGCCTGTGCAGGTCTTCATTCCAACCAAGCAGAGGTCACACCTGACACACCACTGAAAGCCAAGAACAACAAATCAAACAGGTGGAATCAGTTGTGACTTCTGCTTGGTTGGAATGATGTAGTGAAGATTAGATACCCCTGTCATAGGACAATGTGATACACTAGCAGTTCGCCCCCTATTGCCTATGAAGCAAACTGCAAGTAAAATACGATGAAAGCATTGACGAGCATTCGTCTTCGCCCGCAACCCACATAATTTATCTCGAATGAATTGCATTTCACAGAAAAGTTTAAGAGCTGAGATGCTGTCCTGCATCTGGGTTTGAAAAAACAAATCAGTATCAGGAGTCTTAAATGAAGAACCTGGAGAGAACCGGTAGATGGGAATAATGCTATTCAGATATTTCCTAAAGCAGATTAAAAAAGAAATTATATTATAAATTCAATTCATGTTTGAGGAAATCAGACTGTTCACTGCTGGTCTTCACAAATCAGATAATTACAGGCAAAAAGTCAGTGTTAAGAGAAATGAATAAATATTTGAATAAATTCATTAGAGTTAACTGGGTTATGTTTGCAACAAGAAATATGAATGAAGGCAATAAACAACACTTTGCAAGGGAACTAAGCTTTACTCGATAGTACTAATGGTAATTAATGAACTGTTTAGTATTTCTCAAGAGTGCTGGATCTTCTCCGTTAAGTTTTTTTTTTTCAGACATGATGGTGCACTATATAGTAAACAGGGTGTGGTTTCAGTCATGTGGTGGCTGTTTGCTGTTATCTAAGGCGTCGCTCGAATTCTATGAGCCACCTCTGCTGAGGATTATGAAATGCTGGCTTAGGTTCAACAACTCGCTCTGTAAAGTTTATATTATGAAATAATATAAATAATTTAAACAACAAACATGGGAACGAAAAAAAAAAAAAACAGAAGCAGAGCTGGCAAATCAGCAGTTGTGAAACACTTAAAGAATACTAAAGAATCAGAGTCGGTCATGTCTAGTACGTACGATCTGATCAGCATTACAACAGCTATGGCTGTTCCTTAGTGAGCTGATGATTTGACAATTGCAATGTACTGTATATCATTAAAGTTATAGGAAAGGAAATAAGTATCATTAATATTCAGGAACAGTCAGTTTCAGCCACCCGTTCCTATGCAAAGAAGTCAGGGAAGCGGGTTTCATAAACACCCCCAGGCGTGTGGTTGGATAAGACTGGGATCCACCAGACTTTCGTGCAAAGGCTGTTCCACCGAGAATTCGTAAGGGGTCTGCAGACGCTGACGAGAGTGTTTCTCCCCGCGCTGAGGTATGGGCAGCTCCGAGTGATGTGCAGGGAGCGGGTCTGTGAAGAAGTAGGAATGCAGTAAAGCCTGCGGAGAGAAAGAAGCAGCAAGAAAGGACAGAGCGAGTGTAATAAATATAGTAATAAATAAAACATAGTTCATGTTTCAAGAAAAAAAATTTTTTTTACCAACAACTATATCATACATAAAGTTAATGTTATTGTCACTGCTGTTGATTAAACTCAATTAAACTCATATACTATAAGAAAACCTGACATGGTGTCTTCCAAATATCTCTGGAAGCCTTGTATACTACACAGCAGTGTTTATTCCCCCGACATACACACATGATACACACTGATCTACTACAGGGACAGATCTTTACACATTAAAGTGAGATGTCTCATGAGATCACACCTGACTGGCACTAATCCTCTGTTTGGATGGATATACGAGAAATTTCTTCAGCAGATCAACGGCCTGAGGCGACGTGTCGGGGACGATTTCCTCCAAAGGAATCGGAGGGTTATCTTTAAACGTGATCTTGTTGTAATCGGGCAACTCTGTGATCTCCTGTGTGAAGAAAAAATAATTATTAGAAATAGCTACAGCATCAGGGCAACACTGTGGCTTAGTGGTTAGTACTGTCGCCTTGCACCTCCAGGGTCCGGGTTCGATTCCTGGCCAGGTTTGATTTCTGGCCAGGTTCGATTCCCCCCTCCGTGTGCATGGTGTTTGCATGTTCTCTCCGTGCATGATGGGTTTCTTCTGGGTACTCTAAAACATGCAGATTACGTTGATTGACGTTCCCAAATTGGATGGTGTGTGTGTGTGTGTGCGTGTGTGCCCTGCAATGGATTGGCACCCTGTCCAGGGTGTACGCCTTGTGCCCCAAGTCTCCTGGGATAGGCTCCAGCCCCCCCGTGACCCTGTATACAGGATAAAGCATTGTAGACGAGGAGTGAGAGAGTGAGTACACATCTGAGCAATTGAGGGTTAGGCATCTTGCGCAAGGACCCAACAGGGGCAACATAGTGGTGCTGGGGTTTGAAGCTGGGACCTTCCAATCAGTAGTCCAAGACCTTAACCACTGACCCCCCTTGAAGTCCATTGTGATGGAGGCAAAATTGTAAAAATTGTGACCCTGTTCAGTTATTTATGAATCGGATTAATAGGGCATAGCTGGTTTAAAAACACTGGGTCTCAGTCTGATTAAACTCATAAACTGAGGATGATATTTAGCTCTATATAGACATGCCTGTGCATAAGTCAAGAGCCCCCTCTTTTTTTCTATATATTGCATGCAAAGAGCCAGATTTGTATCTTAGTGTAGTCTTGAGACTTCCTGAAGAACTTTTCTGTCTCTCATTTTCACTCCAGTCCCTGTACCTGAGCAGTTTCAGAAGAATGTTTGTTAAGCCACACAATGACCTATGAATCATTCAAGTATAAAAACACACCTAAATTAAGGCATTAATCAGTGAGCAACCAGTGAGCAACAGACTGCGGATGGAGAAGCTCACCCACCGGCCACACTTTCTGGTTGGGAGTTCCCAGGACACGGAGAACACAGCACAGCTGCTCGATGTCGTTCTCTCCAGGGAAAAGAGGAGAGTTATTCAACAGCTCCCCGAAAATACAACCCACTGCCCTGCAACAAGCACATGGCAAAACACAGGTCAGGGGTTAGAAATGAACAGCACCGCCCTAACTAAAGACTCCTGACTAACTAACAGTTTTTGGTGGGGGTGGTGGAGGGGGGAGTTGTGGAATTTGTGAAACTGTCACCATCTAGTGTGCACTTCAGAAAATACAAATAATAATAATAATAATAATAATAATATTTCCATGGTGTGCGCTTTGAAAGGAGGTAAAAAGCAAAGATTATTCGTTTTAATGACGTAACGATGAGTTTCTGTAATAAGGTCAGTTTTTAAAATATTGGCACCCTAGTTACAGATAAGCATAAAAGTGTTTGTGCTGAATTAGATTAATGTCACACTAAAATGTATGAAATATAACCTTTAAAGAAAATTTCCAAATTTGTTTTAAATATATTTTTGTCATAAATATTCATGGCTCAGTACATCATGCAACCCCACTTTCCCTTATTCTAATAATAATAATATATAATTATAATTATTACCCTTAAAAATGTAACTACCAAATATTTAGTGATATTTGAAGGTGTATATTTAAAGACCGAAAACAATAAATTGATTTTAAAGATACTTTAGCAAATCTACAGCTTACAATCTTAAAATTAAGTTTTGAAAATTACAAATTCTTCCTTCAAAGTTTTACAGTATTTATAATAATAATAATCGATGTGATCATCATCTTGCTTGTAGAACTCTAATCTGATAAGCAAGGTCTTAAACAGCTGTTAAAAATTAAAAACTGCTCCTTTATTGTGTTTTTTCCTTCTTCTTCTTCCTAAAATAGATTTTTTCTAGTGTATTTAATAAATTATTAACCAGCAACAAAGCTCTAAATACTACAGACTGCTCCTTTTTTTCAATCCTCCTGGGGAAATTACAAACCAGCAACAGCTGTTTACATTTACAAACGGCTCCTTTAACGCATTTTTCTTGAGTGAAGAATGTTTCTTGTTAAACATGTAGAAGTGTGAGACAAAGTGTTATATTATCATACCACAGATCCACTCCTTCATCATATTTTCGAGCACCGTATAGAAGCTCTGGCGATCTGTACCACCTGCAACACAACAACATACAACTTTCACAGCCAATGCAGGGTTTGGATTTTTGTCAAGAATCCATTTTCAGCTTTCATCTGCTGGTTCGCAAGGACTCAGCGAAGACAACCAGAGATCCTGGAAGTGCTTCTGAGTGAAGCTATACTGAATAATCGACCAGTAGAAAGAACCTGGTTAAGTCTCAGGTCCGAGTGTACAGATAAATGAACCGAATAGTCACCTTGTGGCCACCTGATGACTGTAAAGCCTCTCTCCATCATTGGAAAAAAGCCTCGCCAGACCAAAATCAGCAATCTTCAAATGACCTGTCGAGCTGATTAGAAGGTTTGCAGGCTTCAAGTCCTGCACGTGAAGAGCATTTACATAAAGATGTATTATATAATGTGTTATGTCTGAAAACAATGTAGAGATTTAAAAAAAGGACAATTTAGGCATGTGCTGTTAGAAAACAAAAATAAATGACAGAGTTATGTGATAAACCAGAAGGTACCCTTAATAACTCAAATTATTACTTTCCAATAACATAATGCTCTGAAGTGTTTTTATTTTTCTTATACCACAGAAATGTGAAATCAGTTACCAATATTATTGATTATACAATGTGAAAGTGAAAAATTACAAAAACTTGTCTTCCATCCTAGAGTTTCCTATGTCTTAAAATTGAAATGGGATCTCCTATGCAAAATACATTTTTTAACCATTATTAGATATTTATATGGGTCTCCAGTGTGCATGTAAAAATTAAAAAGTGGGGAAAATCTATATCTTCTTCTTCGTTGTTTAACGCCAGTCAGAATCCAGTAGATTGCATTTCCGCCACCTGTAGGTCTCATTCTCCCTCATCTTCCCGGCCTCCTAAAGCCGATTGTCTGGTCCAGCCTCCCTTTAAAAAAAAAAAGTAAAATGCTTCCTTTTCTGATCTTGTCTTGTCTTCTTCTGCGTCACAAACTATTCCTCTACTTTTATCTGGAACTTTAGCCACATACTCAATCTTCTCTACATTCTCCTGCTTATTACCGTTCTGTGCCTTTGGTTGGCATCCTGCAAGTTTCATCAGCGCCACCTGTAGTTTTTTTGTCTCCCTTTGAATTCCCTGTACTTAATGGACTTTCCAGTCCAGTCTTTCTCAAAAAAAAAAGTGAAAATTTAAAATCAAATGCTTCCTTCTCTGATTAGTGACTCTTGATTCTCAGGAAAAATGTGCCTTGTCTTGTCATGTCTTCTCTTCTTGATGTTTACCGGCAGTTGGCATCTACTCTGTTGTATTACCACCACATTCTCTTCTTGATCTCCCTCATCTTCTTTCAGTTTAAGTCCTCTTTGCTAGCTCCATCGCACTTAAGAATCCCGTCAAATTCTTTCTTTCTTGCCCTGTTTCTTCATTTTCTAAACTACTTTTTACAGCATACTCGAGGGCTTTAATAAGGCAAATAGATCCCCCCCCCACTGTTGTGACCTGATATTAGAAGAGCCCCTCCCTCGGCTTGTTGCTTATGTAAATGTATCCTATTTACATAGACACTGAAACAGCATGTTCAGGAGAGGAGTAAAATAAGGGGAGTCTAAAGTATGAAACAAATACATAATCAGAGAGGCATTTCAGCTGGAGCATTAACACACATACTTTGAGCGAACTCTGAGATCCGAGTTATCTTTTTAAAGAAATAGTAAAATAAGGGACCTTTAAAGGACCAGTTTGACATGTAACTGTTACAAAGTACTAACAATGGAGACTCCTTCCATAAGAGTTATATAAAAGTGTGTCTGTCTGAGAAGTCCGTGTGTAGATGTAGTTCCATTAGAAATGACAATATATTATATTAGAGTAATGTTAATATTATACTACATTAATATCATGTGATATTAACTGTGATTTGCCTCGCACCTATTATTACATCTAATGCCGTGATTAAACCTGATATCACTCCAAAAGCCTGACGTCTGACACGACAGCATTAATCCCAAAAAAGGTTAAAAATGGATACCCTGTGCATGATGGAGTTATCATGACAGAAGGCCACCCCCTTGAGCAACATCATCATGTAACCCTTGACCTGAGACTCAGTTAGGGGCCTCTGAGAGTTCCGGATGACCTCTGACAGATCCGACAGCATGTACTCAAAGACGAGTACAAAGCCAGTACCATGTGGGAACACATCCATCAGCTTCACTACCTAAAAGGAGGAAATACATCAAGAAATTAATTATACATTGGGGAAAAAAATACAGAAAAACAGAACTTTATTAATAATTTTCACTTGATTTCACTTAAACTGTCATTGTAGCACTGTAGGTATTTTAACCAGATATTAAACACTTGTATCTACGCAGCAGCTCCATTTATTCAGTGTTCGTTCAATTTACACAAAAAAAATCATCAGACATTCTGCAACATAATCAAGCCCAAGACCATAGATTAAGAGGAGCTATACTCACCTGGACTAACATGATGAGGGTGCACACTGACTGTTTTTAATTTATGTGTTATATAAAGCCATATATTTAAAGGATTAAGCACACTCACATATGGGTTATCTTCAATTTCCTGAAGTGCTTTAATTTCTCTTAGTGCTTGGTTGGGGATTCCGTCTTCTAGCTTTCGTAGAGCCACTTTCTTCAGTGCCACCGTCTCTCCTGTCTAGAAACAAAGACAACATAAAAAATGAAGATGACAACAGAAAAAGCTGATGGACTGCATAGTTAAATGATAAATCCTGCACAGAGGCAAGTGAAGAATAAAACAGCTGGGGAACACTGCTAGCGTCGGGCAGAGCAGGCAGAATTGTTTATGTTGTTGCATGCTACAACATAAATGAACAAAACTAGCTAATCCCCCATGACACTGTATACAGGATGAAGTGGTACAGAAGAGTGAATGAATGAATGGTGTGTCTGTTTACTCATTGCATGTCCGAGATGATGTTGTTATGGAGATGTTCCTCGCGACACGCTAGGATCAAGGACGGGGAGTTATGTGACATTGCAAATTGTGTAAAAAAATAAAATAAAATAATAATAATAATAATAATAAAGCATGCACCACAGAGATCATTTCTTTCCATTAGTGCTGCTGATGCACTGCATTAAAGACTACGGCACGCGCATCAAGGTGTGCGCGTGAGCTGGCTCACGCTAAAAAAAATAATAAAAAAAAATCCATGAAGAAACATAAAAATAAAAAACACAAAAGATACACTATGATATATATTAAGTGTGTATACTGTTTACCTCGATGTGTTTGGCTTTGAACACAATTCCATGCGCTCCTTCACCAATCCTCCCGAGAATACTGTACTGATCCATGGCGCGCGCTAACCCACAAACAAAATAATAATAATAAAAAATAAGGCTAGCCTAGCGCTAACTTAGCTTGTTCGCGGTTTCATATCATTTTATATTTAAACAAACGTCGAAATTTTTATTAAAATGTATCCAAAAACATGTTAAATATATAAATATACACGTAGTGCATTGCTGAAAAACAAGCAGCTAATCCCGGGCTAGCTGGCTAGCTTGCAGCGTTGCCATGGAAACAAAAGCACGGCGCTATGGCAAGCTGTGGGGGCCAATCGTCTTAAAAACTGGCGTTTTTACACCATAGACCACCACAACTCCAATAAATTAGCTACTAGTAGAGGAGTTTGTAGAAATTGTTAAACGGTTATAGCTAAAAAAAATATAATCTGGTCAGATTTAATGTAATCAGTCAGGCCATAGCATAACATTCTCACTAAACACAAACTGTTTCACAAATCCACTGACTTTGCACAATAATAAGCACAGGAGCTTTTAACTATTTTTTTATAGGATTGTTTTTACCTTATTTTTCTTATTTTCTAGATGTAACTATCTGTGGACTGCTGGATCTTGTGAATTTCCCCATGGGGATGAATAAAGTATCTATCTATCTATCTAACTATATCATTTCAGGTTGAAGCCCATGTACATGTCTGTCTGTCTTTCTGTACAGCAGAGCTCATTAATACAAAGAAATCAAATGTTGTAAGGTTGAGTATCTTACGCCTTGTTTACGCTCAAGTTGTACTTCTTTCATCGTCAGACAAGTACACTCCCTGTTTGGTAATCGAAGAGCGAATCACAGATGAGAAAAAGTGAATCAGATAAAGATTAAGTTTTGTCTTAAAACAAATCCAATTAAAATTCACTCGTACTTGTTCAGCGGTGAAAATATGAACTAGTCCTAATAAAAATACTCAGTTTAGCTTTTCTAATTAATATCTATTGGTGCAGGTGTTTGTTTACATTGAGCAAGTAGCTTATTTTAAAGTAAATTATTAAATCCAGCACATAACTGTTCAGAACATCAATTTAACCACCGTTTTGATTTAACTTACGGCCCCCAGGTTAAACCAGACAGATATCCAAGTACAGTACTACAAAAGTTTCGGAAAATTCTGTCCAGCAGGCGATTTGAGACGCGTCCACAGTTTGACGCATGGGCAGTACGCTGTAAAAACTGCTCATAACTTCACTTCTACTCAACATTTTGATTTCACTCATGGGGCAAATATCAACATATGGCCAAGTTTCATTAAATTCAGTCCAGCCTTTTTTGCGTGAGGCTGTGACAAATCGGGCTTGACCGACAGACAAATTTTTCAAGGACTGGTTTCAGGTTCTCAGATGTATGAGGCAAAGATATAATTGAAAGAGAGAGTTCTGACCAGTGTACAGACAAAACCTTTCTTTTATTTATATCTTTAAAATGGTTTATCATCATTGGAAAGAAGCAATGTGTGCATGAACAGAGTTGAAATCCTAGGTGTTTTACCCCCCCATTTCTGATTAAAAAAAAAAAAAAAAAAGAAATTTAATATTCTTGCTGGTTTTTCTATTCATTATACACATCCCAAAAGTCAGGCAAGATGACAAATGAACACAGACAGGTTTCCATTACTTTTATATGTCAAGACACAAAAGCAATCAATAGATGACAACATGTAAAAACATTTGTTACAGATAATTATATAAAAAGGCGGAGTTTTGTTTTACTTCTTGCTACGTGAAAGAACTAATTTACAACTGAGTTCGAACGCTGGCTGTGCCGATAATCCATCATCGTTTTTCACAAATTGTCAGAAAAGCAAACCATTTTCCATTCAGACACATACCGGTCCACTTTTCTCACACACCATTCTAGAAACCGGGGGATCGTAATGCAAAAAATTACAATTCAGAGCGAGCACGTTGGTCCAGGATCGGAATCGAGCGTCATCCAAAACCGAACACAATGAACAAAACTGATCCTGCATCATCAGCACTCTCAATCCGATACTGTTAATCCATCTGTACCCTGCACCCCGAAACCATCTGCGAAAAAAATAATCAACTGCCCCATGATGAATGAAAATGCTTGTGACATTTTCCCCACAATGAGAAAAATCCCATGTTTTGTTTCTTAAACCTCTAACCAGCTCACAAACAAGGATGAGGGTAAAAAACACAAATCCACAAACTCGGGGGGGAAAAAAAAAAAAGAAAAAAAAAAGTTTACATAAACTATGGACTAGTGAAAAGGTTAACGGGAAGGAGAAAAAAAGAAAGAAAAAAAAAAGAACCAAAGGAGAACAAACAGCCTTCCAGGAACATACTCCTTTGAATGATCAACAATATACAAGTTGGGAGGAATAGAAATGCATAACAGAAAAAAACCTATACGCAGTATACGCTAAAGCTTGTTTTTCAGAGGGTAGTCTTTTTCCAAAGTGAGTAGAAAAAGTTCACTTCAATCTTTAATTTCTGAAAGATTCCTTAAAGGTGGGATGTAGAAAAGTTCGTGGCGCAGACGGAGGACAGAATCAGCGGCCACAGGATCCCGACAAGACGACTCGGACTACAGGAACAAGCAGGAAAAAGTGTTTGTGTTTTTAAAACTGAGCAAACGCACACAATAAGGGGAACATTTAAAAAAAAAAAATTGAAGGAAGAAATTACAAAAATAAACCACACACAGCGAGCAACTGCGCCACTTCTTACTATTTATGGGATCCCCCCCTCCCCCCTTTCTGTCTTTATACAAGATACATTTCAATGCAATAAAAAAAAAAATTCCACACGCCTCCCCATCTACAAGGATCGGAGTCCTTACATCTTCGGTACAAAATACAGTCCTCCAATTCCCTCTTAGCTATGAATGAAAACACAGTGATGTAATTAACAGGCTACTGGACTCTTGGATTGAATATACAATTACAGATGTCTTAAAATGAAGTGTTTTTTTGTTTTGTTTTTTTTCTTCAGAAGCATCACCAAGTGCTGTGTTGTTGCTTTTTCCCCCCCTCTCCCATCCTTCAAATGGATTTCCAGGTGTAGCTTCATTGTCGGGGTTGTCCCTCTTCAATCGCCGTCCAACATCTGTCTGTGTCCGACTGAAATATACAGACTTACCAAAAAAAAAAAGAATTGGCAGAAGAGCAAAGTTTCCTTTTTTTTATCTATTGCTTGTAAGATAAAAAAAAAAGAACATGAAGGAAGGGGGGAAGAAAACCGAAAAAAAAAAGAAAAAAAAGAAAAACAAAGAAACCTACAGAAAAACAATATAGTTAACTTGACTGAATGCTGCCATTGGAAATTTATCACAAAAACTTCCAGGACGAAAAAGCAAAAAAGAATGTGCTTTTAACGGTTTGTCTGAAGAAGAAACATTTATAATACGGTTTCATTTTTAACACAGTCGAAGCGATAAGGCGTCCATGGCACCAGGATGTCCAGTGATGATTGGGGTAGGGCACAAACAGATTGATCTTTCTCCTCTCCCCCCTCCCCCCCACCTACTGTCATTTAACGTTAAGTAGGACGTGGTAGGGGAACGTGGTTTAATAAGGCTGGGGAAGGGCGTTCAGCAGGAAGGAGTTCGGTCAGGGGTGTTGGTCTCGAAGGGGGAGGGGGCATGTCAAAATCTCTCACTGGTCGGCTCTGGCCTTTTTTGGACCGGTACCTTTCCTGTAGAGAGTGAGACGAAGGAGACAGAGAGAGAGAGAAAGAGAGAGAGAGAGAGAGAAAAAAAGTTAGTATGAAGAAACCAACCAGAACAGGGTATTTAATAAAAAGTCCAGTTTAATAAGATAACTCACTTATATCAGTAACTATAATACCCCTTTTCTACCGAGGTGGTTCGGGAGCGAATTCGACACTCAGACAGCAAAGAACACTTTCCTGGGCTAGAACAAAGGACCGCTTACGCCAGGGGCTGTGGGACGGGATTATCATGACTGACGAAAAAGTTCCCCCATCTTTAAACTGGAGTAGTCTCGCAAAGTCAGAAGAACTGTGTTGAAATTCGCTATTGTTGAACCTACACGCACGCATTCAGTGACTCTCTAGCCCATGGAAAAACTAAAGTTCTTAGGAAGTTACTAAGCTACTAAACCGGCTCCGGACCAGCACTAGCGCTTGACACAAACTAGCACCAGGTTCACTTTGGTGGAAAAGAGGTATAAGCATGACTAAAAGGTGACATGTTTAACTGGTCAACATGCTTAACCACTAATGATTCATTTACTGGAATAGAACAGGACAATTTGAGGTGGTTGTGTGTCTTAAACATAAAAAAGTTCAAGTCTTTATTCGTCACATGGGGTCAGAGCGTAGGCTCAGCCATGATATGGCACGCCTGGAGAAGACAGGGTTAGGACCCTTCATCATGGACCCTCAATGGCAACCTACTAAAGCTGGGGCTTGAATCACCGACCGCCTGAACAGTAACTCAATGCCTTAAACCTCTAAGCTACCACTACCATAAAAGGATACCTAAAAGGTCAAGATCCGTTTCCCATCATCACCTCTGTAAATTTTCTCTGCTAGTCATTTTTCAGATGTTTGTTTTGGTCCAATATAAAAACTGACCCATTTAATTGTTTGTTGGTTTGTTTAAACTTCAGCATTCATCTCATAAATGAAAAAAAATGATCCATTTTTGTTTCCTTTGCCAGCTTCTAAAATTCTCCAAACATTTAAGCATCTACCATGTATTGTCATCATGCATTTGTATTGTTAACTAGTAATATCCCTCATCTCATTCCAAATCAGTCACCACGAGATGCCTAGTTCTCCTCATTGCCTAGTTCTCCTCAGAGTCTCAGCATTTCATGAGTTCACAACTGAATCATTTTGGATGAACCCAATATGGTTTATAACCCAGGTGTGTACGCATTTCTTTATAATGAAATACTCACGTATCAGGAGATGAGACCGGTCTCTTTGCCGCAGGTTTGGCAGCAGATCCATCTTTACTGGTTTCTAGAAAATATATTCATGGCTTAAAAACACAGAATACCACTGCATATTCACGCACATACAACATATTTTAACTTAAAAAAAAAATACTTTCTTTAGACTTGCTTCCCAGATCAGTATAAATACAGCATGCACAATATTTCTAAACTTACTCTGAACAATAAAGAAGCACTTAGTCACTGTACACTATTTATGCATCAGGTATGATTTGTTGGTTATTTATTATTAAACTTTTTTTGGCACTAAACATTCCTTGACTTTCGATTTCATTACGGAAGCTCACCTTGTAGCCACCTGACTTGCGTGGCAGGGCCGTAACCCTTCTCGTTGCGGGCGGCGATCCGGAAGATGATGGCGGGTTTCGTGGTGTAGTCGATGTGGGCGTTGGACAGGCTGGAAGTCTGGACTAGACAGGAGGGATTTGGCCCACAGTACACCCGCATGAAGGCCAGCTGAGCCGGGGCAGATGCCTTCGCCTCGGTCGTCTGAGAACTCTGGATGGCCAGGTAGACGGAGTACTCGATGATCTTCCCTGACGTCACAGACGGAGGTTCCCAAGTGAGGTGAGCGCCATCAGGGCTCTGATTCAAGAGAAGAAAAAAAAGAAAAAGAAAAAAATTACACAATGAACAAAAATACAAAGAAGGAGAAAAGGTTTTCTGTAGAAAAAAAAAAAAAAAAAAAAAAAAACGGCAGACGTATGGAAGCTAACCTTGCTGATTTTAATGGCACATGGCGCGCCAGGGAAGCCAGGCAAGCAGGTCTTGAAAGCCGAAACTTCAGAGAACGTCCCGCGGCCGCAAGCGTTGATTCCAGCCACCCGGAACTTGTACGCAGTGCCAGGAGAGAGCTCCACTTTCTTCATTTGACTGTAGTCTGGTATGGCTCCAGAATCATCCTGCAATATGACACGCGTAAGGCAAACTTAACTCACGATATATGCAAGCTTGATGCAAATTGAAAAGAGATCTGTAATTCATAGCACAAAGAGAGAAAATCTGACTCACGTCAGTAACCTCCGAGTCATCTGCTGGGACATAATAGTGTGTAACGACCATGTTGGTCACCTTGACTATTCCAACATCAAACCACTGATTTTCTTTCTTCACTGGCGGTTTTGCAACAGCAGGGGGAGCTCCTGGCTTCTGTTCACACCAGACAAACAAAAGAACTTGAAACGCTTTTAAAACTCTTAACACATTCAAAGAAAATGTAGAAAAGTGTGTATGTCTGAGTGAATGGTTTAGCTGGCTCACCCCAGCGACGGACTCGATGCCATTGGCTACTTCAGCAAGTGCAGTGGCAGCCTGTATCTTGGCAGGGCTGGCGACCAATATGGGCTGAACCGGGGCAAGTGTACTCGATGGAGCCAAAGCTGCAGGAAAAGAACATCGTTCAAATTTAACATTTTGCAAAAAGCCTAGAAATATCCTCTCAAGGCGATTCGTTTCATTTTAAAAAATTTTATTTCAACCAAACAAGTGGAAAGCACTGGGAACACAAGAGAATTCGTGCGTGTTCCCATCTTTCCTAGTTGGAAAGAAAACTGGTACACTATGGCTTTGAATTGTGCGTTTTATTGCCCTCACTTTCTGCAGAAGTGCTGGGTAGAAGCTGAGCAACGGCGGCGGTTACCGCGGCGGCGGCCATCTCGTGGCCGTTGCTCTCGGTCGTGGGGTCATTGAGGCTGTCTGCGGGTGCCAGGCCCTCGGTGGGCAGAGTTGCTGCACCCGAATCGGTCCCGAGCTGTTGGGCAGCGACTGCTGCCGCCGCTGCTGCTTGAACCTCCTGGAGTTGCTGCTGCTGCTGGACCAGTGCAGCCAGTTCCTGTTGCGTCAGTACGATGGGGATGGTGGTGGTCTGCTGACCGTCATGTCCAGAGTCTCCTTCATCTAAAAATAGATATAAAAAAAATAAAATAAAATTTAGCACAGTTTAGCTCTGGTGCTCTTTCCAGAGTTTGTGCAACCTCAACTTATGCTTAAGCTGCAAGGTGAATACTCACTGAGCACGGCCTGTTGGGCTGCCTGCAGGACGGCCTGTATAGCGAGCGCCTGGGCTTCTTCTGTGGCAGCGGCCTGAGCGGCGGCTTCTGCCGCAGCGGTGACGGCCAGTTCTTCCGGAGTCAATCCCGTCACCATCAGCGTGGTCTGCTGCCCCTCGGCTGACATCAGTTCCTGAGGTAGTGCTAAGGCCTCGGAGTCCTGCCCTGCCAGAGCTACAGCCTCAGCTCCCTCACCACCTTGCTCCATCTGCACAGACAAAAACAATTATTAAACATAAATGAAGTAAAAATAAATAATAATAAAAAAAGCAATATTAAAATCAAATGTTCTTATAGTACAGTGATCTGTGCAATGTAACCACACAATACGATCAAGTAACATTTAAGACAGTCACAATGATCATTTGTATGGCGTTGGTTTTTGGTAAATAAACCCGAATGATTATATAATTAAAAATAAAATTATATAGACGGAGCACATCCTCGCTAGGGGTAAAATAATATATATTTAACAAATTTCCACCTCGCCCAACCCTTACCTCTGCCTGCTCTCCTTGGCCCGGCTGTGCTTCCATGGCAACGTGAACCTGCAGCATGGTGGCTGCGTCCCCGGCAGCACCCCCCTCAATGGCGACAACTCTGACTGCTCCCTCTTCACCCAGTTCACCCTCGGTCTGCATGGGCTCCTCGCCCATCGCCACTGCCTCCGAGTCTCCCTGCTCCATCGCCTCGGCTTCACCGGAGCCCTCCACTACAGCAGCGGAGCCTGCCATGGATGAGATTTCCTGGGGAAAAAAATAACATTTAAAAAAAGAGTCAGGTTTGTTTATGGTTATTATTCATATACATTAGAACAGGGATGGATTAAGCCTCTATAAATACACAATAAAACAGCAACATAAGACAGAAAACAGTGACGGCTAAAAAAATTGTTGAATAAGATTTGCTTTAAGATAAATCAGATGATAAATTGCACTTTTCCTCCTGCACTAACTCTTTATTTAACTTAACAGAACAGGATATATACTGTTTAAGCAATAAAATATAATAAATATTTTTTACAATGACTGAAAACTGATCCAAGACTTACAGGAACAGAGGGTCCTGGGGTGGGCGTGGCCTGTGTCACTGTGGTGATGGCTCTGCTCTGAATTGGTGGATTGGCAGGTTCTGTCGACGAAGTTGCCTCGGCACTGGTGCCAGCGTCTTGTTCATTACCACTCTGTTGCACTGCAAGGCAAAATACAGTCTCATCACGAAAGGTGGTCATAATACACAAACTTTATGCAAAGAGACTCAACTGATGAAATACTAGCAGAGATAGAGAACGTTCCGTGTCCATAGCTAGACAATGAGGCGAGAATTTTATATCAGTGTACAAGGGACTGTAAAATAAATAAATAAATAAAATAATAATTCTAAAAAATTTGACTACTAATGCATTTCTGTTAGAGCACAAGTCAACCTGGAGATGGATATACTGCAATCACAACTTGATCTTCATGAGAAGCCGCCAGATTCATCAGTGGTCCGATTAACTTTTCAAAGCCTCAAGCTAGATGTAAAGGCTTAGAGTTGACACATTAAAAAATAAATTTAAAAAATAAATAAATAAATCACCACTTGTAGCTCATATGTGCCTACAATTTACTTAAAAAAAAATAAAGACCTAGGACTTTGGGAAAGGGCAAATCATTAAAACCCAATTGCGTATCCAATAAAATAATTGTATAATTTATACTTGAACAATATAAGATTTTAACAACAACATTAAAAAGCAATACTTGCCTTTTAACGGAATTTCATTTAGGAAAATAAATAAATAAATCCTACAAAACTAAACAAGTTTAAATCAACCCTACCTGTTCCATCAGCTGACTCGAGGCTGCTGGTGGCAGTAGTAGCCGTGTTGGTGGTGCCCGTCTCGTGGGTCTCACATGGTGGGTTGGAACACACTCTCTGCACCATGCCGTTCTGCCCTGCTCCCATGGTGGATGAAGACTGCGTGGGTGTATTAGTGGTGCCAGTCTCGTGGGTCTCACACGGCGGGTTAGAACACACCCTCTGTACAGTGTTGGTCTCTGCACTGCC
>JAOVVA010000032.1:13689175-13700823 GCA_028565275.1 Leiocassis micropogon | reverse complement strand
CTCACACGGCGGGTTAGAACACACCCTCTGTACAGTGTTGGTCTCTGCACTGCCCATACTGGAAGATGCCTGTGTAGCTGTGTTGGTGGTGCTGGTTTCATGGGTCTCACAAGGTGGGTTAGAACACACTCTTTGTACCGTGCTGGTCTCCGTGCCCATGTTTGAAGACGCCTGTGTAGATGTGCTTGTGGTTCCTGTTTCGTGAGTTTCGCACGGTGGGTTGCTGCATACCTGCTGCACACGGCCCATGTCGGCTGACGCTGTGGTCGTGGTGTTGGTCGTTCCGGTCACGTGAGTCTCGCAAGGTGGGTTGGAGCACACGCGCTCGGTTCCGATCTTGGCGGACGCCGTGGTGGCCGTGTTGGTGGTACCGGTTTCGTGGGTCTCGCATGGTGGGTTGGAGCAGACCAGGGTTACTTCGCCTGGGTTGTCGCCTGCTTCGGCGCCTGTGGTGGAGGGCTGTTCGGAGGTGGGGGAGGCCAGGATGGACACGGGGAGGTCCTGCTGCGCCTCCACGCCGGTCGGGGTGCTTATCAGCGTCACCTGAGTGGGCTGTGTAGCTGCCTACAAAAATAAAGCAATAAAAGTACATTTATATGAATCAATTACTCTTCATATTAAGACAATCAAAAGTTAAGAGATATTACTCAACAGCAGGCGTGGTACCTGTATGGCCACTGTAGGTGCAGTGGTCAGGTTTGACTGAGCTGCAGACACAGTGATCGCTGTAGGGGTGATTACCTGGCTGGAGAGGGTGGCGATAGTGCCTAAGGTGGTTATGGGGGTGGCCAGGCTAGCGTTGGCAGTGGGAATGTTGCCCCCCGCCAGGCTGGTTGAGATCGTTCCGGTCACAGTGCCGAGAGTAGTTACTCCTACACAAACACAGGGCAAGAATGTTATAAAAATCGCCATGATTTGGGGAAACAGGCAATTAACTACTTAAAGTATTTTTTTTATAAATAAATGGAAATTATCAAAAGGAAATATAAATAAACTGTGCTTTTCAATGTTAAAGTCCTTTACGCTACCTGTGGTGCCTTTAACCACCAGGGTGGTAACTGTGGGTTTGACAGCAGAAACAGTACCAGGAGAAACAAGCCGTACACCACCCATGGGCACAGTGCGAAGAATGGTGCCAGGCTGTCCTGGCGCTCCTTTCAGGACCACCTAAAAAACAAAACAAGATTTTTAAAAGTTGTTACAATTAAAGTTGACTGACACCACCATAATCGGACATGCTAATTACTAATAAGGGTGTCAGTCTACTTGACACCTTTGGAAGCATTACAGTTTAAAATGACGTCGTGGGTTTAAAGAGGACCTCACCTGAGTCACGCCCTGCTGAGCAGCTCCAGCAGCCAGTTTTGGTACTGCTGTGATGATTTTCCCTGGTGTGCCCGGTGTCACCATTTTGGTTGTGATGATTGTGATGGGAGACTTTATACCAGTGCTACTGGTAGCACCTGTCAAAAAAGGAAACATTTTTAAAAGGCACCTTACTACATTAAATAATTTTTTCCTCCCCAAAGTCTGCAGAATTAGTTGACAGAACTTGCCGTAAGACGAACCTGCAGCTCCCTGCTGAATAGCAGACATCGGGATGGTCTTGATGATGGTGGTGCCAGGCTTTGTGGTAGTGGTAGGGGAGATGCCCAGAATGGTTGGTTTGGTGCCAGCGCCACCTGCCTGCGTGGTAGTGATGATGGTGGTGGGTTTGCCGTCTGCTGAGGTGACTAGCTTCAGTATGGTGCCTGCAGGTAGAGGGCCCTTTGTCTGGGAGAAAAATACATTTAAAAAAAAAAAGCTTATATTTGTATAGTTTGAGTAAACCCGATACAAAAAGAATATACATAAAAACAAACATCCCACCCACACACACGGTCAGGGTTGTTTCTATACGATTATGATATACAAGTCTTAAAACTCTATAAAATAAAACCCTGGTGCGCTGACCTGTATGATCTGTGTGACTGGGCTGCCAGCTTGGCCCGTCACTGCAGCACTCTGCACTGGTTTAGTCTGGACCATGGACATCACCTTGCCCAGGCTAGAGATCTGAGGAAGAAAGCGTAAAAATTAAACCTGCTGCAGACATTGGAATCTTATTCTTCAAGTAGACCTATACAGAAACTCATTGTCCATATTCTTCTCAGTGAGAAGCTTGATGATACACTATGCACTACGTCTATACATTTCTCTATCGAACAACTGGCAAAACTTTCACTTTCCCCCAGTACTCAATCCTCACCAGAGTGCCGCCACTGCCCACAGTGAGCGGGCTCTTGACCAGCGTGATGGTTTTCGTGACTCCCCCCACCACGGTGGTGACCACCTGGGCCTGCTGGGCCACAGTCACTGTGCCCGATTTGTGCACCGTGATGATGGGACGTGTTGGCGTGTTGGGGGTGGTGATGGTAGAAGTTCCGGCCTGAGCTGCGGCGGTCTTTAGCATGCGGGTGGCTGGGTTGCTCACCTTAAAAGAATAAAATAAAATAAAAAATAAAGAAATTCACTTGTAAGACTTAACTTCTTTTTCAAGGGATCTATTTGGCATAAACTCAATTTGCACAATTATCTGTAAATAAGGCACTGTTAAAGGTGCTTGAAAACACAGGATCTTTATATTACAACTTAGCATTTACTTTAAAGTTTTACTTTTGTCATGTGAGAGTAGCCAAGGTATGTCTGTTGAGAGGAACATTGAATCCAAGCCAATGTGTCCATGGGGTAATTGAAAAAAAGGAAAAAGATAACCAAGATTAACTTAAATGTAAGCAAACATACTAAGACAAACGTGCATTAAATTTAAGCTAAACCAGAGCTTTTTTAGTAACAAGTGCTCATTGTTATGATGCCCTGCAATGCCAAATAATTAAATCTTCCTGTAGCTGCAAGATGACAGGATTTACAAGATGTACTTTAGATAGTATAAACTTCATATTTCTTTTGGTCACGTTAAATGTTCTATTGTTCTAAATGGAATTAAAGCTCCAAAGGGGCACTCACGGTCACTGGTGAGGCGACCTTTACTGCAGCAGGAAGAGCCGTAGAGCCTGGAGTGACTGCAACTGTTTTCACTATGGTGGCTCCTGCAGGAACGTTCAGCATTGTGGCTGCTGATGAAGGAGGGATTTTCTGTGTGGCAGCTGCAGCTGCAGCCAGAGCGGCCATGCCGCTCATCTGAGGGCTACTTCCAATTGGCTAGAGAGGGCAGGAGAAAAATGATCTTTAAACCTTAAATAAAAAAAATACATAAATAAAAAATAAAAAAAAAAACGGTGGAAGCAAGTAGCGCTACAAATACTACCGTGAATTTCGACTTCCACCTGCAAGCTGCTTGGTAATATAAAGTAAAACAACTTACTGTTCCTTGTGCGCTCTGTGCAGGAACGACCATGCGGACTCCGGCAGGAAGTGACGCGACTGTGACTGGAGATTTTCCCACTTGATTGGCCTGACGTACAGTGACGACAGACGCCCCAGCAGTGGACTGAGGTGCTGCCACTTTCAGGATGGCTGCAAAAAAAACAAAAACAAAGGATGGATGACCAAGATTAACTTAAATGTGAGCAAACATACTAAGAAAAAAAAGAAAAAAAAAGGACCAACATGCATTAAACTAAACCAGAGCTTTCTATGTAAAAAAAGTGCTCATTGTTATGATGCCCTGCGATGCCGAACATTAAATCTTCCTGTTGCTCCAAGATGATAGAATTTACAAGATGTACTTTAGATAGTATAAATTTCCGATTTCATTTGGTCACGTTAAATGTTTTAGGCCGAATTGAAGCTCCAAAGGTGCACTCACGGTCACTGGTGAGGAGACCTTAACTGTAGCAGAAGAGTAACTAAATGTTAACTGATAAATAAACACCTTTATTACACCATGAGCGTTAATATTTTAATGTCAAAAAGGTGAAAAATCAACTAAAACATCAGTTCGGTTCAAAGCCAGCTAGGCGTCTTACACCTAAGAAGAATTTCTCAAGGATTAGCAGTCTAGCTTTGTTGCTAGACATTTTCTGTACTCAACCAGCTTTTAGTTTTTTTTAACCCAGTTTGTTCATGTTAACTTTGTCACAAAGTTTATTGTTGAGTTTATTACAACAATTTGCTCTTTATACAATTTTCTCACACACAAAAAAAAAGAAAAAAAGGAGTAAATAAAGTTTCTGGTGCTACGCACTTTTACCTGGACCACGCGGCGAGGCTGCAGCGAGCGGACTCCCAGGCATGGACGTAGTTGGTGAGGGCACCTGGGGCACCAGGGTGACCCCAGTGACGGGAACAGCCTGAGTGGCAGGGGCAGCGGCGGCCGGGGCCGGGCTTTTCGGCGAGTTCAAGGGCAATGAGGAAGTGGGAGTGACACTGGGGGAGGAGGCTGACGTCGCCGCTGGAATTTCGTATTTCTGCAGCTGCAGTAGGTAGGCGTCGGCAGTGGGCACGGCACCCCAACTCACCTCCAGGGAACTTGTGTTGGCACGAACCAGCTGGACGCGAGACGGCGCCAGAGGACGGTCTGAAGAAAACGTGCACAGCAAACAAATAGTTACACATAAAACAATCTTTACCCTAATATTTTTATTATTGGTTACTATGATAGATTCATTATTAATTCCCTTGATCTTTAGAAACGATGATCAAAATAAAAGATTTAATTTTTTTTTAATCCATTTTGTTTTTATTAGCAAGATAAAAACTCACCTGTCTCCAAATACCAGAGATCTTTGCAGCATACTTGGTTGTTCCAGGCTTTGCGGTAGCCGTCTCTGCCACTCCAAACATACAGTCTGGAGTTGATGGCTACGGAGCAGTGCCCTGCCCTGGCTCGTGGGATGTTGTCTTCCAGAGTGTCCATTAAAATAGTCTCCCATGTCATTGCATCTAAGCGAGAGAGGAGAGAAAAGAAAAAGAAAGAAAAAAGTTTTTAAAAACGAATCAACCTTTGTTCTTCATACAGATAAAGTATGCTTCAACTATTAGAAGGTTAATTCCATCAGGTCTGTATTAATCCATACCCAGATTCAGGCATGCCAGTGTGTTTGTACACTTCCATTCCTTTTCATGTGTAGCCACTTTCACGTCATCCATCACCAAGGGCACCCATCCGCCAAACACATACATCCTCAAGAGAGATGGTGATGGTACAAAGAGACAGATGATTAAATAACAGGTTTGTTTAATTAAAAAAGGCAAAGCGTTCCTGGGATTTAACTCAACTCCTGATCATAAGCATTGATGGTCTAACTGCACACTGTATAGTACAAGTCTTTATTTTTATAAACATTGAGAGAAATGAGATGAGAAATCTCACTTGTTTGTTATGGTGGTGGCAGAGTGAAGACTGCGAGGGAGAGGAGCGGTGCCACTTATTGCTGGCTTGTTCCAAGTAAGTGTGTCTGTAAGACACAAGATTTGTTAATGAAACGATCATTCAAAACTTTATGCCCCCAAGAGGAGAATGCACCAAGACTTTGAGCTGTACATTATCTCATATCGATCTATCGTAACAACATATTTGAACAATTGAGTAATTTTTCTTTAAAGTACAGGATTAGTGTTTTTTTTTATATTGCTGTTACTGTCAATTTGTAACAAATAAATGTATTACTCCAAAATAATCAGCAGAGTCTCTATACATTAAAAAAAAACAAAAAACTAATAAATAGGATTTATAAATCCTCACACAATCTTGATATCTTATAAATTGAAACAATTTCTTTAAACCTTCCTCTCACCTATATCTAACGTCCAGAGGTCTCCGAGGCGGCAGCCGCTCATGCCTCCGTAGATAACGAGGCGAGACTTCTTCGAGATTTTCTCTGTGTAGACTACGGCCGTGTGGCTCTCGCGTGGTGGAGGAAGCACGCCGTATGTGATGGGGATGTCCCAGCCTGCCACGTTAGAGCCCGGGCGCAGCTCGAGTGTGTATAGGTCATTTAGGTATCTGTGCATCGGGGAGAAAAGTAAGCACTCTAGGTTATCGGGTCCAGTGTTAAACACTTTTTTTTAATAATAGGAAAAAATATAATTAAGAAATGCAGATCGAGCGTTTTTATATGCACTGGAAATTCTGCTTGGGTTCGCCTCATTATGATATGATACAAGTTGCCTACCTTGGAATATTGTTTTTGGGATCTTCACTGTCGTTGGCGAGTCCGCCGAATAGATAGCATTTGTTCCCGACGAGGGAGAAGCTGTGACCCAGGCGTGGACAAGGAGGCGGGCCGTTCTTTGGAGCTTTAGGCTTCAGTCGTTTCCACTCCCATCTACTGGCCTGGTTAAATTTTTTTTTTTTTTTAAGTTTTAATAAATTTTCTCTAAAGCGTAAAATTTATTGTAAGACAAAATCAGGTAAAAAAAATTAAAGGATGAGAAACATACCTGTAGCTCGTAGAGATCGTTGCTGTATTTCCCATATTCAACCATTCCTCCAAACACCAACAGCCGGGTGCCGTCACACACGAATCCATACGCAGCACAGCCGGGTGGCACATCACCTCGGACAGCCGGGATAAACCACTGATTAGTCGCTGTAGAACAACACAGAACAGTAAAACAGGATGTTCAACAAATCGACATTATAATCAGCAGTAATAAAGCAGTAGACAAGCCAATAAATGAATAAATAAACTAGAAAAGGGCCGTTCATTGTTAAGGCATGTGAAAATTTGTTTGTCCGTTTTAGAAATCAAGACGTAGTTAAAGTTTCAAATTCTTCAACTTTCTAGTTTAACGCTGCTACGTCACCCAATGCTAATAAGCACAAAGGCATGGATTTATCATCCGCTACCATAATCACAGCATCATCTACTTCTGCATTTTGTCTTTACAGCAACAGGTCGCACAGAAGGCTTTTATCTTTAAAGTGAAAAATTCATGCTGAGCGCACACGTTGTAAGAGGAAATTCAAAAAGGGAGAGCGAGCCATCTGAAATATCACTTTGCCTTATTCACTGCTGAACGATCATCTGTGAAATCCAACACTACAAAAACTGCTTCTTGATGTAACTGAAATTTAATCTTTCACTTTAGGTTATGACAGAGGCCCTTAAAGTTCTTGAAGCTATTTCTGAACTTAAGATCAACAGATCAGATGAGGTCAGGTCCAAGTTTCTCATTTAAACAGGCAGTCATGTTTTTGGATTACACTCAAGGGCCATTTGATTCAAGAAACCAGTCGTATAAAACGATAAGAAGGGGGGGGGGGATCAATCATAATAATAGAACAGCTTTGATAATGATTGGTTGTGATTATCTTATTTATGGACCAGAGAGACCCCTGGGATTCAATTTAAGAACCACTGTCTTATGGGTATAAATTATCCTTTACTTCTTTTTTTTTTTTTAAAGATGTTTAAAAAGATTTAGGCCAACATGCCACTATAGCATATTAAGAAGAAGAAAAGCTCAAACTATTGAAATTGCATTTTGATAAGTTAAACTAAAACATTATACTATACATAAACATAATACTATAATGACAATGTTGAAGTCAAATCTTTATAATGTTAATCAGCTGCTTGTAATTTGCCTGTGAACATTACTTTTTGTGCCTTTTTGCAATTAAGTATAAATTGCTCCTGGTCCATTAAGACAAATGTAGATCATACTTATAAATAAGACTCTGCAATAAAGATTTTTTTCTTTAGATGGCAAAACTAGCCTCATCAATATCACCTACTATAATTGTTTAATAATAAATTAATTCTTAACACAACTAACTTGTTTTATAAATGCACGTTTTCTCCTGCACTCAACTGCATAATGTGAAAGTATATTAAATAACAAAAAAAAGGGCTGGATTAATCAGTTGCGTTAGTTTTACCTCAATTACATGTCTATTAAGGAACCTTAGACCATCTTTATAAAATATGCATGGATTCATGCTTGCATTTCCCATCTCTCAAGGCTGGTTTACAAATAACACTTTACAACACTTAAAAAAATGGCACAAATATGCACTGGGCATAGATATAAAGCAGAAGCCCTTATCCAGAGCGACTGACATTTTTATCTTGTTATACATCTGAGCAGTTGTGGGTTAAGGCATTGCTCAAGGACCCAACAGTAGCAACTGGGTAGTGGTGCTGGGATTTGAACCTGCGACCTCAACATCAGTAGTCCAACACCTTAACCACTGAGCTACCCCTGGCCATATCTCAGTATCTTAGGTCATGGTTGATATTAGAGGGTGTCCCAAAATTTAACGTCTTCCAAAGTCTTTTATACTTAAATTATATTGTATGTGTGCATAATAGAAATAGCAATGTATGTTAAGACAAGTTCATCATGAGCAGAACAGACAACCCTGTGCACGTAAACAAAAACAAATCACACAGAAAATGTGTTGCTATAAAGCTTTACTTTGGCCTGTGTATGAGACGTTTTGCTGCCCCTCATATTGTAGATTTTTCTTCACTTACACCTAGCACACTTGTTAGGAATGGAACTTCCACCTTTTGCACTCATCTTGTATAAAATGTAAACAAACTTTACATTCCATAATGCATAAAGGTGCCTGGGTGATCACTTTCTCTCACTATTAACTGATCAGTTGTGTATTACTGACTCTAAAATTTCATGCACTTTTTTTTGTAAATATTTACAGAAAAACGTGAGGCTGCAGAAAGGGGGCGGGGTTTGTTGGCGCAGTGACGTAGCCGCTCTATTATCCCGCCATTTCTGTTTGCATTTTTTTCCCTCCATTCTCGGTCGTGCACAAGGTAGCAGGCTGCCTGTTATGGCTAGCTCAAACACACACACAAGCTTTATAGCACTAGCTGCAAGCTAACTAAAGCTTTGTTAGCATAAAAAAAAACATTAGAAATGTACATAAATATAAAAAATTAAAAAATGGGTAAATTATAGACAATAATCCCACTAGAATGAGTCAAACGAATTAGTTTTTTTAATGTATAAATATAAATTATGTTAAATGATATAAAAAACAGCGCTTATTTTCTGTATTAGCTGTAGTAAACCAGAGAAGGGTTGGTTGTTAGGCTAGGTTAGTTAGCAAAGCTAGCGTGTAAGTCAAGTATATATTTATGCACACAATTTTAATAAATAAAATAAGATTTGCTTGCTACAACAAAATAATAATAAAGCAAGTACCTGTGTTGTACACGTGAAGTTCATCCACGATTCCCTCATTGCCGCCGCCGAAAACCACCATCAGCTCTTTAATGGCGACGGCGCGGTGGCCATGACGAGGCCGAGGCACCGGGCCCGACCAGCCGAGCACACGCTTCCACCTCGGCTGGAGCACCGTGCCGCTCGATGTCGTGTTGGTACCAGAAGAAGTCATTTTCCCCCTTTGATTGTTTTTAAAAAGAAAGAGAAAATAAATTAATCAAGCAATATTAAACGGCTAAGTTGTTCTCGCTAAGCTAGCACGCTAAGAAGCGCGTACGGTTGGTTAGCACGCTAGCTAAGCGCCAAAAAGGCGGCGAGTGAAAAAAAAGGGGGGGAAGAAAACTTTTTAGAAAGCATTTTATTATTAAAATAAAATGATGCAAAAACTAAATTAATATCTACATATTAAGCATATTAAAAATTTTTTTTTTTTTTTTTTTTACAAATATCTAGCTGCAGTTTTACCAAAGCAGACGCTAATTCTTTCAACAGGATTAGCAAAGACGCCTAATACAACAAAATAATCAAATGTTTTACCTAATACAATAACTTTTTTTTGCAACAAGAACAATCAGTCCATTCCAGATTTAATCCCCAGATATATATATAAAAAAAACACAAACCAGCAATATTTGTAGTAGTGCGAATAAGAAGAATAAAATCTTCGGGCTCCGCTTAGCCGCGTCAGAAGAAAATAATGTAGCCCGCTAACGTTGTAATAGCGATTAGCAAAAAATAAAATAAAAACAATTGAACGATTTGTTGTTTGTTTTTATAAAAAAAATATATTTTCAAACTTATTCCAAATAGTCAAATTGTTAAGTATTGGATGCTAGCTTAGCTTAGCCTAGCCTAAAAATCCCTCTAATGGAAGCCGCCATTTTAGCGGCATACCCTCTCTGCGACAAAATAAAACAAGCCCGCCGGCTCAAGCGACAAGGAGGAGAAGAAAAAAAACCCTCAAAATCCGTGGTAGTTTATTTTAAACCTGTAGAAATTCTAATGCATCAAGTGCAAATTCATTTCCAGACGCGTTCCGTGGAGAATCCGAGAATTAAAGTTCCCATGTTGTGTTGTTAAAGATGTCTGAAAGAGAGAGAAAAGCCGTGCAAATTCCCATCGGGTGCCGCCATCTTGTAGCTTTGGGTTAGCAAAGCCGGTGGCTAATGGGAAAGGATAATGCTGCAGCTACTTATTAGCCGAACGGCTACAATGCTAAAAAGGCTAAATGAGCTAACCAGTAGAGAGAAGAATAAAAATAGAAGCCCTCTTAAGGAGGAAAAAAAACAATAATAAAGCACACCTGGTTCAATATTACAACACATTTGTAGTTTAATAGCCATCATATTGATTAGCTGATTTAATGATTAAGTTATTTAAGAGCTAAGATTAAAATATTTATATAAATATTAAACGAAAATGGGCGGTGAACAAAAAACCTGTCAATTTCCATATATTTTTTATTTTAATTCATTATTTCTATAATATAAATGTTCACTGTATGTTAATTACCTCAGCACAAAATTCTTTATAAATTGCTTTATTTATTCTCGAATTTGTAAAGCATAATTTTATTATCGTTATTTTACAATTATTATTTTTATTATGATTATCATTCCCCCTCCCGGAGTTTCTATGGGAGTCGCCATCTTGTTTCAACAAAACCAGCTAGCATAATGCTAAACGGGGTTTTCCCCCAATTCTTTTCTTGTCTATTCTCAAGATGCAAACATATCCCAAGATATACTTACATTTACATTCCAAAATAATGTAATTCCATTTAAAACTGCGAGTTAAACAAGCACAAATACAAACCCTGCAGAATGCTAACTCGCTCAAACTAAGCTAAGCTAGCTAACTAGCAGTTAGCAAGACTAGCTTTCAGGCTTTATGATAGCTAGCGCAACCGCTAAGCTATATCTAGCGCTAGCATAAAATGTTATGCAGATTTTTTTCTTCCCGTCACGACAGAGAAATATTACATGATTTTGTAATTTGTATTGTGTTTTTATTCATCATGAAACAGAAACGTTTCTGCATTCCCCCCCTTCTCAAATATTCGTTGAAATGTTTCGCTAGCTAGCTAGCTTCCCTTAAGAAAAATGGCGGATGTACCGTTAGCCGTCATCAGAATGGTGCAAAAGTATTCACGCTCGCTCATCTCGAAACGTGAACAAATACTTACTCGAGACTTCCGAGAGTTTGTTATTTAAAAAAAACGAAAAAAAATCGAGGGAGAGACTCAGTTAAACGAATTCAACCCCGAGTGTGTGTTTGTTTTCTGTAGATATTGCTAACTCTACATCCTTTCATGCCGCCCAGGAAGCCGCCATCTTCTTGACAAGCCCCTTCAGTAAATAAGCGCCGTGGCTGCTTTGCGCCTCGGTAGCGGCAGCAGTGCGGCGGCTCGGACGGTGAGCGGCGCTCGGCTTCACTCCGACAACTGTTTCACCTCACAACCATCTACCGACCAACTAACTAACCAACAGCTGCTCTGCTCTCCAAACATC
>JAOVVA010000032.1:13670529-13682747 GCA_028565275.1 Leiocassis micropogon | reverse complement strand
GTAGACAGACAGACAGACACAAAGGTAGACAGACAGACAGACACAAAGGTAGACAGACAGACAGACACAAAGGTAGATATACAGACAGTCAGACAGACACAAAGGTAGATATACAGACAGACAGACACAAAGGTAGATATACAGACAGACAGACACAAAGACAGACAGACAGACAGACAGACACAAAGACAGACAGACAGACAGACACAAAGACAGACAGACAGACAGACACAAAGACAGACAGACAGACAGACACAAAGACAGACAGACAAACAGATAGACACAAAGGTAGATATACAGACAGGTAGACAGACAGACATAAAGGTAGATATACAGACAGGTAGACAGACAGACATAAAGGTAGATATACAGACAGGTAGACAGACATGCAGACAGATCGAGTGACAGACAGACAGGTAGGTAAACAGGAAGGTCCACAGGAAGGCAGTTAGAGCACCCTACTCACATCTAAGAATGATATCCCGAGGTCTCAACAGCTGCAGATCCTCCAGGAGGGTGACAAGATCTCCGACTGTGGCGTTCCTGTTCTCCCACTTGTTCATTAGTGTGGCCGTCCGCCTGCCGCTCTGCTCCACAAGCCGAAGCTCTGTCTGATCACATATTACTCTGGAGGCTGGATTGATAAAAACAACAGAAGGGGAAAAAAAGATTCACTTTCTTGACTCAGTCAATGTTGCGAAAACATTATAATGAATCACTCATTCAGGAAAAAAGAGTGCTGACTCACACACGACTTTCCTTTTTTTTTTTTAACTCTTCGTAGTCTAACACTTACCTACGGCCTGTTTAAAAAAATTAATTAATAAACCTCAGACGGATAAGAGGTCTAGATCTTAA
This sequence comes from Leiocassis micropogon, assembly GCA_028565275.1. NCBI lineage: Eukaryota > Metazoa > Chordata > Actinopteri > Siluriformes > Bagridae > Leiocassis > Leiocassis micropogon. The sequence continues at coordinate 13,681,889 of JAOVVA010000032.1, read as the reverse complement.
ATGACTCAGTAAGGTTTTAATTCACATATAAATAAATCTTACACACTTAAATAGAACCCACAATCTGTCTTTAGGTGACCTTGAGTCAGTGTCTCGGTTTCACAGATGGTAATGTTGTCTACGTTACTGTAAACCGGCGCTGTGGAACAATATGGTATCAGTTAGTTTCACATTTACGTCGAGCCGAAATAAGAATATTGCTTGAATCTATATATGGTGTGTGTTGAGTGAGTTGAGTCGATGAACTGGTGTCCATGTAAGGTGTTTTCCCACCACGTCGCCAGTTTCCCGGGAGAGACTCCGGATTCACAGTGACCCTGACCACTTACTAATGATGAGAGAATGAATCCGGCCAACACTAAGGCAGGATTTTTCCACTGGCTTCTCCCTCTCTAGTACTTTAAAACATCAAAATTATCAACATGTTTTTTGTTCATTTGAGTCTAATTAAACAGTCAGACAGATAAATAGATAGATATAGACAGGTACACAAGGTAGATATAAATACAGACAGACGGACAGATTTATTTGTAGACTGGATGTGCCTGTAACTTCGTTCGCGAGGAATTTAATTGCACGCGATTGTTTATTTAGAACATTTCCTTTGCACACTCATAAGCGCGTATTAAAATTGAGATGAGGTAATGATTTTTTTATGATACATGGGCATTTTCCATTAAAATTTTAAACTAGCATATCCTCTCCCCCCGTGGGCCGATTGTGATGAAACAAAGCCTACATACTGTATATGTTACCTCAAACTCGGCCAAATGCGCCGGTGAAACCCCCAGTAAAATTTGTTCAGTGGTTTGTATGTGATGCGTGCACAAACAAACAGACAGACAGACAAAAACTCCAAAAACGATCTTGATGTGTTCTATTACTCATCTTACGTCCCCACAAATTATTTTTTCACAAATATTTTCAATGTACAAATGCGAGAAATCTATTTACTTAATTTACTTTTTTTTTTTTTTATTTAAAAATCACAAACATTAAAATTGAGACCAATAAAGACGATTTCTCAGCGACATTTTCATAAGGCAAATTATTTCGCCCTCTCGGGTACATCATAGACACCTATAAGTGGTCTTTTCAGTAGCGGTGAGCAGAAAAGCATCTCGGAACGGCCAACGTGTGCAGATGTGCAACATGAGGTTTCACACTCCTGTCAGTCTAAAACAGGAATCTGAGACTACATCAGTCAAAGGCTCACGAAACCAGACAGTTTGGAAAGATAAAAAAAGCACACACACACACACACGTAACCCCTCAGTCAAAGAGAAGTTATTGACTGAAAGAAGTGGAACGTGATGAGCCTTAAGACCCTTAAGATCCGGCATTCTACAGTGCTACTAAAGAGTAGTGATTTGGGTTATTATTGTTAACATCCTCCTGTCTGCTTTTTAGTCACGCATGACCTCTTTTTTTCCCCCTCCACACACACACACCTTTTGTCTTTTTGTAGATAATCTCTAAACGACTTGTGTGTGAAAAATTCCAGCAGATCAGCAGTTTCTCAAATGCTGAAACCAACCAACATCCATACCACGGTCAAAGGCACTGAGATCATTTCCTCTGTGATGTGAAACTCTTGACCTGTATCTGTGTCATTTGTTTTTTGCTTTGTTTTTTTTTATCTGTGTACATTGTAACTTTCTGTGTGCAAAAGTGCATGGGTATGGGTGTTCCTATTTAACTAAGCTGTGAGTGAATATGTGAATATGTATTTTCAGCTATTTTAATTCTAAATAAAATTAAATGAATTAAGTGCAGGCAAGATTCATTCACCAAGTGATTAATACGTTTAAACACTGCCTAGTTATTAGTGCACATCTGGAGGCTACTTTATGCTTTAGATGAAAATATACCCAGGAAACACACACACACACACACACACACACACACACACACTTATGGACAAAAGTCTAGATGGATGGACACGTTTAGAGGTAGTTATACAGACTGAGAGACAGACAGATAGACAGAGTGAGGAACAGAGAAAAAGAGAGACAGAAGGATAAATAGATACAACAGTAGATATACAAACAGGTAGGAAGTCAGACACACAGACAGACAGATAGATCGATCGATAGATAGATATATAGATAGATGTACAGACAGGTGCACAGACATGCAGACAGATACACAAGGTAGATATACAGACAAACAGGTCTATGGATCGACGGACAGACACATAGGTAAATATATACAGACATGTATACAGACATGTATACAGACATGTATAGAGACATGTATAGAGACATGTATAGAGACTCATGTATACAGACATGTATACAGACATGTATACAGACATGTATACAGACATGTATACAGACATGCAGGCAGACAAGTGTATAGACAGACAGATATACAGACAGACAAGTGTATAGACAAATAGATATAGAGACAGGTAGACAGACAGACAGGTGTATAGATAGACAGACAGACAGACAGACAGACAGACAGGTGTATAGATAGATAGTTAGGTAGATAGATAGACAGACAGGTGTATAGATAGATAGTTAGGTAGATAGATAGACAGACAGGTGTATAGATAGATAGTTAGGTAGATAGACAGACAGACAGACAGGTGTAAAGATAAATAGTTAGGTAGATAGATAGACAGACAGGTGTAAAGATAAATAGTTAGGTAGATAGATAGACAGACAGGTGTAAAGATAAAAAGTTAGGTAGATAGATAGACAGGCAGACAGACAGACAGGTGTATAGATAGATAGATAGACAGACAGACAGACAGACAGGTGTATAGATAGATAGATAGATAGACAGACAGATGTATAGATAGATAGATAGATAGATAGATAGATAGATAGATAGACAGACAGGTGTAAAGATAGATAGTTAGGTAGATAGATAGACAGACAGGTGTAAAGATAAAAAGTTAGGTAGATAGACAGACAGACAGACAGGTGTATAGATAGATAGACAGACAGACAGACAGACAGATGTATAGATAGATAGATAGACAGACAGACAGGTGTAAAGATAGATAGTTAGGTAGATAGATAGACAGAGACAAAGGTAGATATACAAAGGTGGATAGATAGATAGATAGATAGATAGATAGATAGATAGATGCAGGCAGACAGACAGACACTGACGTGACCACTGGTTGTGATTTTTCTTTGTAGTTGTTACAACTTTAACATGTTCTTTTCTCGAATTTTCTGTACATTTGCTAGTGTAGCTAGCTCTCTTGGCTAGTCATGTTGTCCAGGTAAATATTTGTTTAGCTTTTCACCACGAATGTTCACTCACAAACTATCTAAGGGGATTTTAAAAACTTTATATTTTTATATAACGAACAGAATTAAAAGGCTAACTTTGCTAAAGGTTATATAAATATTCAAAACAAAACAAACAAAAACCAAGAAAGCTACAAACGCACAGCTAATAACGCTAGCTAGCAACCAAGCTGGACAACTTTCACTCAAGTTCAGGAAGTCGCCTAGTAACAACAAGCACGAGCAAAACTCACCCATTACAACGAGCTACACGATGCGTTTCTTTTACTCTTTATTTGTTTTTCGGAGGTGGGGACATGATACTACAAAATTAGCCTTTTATACGAATATTTGAAACAAGTGAATATATTATGATATTAGTGTAAAAAAAAAAAAAAAAATAATTAAAAAACAAAACAAATAAATAAATAAATAGAAACCTTACCAAATCTGAGCCAGTCTGAATCCGGGAGTGAATCCATGACTCGGGTGAACTCATGAAACGCAGCCGCGGGCAAATTGTACAGATAATCGCTGTAAAAAGTCCAATTTGACATGTCTACGGTGAAAAAATAACGAGCTGAACGAGTTGAGGAGTGTGTCCGAGTACCTAAATAAAGGTAACGACGTTTCTAAAGTCGCTCATTTAGCGCTGTAAGGGGGGGAAAAAAAACAGCAGCCGCACACTCCAGCAGGGCTGAGGGAAAAGTGAGTGAGTAAGCGAAGTGTCGGCGCTGAGCCTCAACTCGGGCAGGATTTCTCATAACTAGTCTGACTAAGTGGCTAAAATTTCGGCTTTTGTCAAGGTCGCCTTCGCCTCTAGTCCATGTTCCTGTGTCATGTTTGACAAGTACATATATAGATATCTTTTTTTAACATTTTTTTTTTGGTCAGGTATATAGCTGTATTTATCCAGCGTGATCACACTTCCCCTTTCCTCTTGTGATACAGAAAGAAAGAAAAAAAAAATCACATTAAGTTTAGATTTCAGAAGAACATACTGTATATGTCACATCCATCAGTATGTTTTTAATGATTTATCTATTTCATTTGAGGATTTTCAATATTCAGTTAACCTACGGTATCTGACACTGGACATACTTATACAAATCTATATAAAAAGTTCGAGAAGTTCCCCCTTATGACGTCATAAAAAATTTGCATGACCACTGAAACAAAGGTTCTAATTTAGCATTAGCAAAGTGTGTTCCAAGAAGGAGGAATATCTATTGTACAGATATTCGCTGTAAAAAGTCAGATTTGACACGTTTAACCTTAAAAAATGAACAAGCTGAAAGAGTTGAAGAGTTTGTCCGAGTACCTGAATAAAGGATTGACAAGTATTTATTTATTTATTAGGAAAATTTTACAACCCCGGCTGACGTCTAATACTGTTGTCTTAAAACGTTTTTTATTAGGTGTTAAAAACCTGAGTGACATCAAGTCATTTCAGGAGCACCTACAGCGTCTACTACAAACATACGTACACACTGTATAGATGGATAGATAGATGCAGGCAGACAGACACACAGTGACGTAACCACTAGTTGTGATTTTTCTTTGTAGTTGTAACAACGTTAACATTTTCTTTTCTCAAATTTTCTGTACATTTGCTAGTGTAGCTAGCTCTCCTGGCTAGTCATGTCTAGGTAAATATTTGTTTAGCTTTTCACCACGAATGTTATATATATACAAACTGTATATATATATATACTGTTATATACAGTATATAACTTTATATATATACAAACTGTATATATATATATTTCCTCTCATATATATATATATATATATCCAGTATATAACTTTATATACGTATATACAAACTGTATATATATTTCCTCTCATATATATACAGTTTTTAAACAAACGTGCTTGGTGGGTTTCCTCCGGGTACTCCAGTTTTCTCCCACAGTCCAAAGACATGCATATTAGGCTAATTGGCGTTCCCAAATTGCCTGTAGTGTGTGAATGAGTGAGTGAGTTTTATATATATATATATGTGTATACTGTATATATATATATATATATACTCTCATACTCATACTGTTGAGTAAAAAAAAATCCTCTTTATTAGGGGTTAAAATCTGAGTGAAATCAAGCCGTTTCAGGAGAACCTGTTTAATACATATTTATGTTATGATGTCACAAAAAATTGCACAACCACTGAAACAAAGTTCTAAATTAGCAAGATTACCAAAAATCAACATCAAACTGTGTTCCATGAAGAAGTAATATTCATCAGTATGTATTCATTTATTTACTAAATAATACATTTAACAACTGAAGTCATGTCTCATACGGTTGAGTAAAAAGTTTTTAAAAAATCCTCTTTATTAAATTATAAAACCTGAGTGATATCAAGTTGTTTCAGGAGAACCTATCTAATACAGTACATACTTATATCCCCTGTATGACATCACAATATAATTTGCATGACCACTGAAACAAAGTTCGAAATTAGCATATCAATATCAGTGTGTTCCATGAAGAAGGAATATCTATTATTATTTATTAATTCATTTACTATATAATAATAATACAAATAAAAAATTTTACAATTGGGGTGATGGCTAATACTGTTATCTAAAGAAAATCCTCTCTTTTTAGTGACTTCAAGTCATTTCAGGAGAAGCGTGTCATTACAAATGAATTTGTATGATCACTGAAACAAAGTTCAAAATTAGCATGTCAAAGTACGTTTCATGAAGAAGGAATATCTATAAATGAATTGAACATGTAGTCTCGCTTTTCACCATCAAGACTGGCCTAAAAATCTGGTTCCATTTACACAAATATATCCATACAGAGTATAAAAAAACAAATGTTCTTAGAAATCCTTTAAAACTCAGACAGCACATATTCATGCCTGCATCATAATGAATGATTTTAAAAAGCTAACTGCTTACACAGAAGTCCTGCAGTGTGGGTCAACAGAGGAGGCTTCAGACATCAAACTGTTTATTTGGGTTTTCGGATGTCAGGTAGAACCAAAGGTATTATTAGTTTTAAAATGCAGAAAGTTTTACTGCTACCAGAATATGAAAATGATGGTGCAAAAATGTTAAACAAAATGCTCATATTTTTAGCATTTTTGGTCACAGAAACAAAGGAAAACACCCATAAAATCACATGACTATATGTGCTATTTCTTTGCCTGCGTGACTCATTCTTACATTTTTGCTCAGTCATGTTTGTATAGTTGGTAAAAATAAAATAAAATTCAGTTCCTCATATTGGCTAGGTTGTGCTGAAAAAAAGGATATATTGCACAATCCTGACCCCTATATACTTATTAAAAAAAAGTCAACAAAAAAAGGCAAAAAATGCTTTGGCCTTTAAGAGCTGCGAGTATACATGTCAGCAAACGCTCAAATGGAACATTTCTTAATGATGTTGTTACACCCGGATATGATTTCTGGCCGATTCTGATACACATCAAAGACTCCAAAGAAAAAGGTTGGCTGGTGTTAGGTCTGGTTTATTTGATCTTCTGTTGTTAGCTGTTGAAAGTCATCTCTGTGAAAAATAAAAATATAAAATAAAAACAAAATTAAAAAATGTCAAATTTCATATTAGGAAAAATGCCAATAGATCCAGAATATTATATCTATCTATCTCTCTCTCTATATATATATTTTACACAGGAAGGAAACAATTGAAGATAAACTGTTTTAGACATTTGATGCCGTGCTGTGACCTTGCCCCTTTTTGGATCAGTCCCAAAATCTATTAAATTGAGACGGATGTGTTTTTTCTGCAAGTTGGCAACACGTTATCCATCGATTTTCAAGGATAAGGCGTTCCACTCGCTGAAACTGCAGCGGACTCTGAGCACCTTGGCCGGCATTGTTATTCACAGACATACGGCCTTCTTTATATATACTAAATAATTATAATTATATTATATAATTTCCACTTCAAATTGTGTATATATATATATATATATATATATATATATATTAAATATGATGTATATATATATATATCTATATATATATATATATATATATAATTATATACACAATATATATATATATATATTTTTTCATGTTATCTAAACCTAGAAGGATATTGCTGAACCATCGAATTTGTTGAAGCAATGTAGTTAAAGAAAAAAATCATGAATGGAAATCACTTAAACATATAAAAAGTGAAGTTCCATGGTAAAAAATCTACAGTAAAAACAAGAGCTATGTGTAATAATGAAAGTAAGAGCATTTCCATATACTGTGCGCACACACACACAACTCCCAGGATTGTGACTAAACAGTTTGGTTATTTAAAAAAAAAAAAAAAAAACATTGTTGGTGAGACTAATCAGAAAAAAAGTTTTATTAGAGGGCTTAAAGATTGCACTTCGGCATAATGGAGCTGGTCATGTGGTCTGAAGAGTTTAGATTGCCCCTATACAAGAGTGATGGGCGCGTCAGGGTAAGAAGGGAAGCTCATGAACTGTAGAACCTTTTGGATGCAGATGTGAAGCAGGCACTCCCACCATGGCTCTAGCCGCACTGGGAACTTTTTTTTACCTTTATGGTGTCCAAGCACGAGTGAAACCCTGGAAAGTGCATTAGCATAACAGGGGATTATATAAAGAAATAAATATAGCTTTTACTGTTATTTTTACGCTGTTATTCTGCACAATCACATTAGTCCTGGTTGCACCTTGTGTGTGTGTGTGTGTGTGTGTATGTGTATAGCATAGCTGACTATTTCTTTTTGCACTATTACTATTTTATCACTTTGACAGAATATTATACGTTGAGTTTTACTACCTGGAACATTAACTAGTAGAGCAATCTTTTACTAAACCTAGATGATTGTAAGCAAGAGGTAAAAATATCACACAGGCTCTGTTGTATAATAAAACAGACAAAAAAATATTATAATAATTATAATAATACATACATAAATTTAAGTTAAAAGTATGCCTTCATTATAATGTAAAAAAAAAAAAAAAAGGTGTGCGTGTGTGAGACATATTTATGGTTAATTTCAACAATACAATGCTTGTGTTTTAAAAGAGCAAACTCGTCCTGGTCAAGTAGTGGCTTCTTGTCTTGTTCCAGTCTAGAGCTTGAGATCAGGGCTGCACCTGGACACAAACTGGAACAAACAGATTTACGTTTATTGCTCACTTAAAGCATTGTGTATAGAGCGAGCTACTCCTTTAAGACAGACAGATGAACTGTCAGGACGATCATTCGCTGAGTCCGACGCGCGAGACTGGGATTAAACCGAATCCTCCTTTATCCATTGTTATTTCATCAAACGGTATTTAAGCTCAGGGTGTACAGGGAGAGGCTGGAGAAAGCCAGAAAGTCATTGAATCAACCCTAAAGCTGTATAGATATCCAGAACAGTAGAGGTAGGTAAGGTCCTAGGTTACAGGTTTCTTTCTATGCTTGTGCTTTTTCTCTAAAGAACATTCTTGCAGATGGAATACATGGAATTCGTCTTAAATGAACCTGTTATAAATCACAAATCTTTTTTTCAGCATTTGCAGGATGCTGATCAGACAACAAAACCTACCTTCCAAACTCGTACCTTGCCAGCTTGAAGGAAAACTTCCAAATGTCAAAAAAAAATGCAGAATGCTGGATGTACAGCAGCCTCTGGTCTGTATTCCTTCCAGGAGTTTCTCAGTGTTTGTTCCACGACACAATTTCATAAAGTATAAAAATAAAATACCCAAGAGATTATATCCTCAGATTTACTTTAGAAAAAAATATATATATTAGACCAAGTATTTTTTTTGGTTGTAATCCTGAATTGTCCACTCACAGAATATTTTTTTTTTTATTATAAATATACCTTATATTATAGCTAATGACAATTTTAAAAAATGACGATTAAAAAAATGGCTTTGGAAAAAGTGGTCTTATGATGATTTTTTTTTTATATATACAGTGGAAACTTGGATTACGAGCATAATTCGTTTCGGAAGCGGGCTCATATCGTAAACCAAATTGAATTGTCCCATAAGAAATAATGGACACTCAAATTATTTGTTCCACAGCCCAAAAAAATAAATACATAAAAATAATTAACACAAAATATTAATTAAAAATAAAACAAATTAACCTGCACTTTACCATTAAAAAAAAGTAAAAATAAATCCCGACAGATAAGTGTTTCTGTTTGTGTGCGCGAGGCGCTGTGTATGTGTGTATGTGTGTGTGTGTGTGTGTGTGTGTAAAGCTAAAGTAAGGAGCCGCTCCCCCTTCTCATCTTACTCAGACCCTTCCTCCACTCTTTTCACACACGCGCACACAACAGAAACACTGTTTTATCGGAAAAATAAAAGAAATCTCTCTAATGACACTCGATGGAGCGACACACTAACGGAATCACTGCTGTAAAGTAAAAATAAAATAAATTACCCTGCACTTTACCTTTGAAAAGAATCGCAACAGAGCAGTGTTTCTGTGTAGAGCAGAAAGAAAGTGTGTGTGTGTGTCTGTGAAGGCCAAAGTAGGATGGGTCTGTGTGTGCGTGTTCAAAACAAGAAGCGCATGCGTGATACATGATACTCGGTACTCGTAAACCAAGACTTGTTAATTTTCAAAATTCATTAAAAATCTTTGCTCGTCTTGCGGAACACTTGCAAACCGCGTTACTCGCAATCCGACGTTCCACTGTATATAAACAGCAACCAGATGTTATGAGAAAGTGGCATAAATAATATGTGAACACTCAAAACAGTCTGAGTTGTGCAAATTCTTACAAATCAGCAAGCTCGATACCATTAAAGGCAGGAATCAATAACCACGATCCGAGATTTGGACTCATTTACAGTTAGCGGTTAAAAGCAATGTACAGAATACCTTGGAAATGACTACAGCTTGATTAGCAGACACCGAGAAAGCACTGATCGTATCTGGCTTAATGATTTCAGGTCCGTATTGAGTTGTCTGACTCTCCTGAGGGGCGGCACTTCAATTCAGCGCCTTGAATCGAGTTCATTAAAAGGAGGCAAAGTACTTTAGATAGCTTTAAATGTTTAAAAAGAGTTTTCACAAAATTCTAGCGAGTAAAACATGTATAAAGCTTTATGCATGAAGTAATCTTTAAAAAAAAAAATATTTTTTTTTTATTCAGAACTAGAAATATGGTATTTCTCAAGTATGAGAATTTTGAAAAGTGTAAAAGAAAGAAAGGATATACAAGTTTCTATTCAAGAATATATCCATTCTATTTCTAGGTCACAAAAGGTCCGATGTATTATTTTATTTCTCTTAAATCGTCTCTCTTCCACTCTTGAACCACATGTTGAGATGACATCGTAACAGAACTGATCAAACATCAGGTTTCAGCTCGACTGCACGGATGTGTGGAAGTATTTTTACGTTTCCCTCAAGATGTTTCTGGTGTAATGAAAATTTGAGTTCGGTAGATAATCAGCAATCAATTTTCCACCAGACCTCTGGACAGCTCTGTATGATCCATTTTTACTTTCAATTCATGCAAAATTAATTTTTCAAAGAGAATAAATTTGCAAGAGACCTTCGATTCCTCAGCGGCCTGGGGGGGGCGAAAGAAATGTTTTAGACAAGCAGAAGGTAAATGTTGTTTACTGTTGTGTATCTGTTACATACGGCAAACAAATAATACAGTAACACAGTACTATAAAAGTAGACACAAACTATACTTTTTTTTCACTTTCAGGAAGGCAAGGACTTAGAGCTTGGCAAAATGGTGAGAGGAACCACTGACACCTAGGCTGTAGGACTGTTTGGTTAAAATAATATACCTTTAAGATACATATAGTACTACCCATCCCTTTTTTTTTTTATTTCAAACTAAATCAGAACAAAGGAAAAATAAAACACTTCAGACAACGGTTAAAAAAATAATACATACATACTAAAACAAACAAACCAAAAAACGAAAGAAAAAAAAAGGACTAATTAATTCATTAACGGGTGTCCTGCCAAGAAACATACTTTAATAAAGTGCAGGTCTTTAATTCGTCATCACATCGGTCATGGATGTACTATTCCTTTTTCCTTTCATAAAATGCAAAACGGTGCTTGGAAGATACCATTTGAGGCAGGCGTTTATTTATATATATATATATATATATATATATATATATATATATATATA
>JAOVVA010000032.1:13649216-13665846 GCA_028565275.1 Leiocassis micropogon | reverse complement strand
AATAAAAGGATAAAATGAAACTGGGCAAAAGGAAAAAGAAATCTGAGAATTCATTCACGCCTGCGATTCTGTCATCGCTCTGCATCCGACTCACAACGTCCGACACAACAGCTGCCTTTTGTAAGTACATTTACATTTTTGTGGATTTTTTTTTTTCATTTCTTGTTAAAAAAAAAAACTGAAAAAAAAATAAAACAAACAAACGGACATAGAAACAAACAAAACAAAACAACTCCTCCCTCTGTGAGTGCCTCTGTTCCTGCGCGAGAACACAGCCGTTGCTGCTGATTGGTCAGTTAGTCTGAATGTCAGTCACGTCCTTCAGCTCACGCGTTCGCTCACAGGCGTCCTGGACTCGACTGTTTCTTCTCGACTCGGCCTGGGGACGGCGGAAGGAGGAACAATGTCTCTCAGTTCCTTTCCGTCCCCCGTCACAGTGCCATGCTGCTGCTGCTGCTGCTGTTGCTGTTGTTGCTGGGTTCGCAACTCCGTCGCTGCCATCTTGCCTGAAGTGTCTCTAACTGTGTGACTGTCGGTTCGGGCTTCCTCCCGGCAGGCTAGCGGCTCCTGTCTCGACCTGGAAGTGCTCAAGTCCTGGGGCTCGTTCTCCACCGGGGGACCGCCGTGCATGGAGTGGCCGAGGGAAAGCTGGTGAGCCTGCGGGGTGAAGATGGACGGCTCCATCAGGGGCAGGTGGTGTTGGTGATGGTGGTGATGATGGTGATGGTGGAGGTGTTTCAGTTGTTGCTCGCGCTGATCTCTCTTTTTGTGGACTTTGGGTCCGCTGCTGCTGCCGTTTCCGGAGTCCATCGCTTCCTTATGCTTCCGGCTCGAGTGCTTGTGAAGTTTCTGTCCCAATTCGGACTCTGCGCCGGTAGAGGGCGCCGTTTGACTCGCGGGTCTTTTTGCTACGCCGCCCGGCGCCTCGGGTGTGGTCGTTGCAGACCCTTCGGCTTCCTCCATAGTCTCCCGTGTCTTGCGCTTCTTGATGGGAAGCGCCTTCTCCTGCACGGGCTTGGCCGCCAGTTCCTTTTGCGCTTTCTTCTTGGCCTCCGACGTCGCGATGGCCGCGGCAGCGTATGCCACGCTCGATCCGGTCCCTCCCGCTGCAGACTGAGAGGCGGCCGCCGGCTTCCTACCGCGTTTCTTCGGCGCGCTCGGCGGCTCTTTTTCTGCTTTCCTCTTTCGTCCTGGCCGCTGCTTGACGACGGGGACTTGCCCTGAGGGGGATCCCGTCTCTGTTTTCGGAGCCACGAACGGCATCTTGACGAGGAGTTTGCCCGGACTCTTTTCGACCACGCGTTTCACCGCTACGCCCTCCGTGGCCTGCCGTACTTTTCCGCTGCCCTTCGGCCGGCCCCTCCCTCTGCCGGTGGGCTTGGCCACTTTGGGCTTCTTCGGCGGTCTCTTCTCCCTGCGTGACGGGCTCCCGCGCCCCGTCACCGTAAAGTCAAAGTCATTGGGGTCTGTGGTGGCGTCACCCACCTTTTGGAAGTACGCCATGAGCTCCACTTTGGAACGGAAGGCTTTCCCTTCTGGGCTGGAAAAATAAACAAAAAAAAAACAAAACAAAAAAACGTTTGCTACACATTTTAAATCTCAAACACACACAAGTAGAAAACATGCCGAGCACGTATTTCTTGCTGATCCCTTCCAAACGCAAGCACTTTCTTTTATAGATATAGAAATGTTACGAGGGGGGGGGACTGGAAGCACTGGTCCATGCTGACTTTTAAACTCCCAGGGGATATGTATTAAATCTGTCGTGTCAAACCAATCAGTCGACTATTTCACGCATCCTGTAACTCGATCGGATCACAGCTTTACAATAAACCACTGTACACCGCGCGGGCGATCGATCAGCAACAACGCAGCTCTTGTTTAGGGAGAAAAAAAAAACAAAAAAAACGACCCATGCGAAAGCATTACAAATCTCTGTGCAGATTATTTAGCTTGATATTGAATAAGGCGTTGTGATGTGGAGATTGTGAGCGCTATAGTGCAAGGAGTTGCTGCACCCACGCTGTTTGTCTCAGCACTCCAGAGCCCAGGCAAGCCTGATCTGACCTATATCACAACGTTACATTTTCACCTCCTCCACTTCTGCTTTAGAATAAGAAAAGCCTCTGGATGACGAACCGAGCTAACCAAGGCTGTCTTTGCAGCCTTGAAGCTGGTTTGCATGTCTGCTCTTTCACAACCAATATATAAACCTGAATGGTCATTTATCATCATCATTATCGGTACCACAAACATTTTAACATTAAAAGAGAACAGTCTTGGAAATAGTGTAGACTAGTTTACGGTGTATAATCGATCGGTCACGAGCACAGCCGTAAACGTACTACTCACTTGATCAGGTAGACATCGAATTTCCCGGCCGATCGTCCCGACTTGCGCTGTTTGAGTTTGCGCGTCCAGCCCTGAGGCAGCGAGGGGTCATCGTACAAAGGCCCGCGGTCCCGGATGATGGATCGCCGCTGCTTGGCCGAGGAAGAAGCTTCTGGAGCGCCGAGGGCCGCTGTGGGCTCAGGGGCCGAGGGCTCGGATTGACCCGCCTCCGCTCGGTGCCCGTCATCCCTTTCCTTCACCTCCTCCTCCTCTTCTTCTTCTTCTTCTTCGGCGGCGGGCTCGACTCTCTCCACATCCTGTTCCTGCTCTTTTTTGCTCTTCTTCTGTTTTTGGGTCGCTTCTTTAGAACCCTCCTGGTCCTCCCCTTTTCCGTCACCTCTGCACACAACACGACACAACAGGAAAGACTCAGAGTTAAAGAGAACGAGATATCGAATACGTGTAAAAAAAACCTAAAAAAAAAAAACGCAGCTGCATATCTACAGTATGCAGGATTTGACACTTCTGTGTTCGTAGAAACGTGTGTTTGATGTCACGTCCTGCACCGCAGCACTGTAAGACTGATGAAATAATAAAGGGAAAAAAAAAAAGGAATCTGTGAGCCGAAAAAAGATCAGTGAAAGGAAGTATTTACAAGCAACAAGTGGAAAGTTGACAAGATGTTGAATTTCCCGCTTATAAAAACCAGAGACAGTGAGACCGAATTCACGCGCAATCAGGCGAAGAAGTGCAGGGAAATCACCAGCCGAGTCGATCCACCTCGCTCGAGTGGAGTGTGAAGATTCCACAGCTGTTGTGCGAGGGCGAGATTACTGCACCTTCCCATGAGTGGAAGTGCTGGTGGAATCTCCCTCGAGGTCACTGCTGGCACTTTTTGTGGCCAATTTGGCTTTTTTTTTGTTTGTTTGTTTCTGGTTTGAACTTGAAGAGAAGAAAAAAAAAAAAGAAAGCCACAAAGGCACACGATTTACAACTCAAGCCTGTGTTCAAAAAAATAATAATAATAAAAATTCACTTGATGTGAAGAAATACAGGGATTATACTTTTTTGTTCTATCTGTATAATAAAAGTATAAATTCTCGATTCAGTTTCTTTAGAAAGATGCTAAATAATTTTCTAGATCGTTCTTGTGCTTTGCGACAGTTAGAGGTAAGGCCGGTCCTGAAAGAACATTTATAAGATGTTGTGGTTTGGAGTTTCTCTGTAACATGACAAGATGATTTTTTGGGTTTTGTTACTTTTAAGAGAGACGCAGAGAAAGAGAGAGAGAGATAGAGTTTGTTGAGGGAATGCTGGTTTGAAGTGCGATCGCGTTAAATGAGAACAGGAAATAGTGGGTTTGTCAGAAGTTTCGCAACGTTAAACACAACTATAAGCGACTAAAAGTGTGCATTTCTTTTATGTGTAAATTAATTAATATAAGCATTAGAGAGGGAAGGGGGAAAAATATCTATCCGGTTGGGTGTCACAATTTTTGGTGTGTGGCGATTCATGTATTACCACATTGACTCAAAAATAGTTTTTTTTTTTTTTTTAGTTTGTTGTTTTTTATAACAGAGATGAACTAAAAGCTTCCCAAGACCAGCGCGACATTTTTCAATGGTGTTACATATTTTTTTTAAAAAGCCGCCAATCTGCTTTCATCTCCAATCTCTGTGAGCGAATTAGTGTCAGACCCACTCATTTCACATGTCTCAAAACACCACAGGCTCTAATTTGTCGAAAATAGCATGCAGCTCACGTGTTCTCGGCCGCTCAACCCTGTCACTGTCAAGTTGAGTTTTGAGACTTTGGAGGCATTTGAGGCGGTAAAACATTGCCGTTTCTTTATAATCCTACAGGTGGCGCACTCTGTATTATTTACTCATTCTCATCCTGTGTGGTAGGAGTGAATTATTTGCCAAGTTTGTGTAGAAATAATAATTATGGCGGATGACAGAGATACGTGCTGCTCAGTTAAAATGTAGGCTTTTTGATTGATTTAATATGAAGTTAAATGTTAAACTCTTGTATTTAAAGTTACTTTGTATTGTTTACATACTGCGCTTGGTTTTTTAAGTGAAAAAACCTGACGTGATAAGGAACGGGGTACATTTAATTAACCGATAAAGCTTTTTAAACGTTTAAAATTGTAACAAAATCAGGGTGGAAAAAAAATGTAACATCGAATCATGATAATTATAAAATCGCAATTTGAATCAAATCGGCATCTACTTATCATCATATAATATCGTATCTGGTGATTTCCATCGCTCAGAAGCATTTGCGTTTTGCTGTGGTGAACCGTGAATAAAGCTCTTGTTCATATTGGAAATGCCCAGACTCGGACTCCTCTTCGTATCGTGCCAACCAGTTGTTCATCATTTTACAAAAGCAGCAGTTTTTAATTTGTTACGAATTACACATCACAGCATACAACTTGAAAGATAACCGTTACTGTTCTAAGCAATGTCCTTTTCATTTTTAATTTAAATATTTAAAAAAACGGTCAGTTCTTGGCGAAAGAGATTCTCTTCAAAACTGACAGTTACATTGTATTACTGAAAAGTCGCTTGAATCCTGAGGTAAAAATGTCTCCTGCTTTAAAGCTAAAGGGCCGAGCCGTTACACCAGACTCAGAGTGCTGGGAAAAGAAACCGAATATTAATCATTTAATAACGAAGAACACGGCAGCCGCCATGGCGGGCGGGATAACGACCTCGGAGGCTCAGATCTCTTCCTACTTGGCAGCGTGAAGCAAATGCTCGTCAAAGAGAAAAGCCCACTCAGGCCTCTAATACTCCTGCGTTAATCTCATGGCCTGTTCGCTCAGTCTGGGTTTGATCTCGCTCTTGCCGTCCTCGAGCATCTTACAACAAGCAGAGGAGAGGAGAGGAAAATCCCTTCAGGTTCATAAAGCGGTATCGGATCCATAACGCTTCATATGATGTGTTCGTCGTGTTACACGATGAGGTTGAGTCGTTGTTACCAGTAAGTGTTTTATTCCTCGTACACTACGGTGATATTAGAAGAACAGATCATATTGTATCATGATTCAGCAAAGGCATGATGTACCCGAGATGGTTCACAAACTGCATGCATTACAGTAAAGTCACAATAAGAAAAAAAAAAAACTACAATAAATATAAACTATTTCTTTAGATTTTTTATTCTTAATACTCAGATATAGGATTTACTTTCATTTAAAATTTGCTTTAATGTTATTTAAATATATTTTTCTTACCTGCATGTATCATATTTTAAAAAAAACTGAAACTGAAAACTTTCACATTCATTTTCTTAAAGAATTTAAAGTTTAACATTTCATCTAGTTCCTCCCTGCGTTTATTTTTAATTTAATTAATAGTAATTAACGTTCAAATAAAAACAAAAATATATTGAAAACACATGACATAATTTCTCAGGAAAGTTGCACTGTGTCACAATTCACCAGCATATTGATATTATTCGTTCATATAGGCCCGCCTCAGCGTGCATCAAACAAATCAGTTGTTACTATAGAAACAAAAGCTTAATTACATCATGCTAATACGGAGCATTAGGGTACCGTCTAAGTGATGCAGCGATAGATTAAAAAACAGCAACAATACACTGTGTTGTAAAAATGCGACTATATGCATTGTGATTGACGCTGGATGCCAATAATTATGCAGTTGCACAACAGATGTCCAAATCTGCCCAACCTGTATAGTTCCCAAGTTCAAATTAGGGATCTCAGAAGAAGAAAAAAAAAATTATCATTCTTTGAAATGACTCCAAAATCTTTGTTGTTTACATTTGAGGTAGTGAAACATTGCAGTTTCTTTATAATCCTACAGGTGGTGTGCTTTAAACAATTGGCAGGCAGCACAGTTTGTTCAGAATTGTAAAAAATCTGAAGAAAAAAATAACAATAATATTCCATTGGGAAATTTTTTAAAAACATGATATTAACTGAATCTTAATACAAATCGAGGTATAGTGATGATATAGCATTGGCTGGTCCCTTGTGATCCACATTCCTTACTTATATACAAAGTTTTATAGACAGATAAATTCCTCAAATACACTACACCTCAAAAGTTTGAGTCACTTTCTAACTCCATGGTCGTTTCTGATTTTTATTTCTTCTTACATCAGAAAACAATGCCGAAGACGTCCAAAATATTCAGTAATGCTTACTTAGCCGTAAACCTTTCATAACGGCTCTAATCTGAGGTGCTGTTTGTTATTGGTAATTTCTGAGACTGGTGACTCTAAATGAACTTCTCCTCTGCAGAGGTAAGTTTTGGTCTTTCTTTCCTGGGAAGATCTTCATGAGAGCCAGTTGTTTCATAGAGCTTGTATCATAGAGCATCTTTCAAATGTATTTAATTAAGACCGCACGTCGTTTATGCTCATTTCTATATTTTTTTGTTTAAAATACTAAAATAAACAATCAAGTCAAAATGAAATTGTGACGCCCGTATCGAGAATCGAATTGAAACGTTATTTGGACATGTACTGTCACCGCCCCACAACATGCGCGAGGTTGCAAAGTTGTGTTACAATACGCTTCATTAACAGATCTATTCAGTATCACTGACTTACTCTTTATTTCTCATCAATCACTGAAACAAGCTGCTTATTGTTTCTCTTTTATTTTTTGACTTCTCCAAAAAAAAATCTTTTTGTGTGGGTTTTTTTTTCTGAAAGGTCACGGTTTATTGCTTTAAAGAAAACTGAAGGAATTGATAAGCTGCACATGAAAATGTCTTCAGCTGGGAAGTTTTTTGTTTAATCACAGATATAAATGGGGGGCGAGGAGAGGGATAAATAACCCTTTTTTGCATTTAAAGTTTAAAATCAGTCCCCCCCCGCCCCTTTTTTAAGGCATGATGAATAAACTGCACAACTAGAAATGTTAAAATTGTACAGAAGGGATGTTCTTCTGTGACCAAAAGTGAAAGTGCAGCAGAGAGGGGAAATCACCTAAACCGAGCGCCACAATACGAAACGCACGACCGTTTCCTATCACACACACTTTCAGAACCTGAACCGTTTGGCTGTGACACTGCACATTATTAAAGCCTCGAAAGGATGACGAGGTCGTGATGAGGCTGTAATGTAGCGGCTCTCTTGTCTGTGTCATTAGTACCACGAACGTCATGGTTCACCACACACACACACACACATATAACATCCTTTTTTTTTTTCCCCTAAGCCATCACACCTTGTGCTTTGTAATAAAGTCCTTCAAAAGTTAAACGTCCTTGTGGTCGGCACTCTTGTGGGAAGAATTCCTACGCGATTTGTAAAACAGTTACGTGTACGCTTCCTCAAAAGCCCAGCTTTGCACCGGTATTGATCGTCTTGCAATTTCATAAAAATGTCATCCCATGTATTCGGACAGATAAATACCACAGGCTGTGGCCAAGGTGCCACATGAACCATGCAACCAGAGAACATCAAGTGCTATGCAAATCAAAGGGAGGGCTCAAAAGGTACTCAGTGTACCATTAAGCTCGCTTTCATACACGTTTGCTGATCTGGAGCCACTTTCGGTTGCTGGCTTGTTGTTCGGTTCGTGTTTGAGAAAATGTAACTGATTGAAACGCATGCCTAACGTTATCCAGAAATATGCTGATGGAAAAAAAACAAAAAACAAAAAAAACCAAGGTCAACTTATACAGAGTGCACTAAAAACAAGCACAGAAGCAAGCCCGTTCTTTGGCTCAGTTTAGCAGCTCTTAAATCAATCAATCAATACATGCTGCTCACAACTTATTGAACAACAAGTAATAGAGAGAGAAAAACTAAAATGCCTGAATCACAATAGGGTTCTCAGGATTTTGGAAGCACTCTCAAACTAGGAGTCAAACGAGATAACTTGCAATTCCCAGGTAGACTTGCAATTCTCAGGTAGACACGATTGATTTGTACGGTGCTCAAGACCGATTGCTCCCCACATACAGCATTAGTATTAGTATTCCCCGTACACGGGTAGACTTGTGAATTTCCACTCTCTGATACAGCAGGTGGCGGTATGCACCTAGTTGGATTCCGGGCCGCAATTAAACACAAAGAGAAGAAGAGATCGAGGAAGTCGATCTTCGTGCTATGCTTAATGTTATTGATATTTCTGGGGAGAAAAGTTAAAAGTAACGCTCTCGCGTGCCTTCCTACTTGACGTCTAAGTTTTTTAAGAATCATCAGCTCCGACTTTGGCCTATTACAGCGTCAGGTTATTTACTTCAACAGCACTGGTATGCAGCTCGTTCTGTATTATCGTTTCCATAGTAACAGCCCTACAGTCCCTGCAATTCCCGTATGTATGAGACTCCAGTTTCGCTTCGTTTAATAAAAAAAAAATTCTAACGTAGAGAAGTCCAAAAGGGAAAAAAATGAAATGCAAGTACAAATATAAAAAAATGTAAATAAAAAGTATGACGCGTCATTCTTTAATTAACAGGGAAGAGTTAAGTATCCTTTGCATCCTATCCTATAGCTACGGTGTAAGAAGAGGAAAAAAAAAAAAAAAAGACATCAGGACATGCAGTTACTGGAAAATAATCAACGTCATTGTAGAAACACGCTACTTTCATTTCAAGTCCTCTTTTTTTTTTTAATAATACAAAATTTCTATTGCTTTACGCAGGTCGGATAAATTTCTGACGAGCTGATTCGTTTCCTTTGTCCGATCCTGTAGTGTTCGTAATAATCGAGCAATTTTTTTGAAAAAAATGCATTTAGGCCTATGTGTTGAGGAAAACCAGCAACGAAAAAAAATAAATGAATACACTTTTTAAAAACCGTTTCCAACACTCTGAAGTTATATTATATTGCATTTGCACTTTCCTTGGCCGGTCGGCTGGAGCATTTTGCGTACTTGTCTAAAAGCGTGCGAGGTTCTTAATAAGTTAGCAAATGTATCGTCCCAGATCCATCAGAGCTCAGATACTGGAATTAAGAGCACGGGATTGGCCGTTCCTATCTATTAGCATCATTTGAACGATTATCTATGTGTGTGATCTACACAACGAAGTGCAAGACCTGCGACAGAAAAAAAGTTAGTCCAGCATGCAGGAAGTGGAAGAGATAAAGATAAAGAGGGGGAGGGAAAGAAAGAGAGAGAGAGAGAGAGAGAGAGAGACAGAGAGGGAAAAAAAATGCAACATCTTTTAACGCTCCTCACGATGATTGCGCGGTACAATAACGAGCAACCGTAAAAACCACAATCTGAACCTGTGTGAGAACGTCATGCTTGTCCTTCCTGCCTTCTCGATTTGGTCACACTGCAAAATTCATAAAGCAAACGTAGCCAGCCATCTCGCTTAGGAAGGGAAGGGACGCAGCAGCAGCAGCACTGTGCTTGTGCGAGTGTGTGAGTGTGTGAGAGTGCGTGTGAGTGAGTGCATCACTCGGGTCACATCAGGTCATTCTAACTGCTCTGTACACTTCCTACCCAAACTCTACTCTCTGAAACACAATCTCTCGTAACGTGTTCACATACGTGCGGTTTTGGAAATCCCAGATGTATTGCACATAAAAAACAGGATCATTTCATTTCATGCAATTTAGGTAAATCCCCAGCCATGTCTCTCTCTCTCTCTCTCTCTCTCTCTCTCTCTCTCTGTTTCTCCGTCTCTCTTAATCAAACACACACACAGACAGCTTAAATATAAGCTACGAACAGGAAGCCAGCTCAAGCCTAAATCTGAAAATCTGTCTAATGTGTCAAGTCTGTTTAGAGCCTTGTTGTTACACACACACACACACACACACGCAAAGAGACGATGATCGTCTGTGAAATAATTCGATTTAGCATTGTTGACCTATTTACTTTAGAAACAAAACATCAGACTGACGGCGTCATAAAAACGCTTCGACTGGCTGCATTCAAGTCTTGCCACACCCTAGTCTGAACAAACTCAAAAGTAGCTTGGCGAGGTATTCGATATATCGCAGCATAGGAAGAAGTTGACTTTTCTTCGACATTTAAGTGACTTTATTTTTCACCCATCCATGTTCATAAAACTCCGCCCTCAGGACATTGCACTGCCCGAAGCGCGTCTATGTGACCGACACAAGGCACATCCAAACACACACCCAATTCTCCAGAGCGACTTTAGCGACTATAAAATGTAGTAAATGTAAATGTTGTGGACAGGGAGTCGGCTTTCCAAACTGGTTTTCTCAGTGACTTTATAGGCGTTTATTTTGTACATATTTAAAAAAATAAAAATAAAAATCCTACTGTACATTCAGGAGCAAACAGGAACAGAAAGTTCATCCCAAGTCTTTACAGCCTGGTTTGACTTCCCATCAAGGTAAGATATTTATACAACACACACACACACACACACACTCTCATTCAACTTTCCTCTCAGAATCAATCCGGAAGTTTAAAGAAATCAACTTAGCAATTAGGAAATGGAGAAGATGGGATTCAAGAGAACATCTAGGGCTACAAAGAGCTGAATGACTCTAAGGCAGGATAAAAAAAAGAGACATGCTTTAGCCACGCCCACCCCACGATTCACGTCATTTATTTTGTTCTGTTATATATATATATATATATATATATATATAAAACGCTTTGTTAGAAGAGTTGAAATCAATCACCAAAACGCTAGAGCAGCGTTAGATTTTTTTTGCACATTGCAATTTTCTGTTTGATTTGATTCAGGAGATTACCATCTGATTTATTTTAAAGTTTTAGGAGCTGATATTCTAAAGCGGAATAAGTGGAAATATAAAGAGAAACTTACAAGACTGTCCACCACCTGCATGTTTTGTTTTGGTTTTTTTCCTCCTAAACGTTTGGCTACATCATACCGGGAAAAACTTAAAACTACTTTTAACCCGTTTGATTATACTAACTGTCAGTCGGCAGCTCTGCAAGTTGCAGTTAGTTAGTTCCGCCTGTTCGGTTAGTCAGTTAGTTAATTCTGCGAGTCGTGACTGCTTTGTTCCGCACGTGGCGGAAGGATACGTGTTGGAGGATCTGTTTAAATAAAGAAACAAATCATAATTGGTTGATAATAAATGGTGTTCGCGGAACTGTCATATAAAAGCAATATCACACTCGAGGTTGTGCTGTATTGCTGGATATTAGCACCTTCGTCACTCGTGCTATATCCAGCAATAAAGCACTGCCTCTCGTGTGAGATCGTGAGGCAATCCTGATTAGAAATAAAAACCAGTCCTGTGGGTGGCGGCACTGCACCACAAACCCGAACTCCAAAGAAGAAACAGCGATGTTCTCGAAAAACACGAGTATCTTCAGATGATGGAAGCGGTTGGAAGCAAAATATGTGGTAAATTTTTAAGCAATTTGTCAATTTTAGAGAATTTAACGTTTGCAAATTTACCTTAATAATTTAAGAAGTGTGAACCAATTGCAAATCGGACTCCAAAAAAATTCAAAAAATTTTCATCGATTCAATGACAAAAGCTCGAGTAAACTGTAGAACTGATTACATCGCACAGATCTAGTAGACACTAAGGACGGGAATTCCCAGAGGCCGCCGGATACGATATCAGGATATCCAAGTGCCGATTCGATTTGTAACTCGACTCATTATCAGTAAGGCGATATTCTTTTTTTTTCTTAGATTTTGTTACATTTCTAAACAAACTTAGCAAATAATTAAATGTTACCACACAGGACGTTATAGTGCCTGCCAATGTGGGAAAAGTTTAGAGTGCAAGTGTTTTGGCAAAAAAACTCGAAACTGAACTCCTAGTTTGCACACCCCCTTTTTTACCTTACATTCTAAATACGATATTAAGTTTGTACGACTCTTTTTTGGGGACGCTTTCAGGCGATGCTTAGTTTGCTGTGTCTTGGCAAAAAAAAAATTTTCGAAACTGAATTCCGAGTTTGCGGCAAAAGTTTGCACCCGGAATAAATTTCGTCTTTTTTTTTGCGATTTAAATAACTGTGCACGTCCGTGTCGCGACTCCGATTTATTTTTTAATTCAAAATTTTTTTTTGATTAATCGTGGTGCGCTTGTTTATAATCGAAGGAACGCAACACAAGTACAGGATGAATCATCAAAAACAAAAGAAAGGGAAAAAAAATGTATCCTGAAAGCGACAATCTGAATTTCCAAAACTATTTGCCCCTCCCAAAAAAAAAAAAAATGTAAATACATGAACACATCAGTGTCTGTAACACCATGGGACAGGTAGAAGAACATCTTAGTAGGCATTCTGGAACACTAACATTTTTTTCTCTTCATTTCAACCAAACACCTGAGAGAGAGAAGCAGTAAGCTGAATAATTTGCTAGACTCGAGTGGGATTTTAAAGAAAAGCAAACTTAACTTGCATGCATGCATGCATACATGCATGCATGCAAGCAAGCATTCCCATAAACAAACCTGCGCGCGCGCGCACACACACACACACACACACACACACACGAGGATTTATATCCTTAATATCACATCACATGAAGCAATTTTTTTGAGAGACAAAAATTTAATTCCAGCATGCATGTGCAAGCTGTGCACTAGCTTCTCAGCCAGCTAACTTCTTAACTGCCTGGTGTTGTGATAGCTACGAACAATTATTCACAGAGTTTAGGATGTAAACATGCTTTCAGATCTGAGATAAGAGATACAGGACAGGAAGCTTCACCTTAAACGTGATATTAGCTTAGCTCAGAGTTCTGAGTAACGTCAGAAAATGACACACACACACACACATATATATATATATATATATATATATACACACACAAATATATATATAATATATATATATACACATACATACACACACCTCCTCCTCCTCCTCCTCCTCCTCTA
The DNA here is from genome assembly GCA_028565275.1 of Leiocassis micropogon. Taxonomy (NCBI): domain Eukaryota; kingdom Metazoa; phylum Chordata; class Actinopteri; order Siluriformes; family Bagridae; genus Leiocassis; species Leiocassis micropogon. Next base: position 13,652,718 of record JAOVVA010000032.1, on the reverse strand, counting down.
GTTGCTAGCTAGCTAGCTAGTTAGCTAGCTAGTTGGTTAGCAAGTAAGCTAAAAGTGTTCATCCCTGATCTGAGGGGAAATACAAGTGACGTTATTCCATGCTAACGCTAAGGCTAAAGCTAACAGACTTAGCAAGCTAACGTTTTTTTTTTGTCACACACACACACATACACACTAACGCTCAGCTGCGATAAATACGCCATAGCGCTTTGCAGCGTCTCCACTCTCTCCAGCAGCACAAGACGAACAGAAGCGCTCTCACTTACAGTCTCTCCTCTCCGCTCTCTGCGGCGGCCATTTTTTTTATTTAAATAAATAAATTTCCAAAAAAATCACGCAACATCTTTGTGAGTAACCCCCTCCTCCTCTCACCCTCTCTCTCTATCCCCACTCCCTCTACTACACCATAGAAGCGGCGCGAAATCTCGCGAGATTCCCTCTCGCGCCTAACGTCGGCTCGGAGATCCTCTCGCGAGAACTCGAGGAAGGTAATGATGATCATCAGAGAAGAATGTCTAGGCCTCGCAAGGGACACTGCGGTGCACATCATCATGCAAACATAGAAAGTGCTCAGCAATATCGGCGGCTTTTTTATTTTATTTATTAGTTTTAATGATATATATCACCTTCTAATTTGACTCAGAACAAAGTCACACGAAAATAGTGAAATGTTTCAGTAGGGTGCTGAACATATGGCAGTGATTAATTAGACTGATTAATGAGAATGAGAGTTGATATCTGATAATGTTTGTTGGCCTTTCGGTTGCTCTCTCATCGAGCACAGGTTTTACGCAGGATGCTCTTCCTGGCTTGGTTTGGTGGACATTGGGTGGGAATCGAATTCAGGCGAGAAACCTACCACTGAGCCACCATATACAGTGGAACATAAAAATAATTAATACAAAATATAAAGTAAAAATAAAACAAATTAACCTGCACTTTACCTTTTAAAAAAAGTAAAAATAAATCACGACAGATAAGTGTTTCCGTTTGTGCACGCACCGTTTGTGTGTGTTTGTGTATGTGTGTGAAGCTAAAGTAAGAGGAGAGGAGGAATGAGACCCTCCTCTCTCCCCCTTCTCGTCATACACAGTAACACTTCCTCCTCTCTTATTTAAGTTTCACACACACTCACGGCACACACACACTAACGGAAACACTGTTTTATCAGGAAAATAAACAAGAAATCTCTCTAACGACACTCGAATGAGCGCGCACTAACGGAATCACTGCTGTAGAAAAATTTGAAAAGTTTTTTTTTTATTGTTCCAGATGTAAGATGTAAGCTTATGTTCCTTTTTAAACGACCCTCTACTTAGTAAAAAACTGATCGAAACCATTTCGCAGATATAGCCACAAAATCTAGGGTGATTTGACAGACAGAGAGAGAGAGAGAGAGAGAGATCTTCTGTGATATTTGCTGTAATCTGTAACGATCCTGCACTTCAAGGTGCCTGTTCAGGAAACGGGGGAAAAAAAATAATAAATAAAGTTTTTTACCATCCTGAGTCCGGACTTTACTGTTGTGTACATTGCAGTTTCTCCTTATTGTTTCTCTTTCTTAGGACCTGATAACTATGAATGTATTGGATCTCTTCAAACAGAAAAATTTTTTAGTTCAACATGAGGATCACATAAGGAAGTACAGACAATTGTTGGGTTGGGACAAAATTTAATGTCCTCATATGAGGACATGTTGGCTTTGTGGTTAGCACTGTCACCTTGTCCCTCAAGGGTCCGGGTTCAAATCTTGCCTCAGGGTGTGTGTATATGGACCCTCTATAAACGATAAAGCGGCATAAATGGCGACCTATGAGGACGTTTGGGTCTCAAGAGGTTAATAAAAAAAAATCCCTCGTTTATTTTTGTCTGATGTAAGAGACGTTTCCTTTTTTTTTTTTTGAGAGAGAGAGGTTAACTGTATTAACTTATAGACCTGAACAGAATTATATTTATATTAAATTATATTCCTCAAAACTTTACATGGACAGTGGCTTATTATAATCTAATCATTGTAAGAAAAAAAACCCATGAACACAGAGAACCTTTTTCTTACCTTAATATCTTATTATCATTAATTTGCAATTCCTTTGGTCCAATAAAACAATCGTTTAACTTTCTGTGTTGCTACTTGTATTCCCTTAAGCTGCTTCAGAAACAGCCTACTTAGAATTTGTGCAATCCACTCCATGCTTCCCGTTCAATGACTCTAATGTCTCCCTCAGGCCCATTACATGGTTTTATGTTTACCTTCAAACACACATTAGCAATTACAGGATACATGCTTCCGACTCTATGTCATCGTTTTAATTGTTCGTGGTTAGATTTTAATGCTTAACCCACAAAATGAAGTCATTTATCATTTATAACAGCTATAACCAGGCCTAGAGTTTCTCATTTATTCGAAGTTAACAAAGCAAAAAAAACCTAGCTTGTCATGCTTCCTGCCACTCTGCGGTCACTGCAGTGGAGACTCCTTCCCTAAATGTTACACAAACATCTCATTATTGAAAATTTCACTATAACAATCTGATTATCTGATTTTCCCATTGGTTACGTAACACCATTGTTTTTGCAGAGAAAACGGATTCAAATAAGCACCATGATATAAAAATGAATCAACCCTTTTTGACCAATCAGAGTTGAAGATTCATCAGTGTTGTGTTATCCATTCGTTTAATCAATGACGTGCAGGATATTTATCGTTCTTTTGATGATGACATCACCTGTTGTATTGGTAATCTCACTTCTGTTTCCTTCTCAGGAAAAACGATCGGACAGAGGTTCCCTAAAGCATCATATCTCATTGATCAAGTGTAAACTGATACACAGCTTACGCAGCTCACACGTCTGAACACCACAATGCTTATGGGGGAAAAAATCAGCCCACAGGATCATTTAAGCTCCATTTTATTACTTTCTCCCACATGCCTGGCTGATGTGTCTGTGTCACACGACTGGTGCTTTTTAGAGAAATGAGAAAGTGTATAAGCAGCCTTTTTTTTTTTTTTTTTTTTTTTTACAACGATGACTAATGAAGTGATTTGTTTTAAACACTCAAAGCCCGTCCACATGTCATATTCCTCACACTGGAGGTTAGTCTAACCCGCATGTCTTGAACATGCAAACTCCATGCACACAGACGCCGAGGCGGGAATCGAACCCTCGACCCTGGAGGTGCAAGGCGACACTGCTAACATGGCAGAGTGCGCTGTTGTAGAATAATATTGATAATATAAAGCACAGATACTACTGTGAGAATTCGATTATTTTATAATAGAAGCACACGCTCAAGGTTTTTTCCTCTTATACCCTGATAGTTTGCTAATAAATATGATTATTTATTTACTAATTAAAGATCATTTTCTTAGTTACATTTATTTTTGTACAACATCTACAAGACAAATTAAATCCTGTTATCACTTCTTCATAGCTGCTATACACAGTTGCTCCCTAACATAATAAGCTAAAATACACACACACACACACACACATATATATA
>JAOVVA010000032.1:13615377-13633917 GCA_028565275.1 Leiocassis micropogon | reverse complement strand
AAATCATACTGTCTATTAGGACACATCAGGCCATAAATTACTGTAAGTGGTTTGTTAAAAAAAACTTTCTCTCACACACGAAAAGAGAGAGATAGGGAGAGATTTTTCAAAATTTTTTACTTCGCATCAGATTTCAAGCCCAAAACCCATAGACTGGGGAGGGGAGGGAGGGGAGGGGGTGGGCATCCAAATGAGAAACAGACCTTGGGAAAAGCATGGACGGAGGAGGAGGAGGAGGGTTTGGCTTCTGGTTTCATATGTCAGCCAGAGGCTGCGTCCCAAACTGCAATCTAGAGCACTAAATACTCTGGTTACTGAGACAACCTGGTATTAGTATAGCAAGTCTATAACTTTATCATGGATTTAGAACCAAATATCATACAAATACGATAGTGTAAGGATTTGGACAGAACTGTATTGTTATGCATTAAGACATTTTTTACTGATTCCTCCAAACAAGCTGAATCAAACAGTGAGAGCTTTGAGTTGATCATTTACCACCACTGAGTCAACATAGCCTATAAATAAAAAAAAACCTTCCACTTACAGTAAACAGGTTTTACTTGGCCAGCTTTCAAATAAAATATTAAATTTCAAATGTAGTTATTTATTTAACTGAATTTATTGAACCATGCACAAATTACATGATCATTTGATCATTGCAAGATACCACAGACAAGGTATTTAACATGTCGAACGCCACAATACATCCTCAACTCAGCTTAATTACATCAACATAAATAAAATAAATAAAAGGTTGCAACTTATATAGACCTATTTCAGCAATTTATTTTTGTGCTTGCGAATCAACTCGTGTGATCGATTCAATTAAAAGACTCATTCAGTGTAATAGTTGTAGTACTAGAGTAAGTCCCAAACTGCACAATATTTAATATCAGGCAGGATTTTTACTTAATCGATTCTTCTATACAAACTGGTTTATGTGAATCAAAGTACGTGAGTGCTTGATTCATTTGATTTAATGACCTCCAGTCTAAATAAAATATAGTCTTGGATAAGGTTATGGTACGTTTTCATATTTATGTATCACATATTTATTTTATCACTTCATATTTTAGCCTGTGTAATGATTAATGCATTCACTGACTCGCTTTATATATAAATGATTCATTTTGTCTCTAATTTATTTTTTTTATTATTGATTTTTAACAACAACAAAAAATCAGAGCCAGATCAATATACAATTGACACCGACAGCAAACATTTAAGCACAAACAATAATCTGTTCATATAAAAGGGTGATCATGGAAAAAAATAAAGTACAAAACAGTCCAGTAAAAGAAAATGTAAAATAAAGGTGGGCAGGATTAGGGTCATGATTGTTCAAGTAGATCCCACAAAAGGGCCCATATCCACCAGAACAGTTCCGATTTGTTTTGTAAGTCGTATGTAAGTTTTTCCAAAGGAAGAAGATGAGCCACTTGTGCCAAACACATCTTCAGAGTCTGTACACAAGATGATGACCATAAGATAACTATACATTTCTTTGCCAGATAAGTAATGAAATTTAGTAAGCAGTTTAAATCAGAAGGAAGATCTAGTGATGTTTTACAATTTAACAGGTATGTATTTTTTTCAAATTTTTAAATGACTTGTTCTATTAGCCTGATATACCAACCATTCTTTCATATACTAACAACATTTTGAAGATGATCAGTTTTTGTTTTTCACTCTCTAATTTAAGACAAGGTAGGCACATATTTCATTTTTTCGGAGGGGGATTGCAAAGGTACAAAATAAATATTATCCAGAAATTGAAGCTAGACTACATTTTTGTTTTCAAAATGTCGATAACTTGTCTCCTGTCTCGGCAGAATCGAACCAGTTACTGCTACTGCGCTGTCTCTTTTTCAACACAGTGTCAGTCATGTTTCTTCCACAAAATTTATAATAACCCCTGATCACATGACCTATTAACCACTTTAAATGTTTGTAAAAATGTTGCATATTAAAAAGACTTACAATTTTAATGCATTTATTTTTTATTAGTTTAGATTAGCACCTGAGCAAAGAAGCTACTTGGATGAGTAGTGAAACATTTCTACCTAACAAGAAGAAAAGTCCAGTTGACATGACTCAGCTTCTAGATAGATTAGATTAGATTAGTTAAGATTAAATTCGATTAGATTAGATTAGTGTCTGACTAAAAAAGCTACCTGGATGAGTAGTGACACATTTCTACCTAACAATAAAAAAGTCCATTTAACATGATTCAACTTCTATATAGATTAGATTCAACTTTACTGTTGTTGTGGAAAGTATATGTACAAAGCCAATGAAATCTGCTATCCGTTATCACCCAAATGAGGATGGGTTCCCTGTTGAGGTTCCTCTCAAGTTTTCTTCCTGCTGCCATCTCGGGGAATTCTTATAATTTTGATTCATATAAATGTACATTTTATACAGTATATACAGAATATCTGTGAGTGGAATGTACGGTATGGCAATGATAAACATTATGGATTATGGATGGTGCAAAGATGCATAGTGGATGAAGCTGTGCAAATACTTAACCAAATATTCATCTCATCGTCAATATGTTACAGGGCACACAGGGCACACGCACTCACACACTAGGGGAACTCTAATTAGCCTAACCTGCATGTCTTTGGACTGTGGGAGAAAACGAGATCACTTGGAGGAAACCCACCAAGCATGGGTTGAATGTGCAATCTCAATGCACACATGGGAATCGAACCCAGACCCTGGCGGTGCAAGGTGACAGGGCTAACTACTAAGCCACCAAAATAATTCTTTGATCCGAAGTTGATGATAGGACATATTTTAAAAGCAGTTTACACATTAAACGAAACACCAATAAATAAATGAAGCGCATTTGGATTCTTTATTACTTCTTGCGAATCGATTCAACGAACCGACTCGATCGGAAGGAATCGATTCCCTGTTGACTCGCATATCACCTCTGAGTAAAGCGCACAGGAGGGAGCAGGAGAGAAAGGGGATTCAGAAGGAAGGAAGGAAGGAGCTGGAAACTCCGAGGGCACTTTGGAGTCGGGGTTTTTCGACTGTATACCCACCGGAGGGCACCGCGAGTCAAAACCCACAAAAACAAACAATGCACCTGGATTCACGCGCTTCACGGCGTCTTTGTGGTGGCGGTAAGAGCGCGTTCAGGATGCGCAGCGGAGAGCTTTAGAGCTGGAGAGGTTTGGACGAGGTTCGAATCCGGGCTCAAGCAGCTGAGTGTGCACATTTCCCGGACCGGATCAGGTATTTATACGGAGACGTTATAAACGGCCACACGGGCCGGAGCGCGCGGCCAACGTTCTGTTCTGCCTTTAACCGTCTGCGTGAACGGGAAGCTTTTTGAACTTTTTTGACATGGCTATTGTTCTTGTTTCTGGCACTTTGGAGTTATTCCTACAGGCCCGCGTTTGGAACAAAGACGTGGCAGGAAGATGGATTAAGAACTAAACTTTTTTCGTTTGTTAGTTTGTTTGTTTAATCGTTTGCGGTAATTAAATTGTTCCACGGCTCTTTTGTAGTTTTTTATTTTATTTTTTAAACATGGAAACGAAGAATAAAGGAGTCTTGTGTAGGTAGTCTCGTGTTATAAGAGATCAAACGTGGAGTTCTTACGACTCTTTTTAAACAAAAAAGACACACACAAGCATTTTGATGATTTAAAAAAAAATGCTCATTTTGTTTTGCGGTTACTTTTTTTTTTTTTTTTTTTTAGAATATATAAATAGATAGATACGATAAAGGTAATGAGTGTGGGTATGTTAAGTAAAGCACAGCGGAGAGATTAAACCCTTGTCTTTGATGGAGTTTTACGCCGTCCAGAGGGCCTTGGATGGGATCGTTACTCAGCAGCTGGATGGCACGCCGGCACCTCGCTACCGTTTGACCGGGACACCGTTCAGCTTCCAGATCGCGGGACGATCCGGTCTGGACGCGCAGCTCGGAAGCGCACCTGGGCGCAGAGACGCGCACCTCCTTGAGAACTTGTGATTATTCCTGATTATTAGTTTGTCCTGACTGTGGATTCTATCACTTATTTGGAAGTGTTGATCCCGCGTCCCTGCCCTGCAAACCTGATTGCAGGCGCAGGCATGCAGCTGAACCGGCCCAGGAGCGCGCTGATCGGCTTCAGCCCGCCGCCACAACAGCCGTCCGACCCGCACCCGAGCTTCTCCAGTCAGTTCAAGGCGATGCGTTTTTCTTACCATCTCAGCCCACAGCCCGGATCCCGCAAAAGCGGTAAGTGCTCCGCATGGATTGCGCATTCATTACATTGCGTTGCAAATCTCGTTTAATCGGATGGACCTTGGAGAGTGTCCACAATGTCATCATCACATGTATACATTTAGGGCATGTCTCAAGGACACACACGCTGTCAGTGTCACTGTGCATGCGGAGACACTTTAAGTGCAATGTTTTTATTTTTTATTTTTTTGTATCCCAGCATTATGACTCACTCACCTGCAGGAACGCAGTTTGATGCACGCTCTTCATTACAGACAGGACAACGCGTTTTTGCATCAGGTTCACACTGAGGGTTCTTTTATGGCACTCGGGATGCAAGACGTACCTCACGCATTATGCGGCACCAGAGCGAGTGCATTCATATGTGCCATGCATTTGTTATAATCTAGTGCGCATGTCCTGGTTATAAAGAAATCTAATTAATACATCTCTAATCAGAGAGAACCCAGAGGATGCAGCATGGTGATGAGGGCTTTCACTTGGACGAGGGAGGGAAAACATGGGATAAAGCACATAGAGATAACGCTGGTGCCGCACTGCTTGTGCACTGTTTGTGCTTGTGAGTGTGTATCAGTGTGTGTGTGTCACTTTGAGCTGTTTGCTCGAGCACTGCGCTGTGAAATGCAATTAAGCTCAGGGGGATGGAGCATGCGTCCAGAGCGCGTCTCTCTCTCCCTCTATCTGTGTGTGTGTGTGTGTGTGTGTGTGTGAGAGAGAGAGAGAGCTGACCAGCAGATGTATGCGTTGTGTTGTCCGTCACAGTATGATAAGGACATGGGGGAGTAGAGATATAGGGCTTTTTCGTGGAAATTGATCGCCTATTGATTTGCGGTTGTGTGCGCGCGTGCGTGTGCGCGCCCATGAGCAGATGTAGAGCAGATGTAAAACGGTGCATTATGTTTTCAGCCAAAGGTGGCGCACTTAATTATATACATAAATCACATTTGTGATTTTGTGCCTTGTGATTAGTTCATTACATCGGGACACCTGACTATCACACCCATTTGTGGTGCACACAAGTATGTATAAAGTCTTTGTATGCTGTAGCATTTACAGTTTATTGTGAGACCCAAACCAACCCGAACCAAAAGTTCAGCATGACACCAGTGCACAAAGCAAGCTTCACGAAGACATGGCGTGTCAGGGTTGGAGTGGAAGAAATCAACCTTCATGTACACTATATGGACAAAAGTATTTTCTCAAACTATTGAATTCAGGTGTTTCAATCAACCAGCTCCCTTATCCTCAGTGAAGAGCAATCTTAATGCTTCAGCGTTATACCAAGACATCTTGGCCAATGCCATGCTTCCGACTTTGTTAACAATAGAACAAGGGGAAGGCCCTTTTCCTATTCCAACATGACTATGCCCCAGTGCACAAAGCAAGGAATATAAAGACATGGTTTGATGAGTTCATTGAGGAAGAACAGAGGCCTGACCTCAACCCCATCAAGCACCTTTGGGATGAACTGGAACGACATCCCAACATCAGTATGTGACCTCACTAATGCTCTTGTAGTTGATTAAATAAAGATCTCTACAGCCATGCTCCACAATCTAATGCACAACAAGCACATTTGTGTGTAATGGTTAAATGATTCTCAAACCATTGGCCATCCAGTGTATAGTTACAGCATTTCCTCAGCCTAAGGATTACAGCATAGCAGTGTTAGCTGTTACAGGAAACTGTTTCAGTACTGTTACCAACCAAAGTTGACTGTTATCTCTTATACCACAGGGATTTACCTCAGAATTTTTTTATTTATTAATTATAGTTTATTTACAACTGATTATCACTTATGTTATAAAATACCATATATACTCCAATCAGCCAAAACATTGAAACCACCTGGGTTTCGGGTTCTACTGGGAAGGCTCTGGCCCCTCAGAGTGTGGCTCCACAGGGCCTCTGGAGGTATGCTGTGGTGTCTGGGACCAGGATGTTGACAGCGGATCCCTGTGGGTGCCATGGGTTAAGGGGAGTTTGGAGGCTCTTTCCTTGTTGGGCCCAGAGCACGGGGGGCTGTGGTGCACTGGGTGTTCTGGTGACTTTCTATCATGGCCAGCGTTGACTTTTTTGTGCTCCATTGGCTTTTTTGTGTGATTCGACCGGACACGATATCATAGGTGAGCCTTTGGTGCCCATGAACCTCACGTTAGTATAGTTGGTGAATTGTCACTGTACAACTTTAAATAGGCATTTCATGACCTGCTTGTGTTTTTTTCCCCCTCTGTGCCAAAAACCAAAAGGCGATTGAATCATTTAAAAATGCAAAAACTTACAAAGAGTTTGACACTGGGGCCTTGTACAGTAGTCACATAATGTATAGAGTAATTAACATTATATTAGGAGGGAAGGGCAAGTTCTAAAATGTTTAACAGTTCCTTTTCCTCTCCTAGGTTCCTGACCAGAAACATTCCAAAAAAAAGTATAGTACACTTGGATGTCTGGCTGTTTATATACCTTCGAGGCCTGAGAGTGTAATTTGTGTGTGAGTGTGTGTGTGAAACAGCACTGATATTCCTAATGACATGTAAAACCTTTAAGACGGTTACATTAAATTCTAAAAGCGTTACAGGGATGGCTTATTTATTCTTGTGAGCTTGAGCAGAATGTTTTCATCATCCGTGCTTTTTTAAACAGAGGCTTTGGGAAATTTGCTTTGCTTCTGAGACTCCCAATATAGCACAGCCTTCCCATGACCTTCCCACCCGCCACACACAGACTCCTCAGCTCAATTTGAAGTGCATACTTTTCTGGGTTTTTTTTCTCTCCAGTGTGCAAGCTAATGGGGGGGTGGTGGGTTGGGGATGGAATCAGAAGCAAAGCTTCAAGTGCAAGACCTCTGTCAGTGTGGGATATCAACAGCAGTAATAATAATAATAATAATAATAATAATAATTGCAGTTGGACAGATATCATAATGGAGGATGAATCCAAATCACATTGGAAGCGATTAGCGGAGCTTAATTAGATACATTCTTCAGTGGAAGTTTTTCAACCATGCTGCATTAACACCACCACAAAACACTGTAGCATTGCAAAAATAGTTGAAACCGTTCCATTCTCCAGCATGCTTTCTGTTATGTTTGGGAGAAGGAATCTTTCCGGAATGCGTTGGAGTGTAAGGGATTTTTGGTGCATCTGTAATGTTTTGCAGGGAAGAAGAAAAAAAAAAAGTAAATCTTGCATCTGCCTAGGATGGGAGTGTATTGGTGTTCCATTAAAACTCCCCTGATCATCGTCACATGGCTTTCGGAGCTCCTTTGCCAACTGTAAAACAAGCTTATCTCCTCCCCTAATGAAGATCACGAACATCTCGCCAAGAAAAGAAAAAACACAACACGACTCGTTCAGCTGAATTGAATGTTTTAACGGGCAGCTGTTATGACAGCGCGGGAACCGGGTCGGGTCTCGGACGAACAGGAAGCGAGTCTGGCAACCCGTCTGTGCTGTATGAGGAGAATAACACTTGTGTGAATGAGTCAGATCCTCTGGAGACCTCCGGAGTCCTGTTATGCCCAGAGTTTGAGCTGCCTGTCCATATATAGGGTGGGAACAAGAGCAGCCGCCTCCGGATTGACTAGCGAGCTCTAAAACTAACTCTTAAGTCACACTATGATTGTCTCAATCGTAAATATTAGTACATAGAACCTTGGCAGACAGAGAACAGTGACCGTAGGCTTTATTTTACCTCACTGAGTTTTTCTGTAGAGTCCAAATAATAAATTTATTAGTAAGACCACCGGGGGAAGTGGAGACTCCAGGGTGCTGCCTAGTCCAAGGTTTTGATTGATTTAGCTAACTTATTATCATGTGAATGGCTAGTTAGCTAGCTAATTTTCTCTTAATTCTAGCAGGAGATGACCTCATAGTTCTGGTTCAGGTTTAGTTTATTCCTTGATATAATCTCCTGTCACACTAATGCACTTATACCAGTGCTTGGCTACAATCAAGGTAAAAAGTTAGCTGGAGTTCACAATACGCCAGAGCCATGATCGAACTGCCTGCTCAGCGTCTGAAACGCTGGCCTTCCAGGAATTCCTTTAAATCCCAAACATGTAGAAATGGCTTGATGTGATATCAGGGCTGTACACAGATGATGACAATAACTTCCGGCTGAAGTCATGTAATGTGTAAATGGTGTTGGTGAATGATGCCCACACACAGATGCGTCTCTTTCACTAACTGGTGACAAGTTATCCATCGGTATTCAATGATCAGGCGTTCCTCTCGCTGAATATTCACAGGGACACTGCCGATTGCGGATGTATAGCCTTCTGGGATGCATCAGCCAGATTCCTGAGTCCGGTCTCTCACAGAGATATTTTTTTTTCTCAGAGCATAGCAATTGGAATGTGAAGCCAGATTAAGCTGAAGTGTTATTAAAAAGATGCTTACTGCAGCTTTAATTCCTGTAACTGTATAGGAAAATGTGCTGACTTGGGACAAAGAGGTTCTATGCCTTTTATTTAACAGACCTACCCTTTAAGGAGTTTATTTACGCCCCATAGTCATATAAAAACCATCTGGCCTATAGATTAGATTACATGCACGAGTCCTTTTCTTTTTTAGCCTGTATGTTACAAAATTTATCGGCCAGCGGTAAGCCATTGAGGTTCTGCAACCCTTCTGGAGGTTAAGTGGCAAGAAGTAAATCTGTTCATTGTCTTTTTTTAGTTATTATTTTACTGAAAACGACGTTGAAAGGAACTGAGATCAAAGACATTAGTGGCTCGGCTAAAGTGCTTACACAGAAACCGGTGTGTACAAACCGACTGGCATGCGTGAGCGCATTTGCGCAAGTTCGTGTATAAATGGCTTCAGGTGAAAAAACAACAGTCTTCCCTGCTCAGCACTTTGAAAAAACACTGTTATGTTTGGAGGGAAAAAAATAAAAGTAAATGCCACATTTGATTACGCTTCCATGCTAGCGTGTGTGCAGCGTTCTTACATGGGTTTGTGCTTCATTACTGTGAACTAATATGCTTTTTTTCATCACAGGGCAAAAAAACCAACTATCACAAAGGTTCAGCATGTACTGATGAGACTTAACTGTACTGTTTCTGTAAAAATTTTTAGAAAGTTTTGCTTATTACCGCCTCCGCATCTTCTATTTATTTTAATAAGAATGAGCCGAGCAGTGAGGCAGCAACAAGCATGGCTTGGCAAGCCTTTAAAGAAAATAGATACAGTTAAGTCTCTACAGTATGTGCTGTTAAAATAATGTTGTATACGCTTGGTGTGGAACACAATGCCACTGTGTACAGTATATCTGTATCTGTTTAGTCCAGGCAAGGTTTTTCTTATCTTCATCTGTCCAGGCTCAGTGATCCTGTAGCCTTACATTCCCGTTCTTCACGTTCACGAGAGCAGACTCCAGTATAAACCATATGCCTATAGGATTGCATCCTGAGTATAGATTGTCATAAAAAGACGTGGTGAAACCCTCAGTCACGTCACCCATAGGTGAAGAGTGTTTTAAAGCTTAAATGTGGGTGTCACCATCTTGGCAGGAGCTGACACACCTTAAACTGCAGTTAATCCATAAAGGGGACGCCATCTACCCAAATCAGTAACCACTCATAAGCTAGCGGGCTTAGCTAAAATGCTGGCGGCGTTAATTTATACACTAAAGCATTTAATTCATACGCTACATGTCCGCTCTTGTCAACTTCTCATTTCTCTCTCATTGGTGGGTTTCCTCTAGGTATTATGGTTTCCTCCTACAGTCCAAAGTCATGCAGATTAGGCATTTACAAATTACCCATAGTGTGTGCACGCCTGCAGTGGATTGTCACCCTGTCCACGGTGTACCCCGCTTAATGCTCTGGGATAGGTTCCAAGCCCCTGAGACCCTGTACACAGGATAAACAGCATAGAACCTGAATGAAGATCAACAAGTTATATTAAAAATTCATCCCCATACAATTGTGAAATTGTGAAAGGGAAATCTGGCTATGGACCCCAAAACTTTTTTTTAAAAGTTGGGCATTTTTACATGGGAGTCTATGAAGATCGACTCGCTCGTGAAGCAAGCCCCCAATAGACATTCATGGACCTGTACATTTTAGCACGTCTGTTTTGGCTTCATTTTCTCAAACTGGAGGTTGCCCCTTGGTCCTGAGATGCTTTTCAGCTCACCACGGTTGTCGAGAGTACTGTAGAGACAAAAAACTTCTCGTTGTCTTAAATCTGTTCTTCATAAACAGAGCGTTTCCACCACCGAACCTCCTGCTCACTGTATGTTTTTTTTTTTTATATCTGAAACGTAAAAAAAAAGCAGTGCATAAAAATCTTAGGAAATTAGCAATTTCTGAATTACACAAACCACCTGTTAAAGTATTTTGTTCATTATGTATTTTTTTAACAAATATTTTGACAACATATCGCAGTATATTTCATTTTAACATGGGACATCATGCTAACGTTAACATGCCGAGTTAATATTCTCATGGCCCCTTTCATCCGTCTCAGATACCGGAAACGTCAACACTAGAGCGCCGTGCTATGATTACAGGGTTTTCCTTCATGTGAATCATTAGATCATCAGCGTCTGAGGGGAAAGACGTGATGTATAAGGGCATGGGAAGGGGAAACGGTTCCTCTGTCCTTTCCTCGCCAATAAGAAATCAGCTAATTGCATCCTAGGAGACCTCCAGCTCCAGACACTATGTGGCCCAGCTGGGATTCAGAGCTGAAATGCAGCTGCAGGGTAGTTTTCCTCACTCCTGAGCAGCTGCTTTAAGCAGAGGGGGGATGGTGTGTTCAGAGTTAATGACTATCAGATAGAACTGACAAAAGCTTCAGTCACACTCACACCAGCTGATGGTATAAATAGCAGCCGAACCTGGCAGGCCGAGCTGGGGCACGGTGAACAGCACGAAGGAATAACGAACCTGGCAGTGATGTCACAAAAAAGACAGCAGAATCCCAGAAAATGAAATTCCATAAGGAGGTTTATTCTATGCAGATTTTTACTGTATCTACAGTATGCTAAAAGCAGAAAGTTCACTCTGTTTTCAATCAGGATTGGAACCCATGAGTTGTGTTTATTTTCAATCTATGGCGAAACAAATGTTATTTCTATTCAGAATGCATAGAGGAGTCTAGAGCTTGTTTTTTATTCTGAATCTAATACATGAAGAGAGTTCATTATGTGTTTTCATTCTACTTTTATTTTAAGTTCATTTAAATTCTGATCTGTGATGAAACCAGGGGGTTTCCTACTCATGAAGTGATTTTATTTGGAACGTATTGTGGAACATGTATGTTATGGTATGGTATGGTTGAGAATGGTGGTTCTATGTGGTTCTATAACACAACCAGAGTGTTTTGATGGTGATGGAACTGGGAGGTTCACTCTGATCCCATGCTATGATCGAAACAGAGTCTTTTCATTGCCAAATCTATGCCAAAACCAAAAGGTCAATTACACTGCCTGGCCAAAAAAAAAAAAGAGTTGCCATTTCAGAAGGGTCAATTTATTGGTCTGCATGGAGCAAATAAAATAACTAAGGAGATTTGAAATTACTGGAACTGGTTTAAGAACCTTTTCACATATTACTGAAACAGTCAACTTTGTGGTGAAATGTGATCGGCGAAATTTTTTTTATGGAAATCACTTAAACACTTAAAAAAATAAACAATAAAACCACTAGCTATGTTTAATAGTGAAAGTAAGAGCATTTCCAAACACACAAAGTGTGATGAGAACTCACAGGATTGGGACTAAACAGTTGTGTGGCCATAAGAAAACCACTTGTTAGTGAGGCTAATAAAAAAGACTTCAGTTTGCTAAGGGGTACAAAGATTTGACTTTAGGGCATTGAAAAAAAGGGACATGTGGTCTAATGAGTCCAGATTGACCCCATTCCAGAGTGATGGGCGCGTCAGGGTAAGAAGGTAAGTGCATTATGCATGGTGAAGTGGATCATGCATGGTGGCCACAGTACAGGCCTCTGGAGGCAGTATTATGATCTGGGGTTGATCAGTCAGGTCTAGGCTCAGAAATGATTCATACTTTAGTGGTAAAGCAAAGCGTTAATTGCATTCTGATCTTATTATCTGTGGGGTTTAAAGCATAATCACTTGTTAATTGGTGAAACCCTCATGTGTATTTGTGTTTGCACCTTTAATGAGAGGGACATAATTGCAGAGAAACGTCATTAAAGCATATAATTGGACCTTACGGGGTTTGTTTGCTCCTGAAGAGATAAAAATGGTCCTTATTGAGTCTTTTGGTCCCCCTGTGAGTGCTCTTTCACGGTAATAAAAAAAAGCTCTGGAATATGAATGTTAATGTTGAGTTTGTTAAGGAATAACAAATTATATATTGCCTCCCGAAAGACTAAAACAACCTTTCAAACACACAAAATAATTTGCCTCCTTGAGCAAGACACTTACGACCTCAGTGCAGGTTACTCCGTAACCTTGTTCTGCCCAACCCCCAAAACCCCTCAGGTTGTCCTTTTGAGACCATCTCAATACACGCCCCTAGTTAAAAAACATAATGCCGAGTGTGTGTCTGTGTGTGATGGTATCTCATTCTGCCTGCTAGCCTGGAGAGTGTGTGATTAATCACCATGCCCCGTGAGATCTTTAGCAGGTACTGTGTGAGAGTGCTTCGGCTGTGAACATGGTGACAGTATGTGCAGAAAAAAGTGTGGTGACTGTTCTGACAGGATCTTACCTTCCCCCACTAGGTCTGTCTGCCGTTCTGTCGAGTACTTATGTATTTAGATTTCCATGAAGCCAAGGTGAAGAACTGTAAAGAATTATAATACTGTTTTTAAAAGTGACTGTGTGTAAAGATACGTCACGTTTACACCACATTTGGATTATGTACTTTCTAACCAAATACTAATGCATCACCAGGATTTAGAATGAAAGACATATTTTTTTCCCCAAAATTAGGGTAAATTGTGTCCCCATGTCCTTACAGAACTCCATGTTTTTGTTTATTTTTAAACTTTACAGTTAACACACATCCAATGTAAAAGAAATAGAAGCGAATGTTATGCGTACTTTAAAGGTTTTATTAAAAAATAAATATTCTTAGAATCTGTATGTTGTGGAAAATTATATGCTAGCAAGGAAAGGAAAAAATTCGTAATAATCTTCGCTATTTTTCTTGTAGTTGTTGTTTTTTGTTTAAAAAATATATACTCACTAGAAGCAGTATTTTATGGAAATATTAAAAGCTAGCAAGGAAAATGGTCTAAAATTATATTAGCTAGCTAGCAGTTTCAACTAATCTAAGAAATTCGCTAGCATAAGATTTACCTAACTTTATTATAAAATTATAGAAATATAAAGCTTACATTACCTTTAATGCTAGCTAATGCACTGAGCTAAGAAATAGCAGCTAGCTTAAAGTTTACACGAATGTAAATGTTTCTGGTTATTTGTGTACCCTACAGTTATCACACATCAATGTAAAAGAAATGGCAGTAAATATGAAGCTTATTTTGTTAGAAAATAGATACTCACTACAGTCTATATTTTTGGGGGAAATTGGCTAACATTATATTAGCTTGCTAGCTTGTTGTTTCAGCTAAGCTAAGAAATTGGAACTAGCATAAAATTTAGCCACATTTAAATGTATTGGATATTAGAACATTTTACAACTAGCACACATTAAATGTCAAAAAAATATCAGTAAATCTAAATCTTATTTTTTCTACTTCTTTTTTGTTTGTATTACCAAAAATAGAAACGGCAAACTGGAAATATTACAAGCTAGCACGGAAAAGTGGCACATTATATTATACATTACGTATTAACATTATATTAAGTATCCAGCTAGCTAGCGATTTCAACTAAGCTAAGGAACGGTATCTGGCACAATATTATCCCAAATATGTGAAGAGCTAAAAATATTAATAAGGTTTGCTATGAAGTTAATGTATCTACTAAAACTATGTTTTTTGGGGGTTTTTTTTTGCGGCAGATGATTTGATGAAATGATGAAAGATGATTTGTTTAGATAATGAGCTACAGTGTTAGCAATGAGGTAAATCAATTCACAAGGATATAAAGTAACAAACTGGCATGTGTTGTCTTAAAAATACAAGGAATTAAAATTTTACCATTACATCAAAGGAAATGTCAATTTCTGATCTGTCGTATGCTTTATTTACCAATTAAATGAAACACCACATTCAAACTTAACAGGAGAAAATGAGAGCCAAAAGCAAGGAGAGGTTTTTAGCCCTAAATGTTGATCTTGTTTTGTTTTCATTACTTTAGTGTGTAAACCCAATACTTTCCCCCTCATTCATTCATCTTGAGTATGAACTTTATCCTGGTCAGGATCCTGGTGGATCCAAAGTACTGTATTTCCCTGCAACACCAGGCACCAAGCACACCGTGGATGAGATGCACACACACACACACACATTCACACCTAGAGGGCAATGTATCATGACCAGTTTACCCACTGTGATTTTGGGATTTAGGAGGAAACCCAATCAGTCATGGGGAGAAAATTTTAAACTTGTAACTCTAGTTGAGGATCTCAATGACGACCATGAAGACATAGTAAATGTCTTATTGGTATGCAAACAAAGTTTCTTTGTTTCATCAATTTCTTATTAAGTGTGCAAAATTTTACACAGTATGTGGTCTAATTGAATGCTGGTGCGTGCTTAGCGGATAGCTATGGGGTTTAGTGATTTGAATGATCATTTGGAGTATGTTAATGTATTTCTATTGTGTGTTTGTGTGTGTGTGAGAGAGAGCGAGAGAGATGGGAGAAGTCATTCGAGCAAGGACAAGACAGCAGCGTCTAAGGAGAGAGGAGGCTCTATGGGGAAAAAATGGAGAAAAAACACTGAGGTGATAGAGGAGAGGTGAAAAACGAGTGCAGAAAAGAGAGACAAGCATGATTAATTGCCGCGGAATAGAGAATAGCAGAGAAACAGGATGGCGGAGAAGTATGTCAGTGTGTCAGTGTGTGGGAACGCCATACTGCCACCAGGAACCACAAGCAACGTGGCAGACAGAGAGAGAGAGAGAGAGAGAGAGAGAGAATTAGCTGGATAGCTGGATAGTGGAAAGGACACAGGGTGTGTGTAAGTGTAGGGAGTGAAAGAGATAGGGGGGGAGAAGCTGTGTGTGTGTGTGTGTGTGTGTGTGTGTGTGTGTTTGTGTGTGTGTGAGGACAAGCGAATGAGTAAGTGGAAACTTTAATCACCAGAGAAGCAGCACGAGAGAGTTTTAACCCGGCTCATACAATTCCTCAAGTGTTTCTTTTCTGTAAAGCGAGTGAGCACAAATGTGCACCCTCAAATCACCAGAAGTGCTTAGAATACCTACGAAAGTGACTCAGTAGGGTGTTTGTGTGTGTGTGGTATGTGGCGTGTGTGTGTGCGTTTAGGCTTTGCTATTGAATAACACAAAATGTAATAGGAGAAGACAGGAAAAGATTCGAGACACACGAAACAAGACACACTAATCCACTCAGGAGCAGCAGAGAGACGAGGGAAGCTAACGTTACCTCTCCTCCTATGGACAGAGCTCAGCATATGGACCTCATTCACAGCAGTGGGTAGTATTTTTTGTCGGACATCATGCGCTTCCTTGCTATGTGGACAACGGGAAAATGAGTCATTGGCGTAAGCGTTGAATTCGTCTGAATTTGGATGCAGGATCATCTCTGTTACTTCCCGTGTGTCATTCCAGTCTCTGAAATACCAGGTCAAAAATAACTGAACTAACAGCATTCCCTCCGTTCCTAAGCACACAAAGGCAAAGACTGATCTGAGGTGTGAAAATTGTTTTCGAACCTCACTTGATGAAGGGAAGTGAAGGATGTGATGCATCGTGTGTCGAGAAAAAGGTTTTGTGTGCAAACTTGAGATTCCAAGACGTGAGAATCCAATAAGAGCCTGTGAAAAGCTTTTGCTTAGTGAACAGAACCTGAATACCTTAATATTATCAAAATCCAAAGGGTCTTACAGCAGCATGGATTCTACAGACCTCAGCTATAAAAAAAAAAATCCAGCTCATAAAAGTGCAGATTTACTGACTGGAATAAAACTGAGCTCATCCCCTGGAAAAAAAAAAAAGAAGCCTTTTTTTCTTTCGTTTAAATTTGCATTGATTTTTTTTTTTTTCATAAAGCTTTCTCCAGTCCGACCTCCATCACTCTCTATCTCACTGTCTCTGTAGGAAAGGATTGTTGGGAGTGCAGAGGTTGAGATTAGTCTCATATCTCCTCCAGCTCTTTAAAGGAGAAAGAAAGGCCTGTTAAGACACCGCAAAGGAAACTCTGATAAAACACCTCTCAGAGTAAACACCACTTATTTTCTTAAGCCTCAGCCTCTCCCTTTGGGTTTTGAGCTCTTGAGAAAAAAACATTTTCACGGACTGATTTAAAAATCCTGCCTAATTTAAATATTGATATTAATAATGAGTGGCATCTACTCACGGTTTATCCTTCATCGAAAAATTCAGCGGTGAACACCTTTCTCAAATTGCATGCTGTGTTTTTTTTTTTTAAGAAAAAGTGTTTCATTTTGTGTGTTTTTTTAGCGTTTCTGGAATGTCTGTGAAACTACAGCTATGGATACTACGGCTGTAACGCTATTATATAATAATAATGATATAATAATAATAATTATTATAATAATACTGTGAAACCTTGAGCTCTGAGAAAGTTATTTGACAGGATTTCTCTAACCATCAGTGTGATCTATATTTTGGTAATTTTTGTATGACTATTTTCTCAAACAGTAAATATGATAAACAATAAATATGTAAATAAACAATGTTGTGATGAAGATGCCATTTTCTACAGTCTCTCACTCGTCGCAACTTGTAAAAACTAGAGCTGTGTGATTCATTTCAGTGATTTTACTATTTAATTGATTTTAATCAAACCATAAATAGTCTAAAATATTATAAATGGTCTTGAAAATATACCATAGCTTGTGCAGAAACAAAACAAAACTCTTAAATTTTCTGCAAAGTACTTTCAAAATACTCTAATTTTGCAAGATTATTATTATTTCTTGTTCTTTTAACGTTATGTGTCCTATCTTTAACGCCACGAGCAAAGTATTTCAGCATCTATTAAATAGGTTTTGTAGGTTTTAATATTTCAAAACCTTTAATAATATACAGTAGCTGTTCTGAGAATAAACTTTAGTGCTATTGAATCAAATTGAAAATCCACAGTCGGCAGTGGTCGAGGATACAAGGACAACACCGTATCTCATTTGGATATCCTGTTTTGTTTTCTGTTTTATTTGTTTTGTTCAACAGATCCCAGGGTAATTGTCATTGTAATGAATAAGATTTTAAGAATATAAACGTAACAGACCTAGATAGACCTATAATCCAATATTGCAGAAAATAAACCTCACAACTTTATTTCTTTTTTCGTGTTAGTGTTTAGTGTTTTCAGTGTTACATGTTTTGTGTGTGTGTGTGTGTGTTCGAGAGAGAGACAGCTGAAGGAGGAAAGCGCCTGAAAACTGATCCACCCATCTGGGAACGAGTCGATCGTTGAGGCAAACAAACAGCTGACACTCAACACCACTGTCCTTAAAACCACAACAACCAACTAAATCAGAGCTATAGCCATCGTATCAACCCTGATCCTAGATCCTTTAGGCCCTAATCTGACCTCACACATTAGTGCTAAGCATGACTGAAGACAATGCATGACATTTTTTGATCATTTTTTTTGGTTTTAAAGCAGGAGCTGTAAGGCTCCAGTCCTTTAAGGTGACATCACCGCACAGTTTAACTCTAAACCTTCTTTCACTCCTCGGGTTTAGTGTTAGTAAAACTAGAAACCACAAATCCCAGCATCCAGGACTGCAGTCTGACCCTGGTGTTTTTAATCTGAGCTTTAATCTGTAACTAGACCACAGCTCCATCCCAGAGGGACACAATACAAAGCTGCCATTGTGGGTTAGTAAACTGACCTTGGGAAGCGAGATCCAGTTCATGGTAGTCATTTGTAATTCACTTCCCAGGTTACTGTCTCGCCCTCTCATCACGTCTCCTCTGCATTATTATGTTTAACAATGAGAAATGAAGGTCAGCATATTTTTCCTAATCCTACCATCCATGATATTACCGGATTCGAATATTTAAAAACTTCTCTAGCACTGGAAGAAAAGATTATGGCTTCATGTAGCTTTCACATATTGATATCAGTGGTGTCAGAAGTCTTCACATTCATTACTTGGGTAGAAGAATAGATACTAGGGTTTAAAAAGACTTCTTTAGAAGTTGAAGTATCAACTCAAGCTTTTTACTCAAGTAAAAGTGTAA
>JAOVVA010000032.1:13550251-13573305 GCA_028565275.1 Leiocassis micropogon | reverse complement strand
ATATATATAAAATGTGTGTACATTAATGGTTTGCACAATCGCCTTGCACCATGAGGATTTGATTCCTACCTCATATGGAGTTTGGATGTTCTCCCCATGCTTGGTGGGTTTCCTCCAGGTACTTCGGTTTCCTCCCACAGTCCAACAACATGCACATTAGACTAATTGGCATCACCAAATTGTCCACAGTGTGTGAATGAGCGTTTGAGTGTGTGTGTGTGTGTGTGTGTGTGGGTGTGGGTGTGCCCTGCGATAGATTAGCACCCCATCCAAGGTGTACCCCGCCTCATGTCCTAAGTCTCCTGGGATAGGCGCCAGACCCGCCCGACCTTGTATACAGGATAAAGCTCTATAGACGATGAGATATGATGACATACAGTATATGTGCAGATGATGACAGATGGTCAGGTCTGGTCTGTGATTAGTATACTAATGATGCTGAATGGTTGGAACAGATGAGGGGGGAAATGAGGTTGATGCTGATCTTGGTATATAAAATTTTTTTGAATCGGATCTTTAGGCACTTGCAGCCTATCACAGGACAAATATTTTTTCCATTCATTTCATTTAATCTACATCATTTAATTTTTATATGAAATAATGAAGTGTTTAGGTAGCTGTTTCATTGACTGATTGATTGATTTCCATTTTTTCGTTTTGAACGTCCCACCAAATTAACTGCCGTATTAAAACCTACAATAAAAAAAAAAAGTTCGACACATTGCATATGTGCTGTTATGAGAAAATATTCAAAATCAAATTTAAATTTTATTTGTCAAGTACACAGTCATAAACAGTTCGATATGCAGTGAAATGCTTATACGACCGCCAGTGACCTTAAAAAAGAAAATTAAAGCTTAGTTAATCACAGCGGTGATGTGGTAGATAACAGCATGATCTGATTCGTTTTATTGCTCTTATCCCAGAGCAGTTGTTGTTGTTGCAATCTGTAATTTATATTTGATGTTATTTCATCATTAATTTAGTAATTGCTGTTAAAAAAAATTTTTGGTTAAAAATTTATAAACCAATGATGTGAGTTTTGCACAATATTTCTCCGTAGCCCATATATCTATTCACTTGTATACCACCAGGGGGCACACTTGCCAGCATTGTATGTTTAGTGGCCTCGTTTTCTTCTTAAGAACAGACGAAAGCGGGATTTTCAACAGACTTTTTCAAATTTGTGTCAACTTCATTAAGTTCTGTCGCAAAACTAATTTGTTGGACTAAATCTGTGTAAATTAAACTAAAACTGAGGTTGTTACCATTAATTTTAATGTGTTCAACTATTGGGTTAAGAAAAATAAATAAATTTTGGAACCTATTCGTTTATTAAAAATAAAATTATATAT
Organism: Leiocassis micropogon; assembly: GCA_028565275.1. NCBI lineage: Eukaryota > Metazoa > Chordata > Actinopteri > Siluriformes > Bagridae > Leiocassis > Leiocassis micropogon. Next base: position 13,571,950 of record JAOVVA010000032.1, on the reverse strand, counting down.
ATGTTCATATTTAGTTACATTAAATCCTTGAACCAAGTCATTTCCTGGTAGCCCAGCATAGCGTGCTATACTCAGTCATTCCCTCTCACGTGAAGTTATTATTGCCAAAACCACAAAGTGCTAACTTCTCCATCCTGAAAGTTTTTCCAGTGAAGGAAATCTTACTGCCGGCTTCAAAGTGCTGATGCTGCATTGTACCGATAATGTAATAGAACAAGTGCACTAATGTGATTGGAATTGCAGCAGCACTACAGTCAGACATTTTATAACATTGCTGTGTTTTATTAACTAATAACAGTCAGATGTGAGCTTGGGCCTTGGGCGATCAATAAGCTTGTTATGACTCGATACCTGCTTTTCCTCAGTAACGATCTAAAAGTTTGTAGCAGTAGATAAAGACGTTGTGGCGACAGAGAATGGAATCCCTCCTTTGATGTGTGAAAGATTGAACCCTTTCAACACTACCCCACAAGTGCAAGGGTTCGAATTCGAGAGTGAACCGACTATCACAGCTGAGTCAGTTCACTTTCGTGTGTGTGTTTGTGTGAGTTTTATGATCTTTTAGGACTGTTTGACCTCCTTGTTGATTACAACTTGCTGCTTGTCACATTCTCTCATCTGACCCGAACTTTGCTGCTCTCAGCAACTATTGTAGTGTTTTTTTTATGCCTCTATTGTGACACTTTGATTGATAAATCATCCAACAGACTGCAGACTAAGCTGTCAGCTTTACAGGAAAAAGGAAGTGGGCTTGTGTGACTCTCGCAACCGGAGTGCTGATAGAGGCTCGGTCGAAGCTTTCACTCAGACACGCATAATAATCCGGAGGACAAGGACCTTGTTTGTGCCGAATCTAAGGGCATATAGATAGAGGGGAAAATAACCCACCACAAAGACTGTTTATGTTCAGCGCTCGCTTAGCCGACAAACCCTGGGTGGTAAAGCTTTTAAAATTATTCACCTGATTTTATCTTTGACCTCATTCCATTCAGGAGATGTTTACTCATCCGTGTAGATTTAAACATACATTTTTTTCCCACATGGTCGTGCTTGTCATGGTAAATCTGTTGAATCCTTTGTTTGTATACTGCACTTTTAATCTGATTTGGAGAAAACAGTTCAAACCCCTGGGAAACTGAAAGCATAAATATGTTTAAAGAAGGCAGATAGCAGTTTAACAGAATTAGCCTCCCATATTTAAATAAACAAGAGCTAACAGTGTGTAATAAGGATTATATAAATCAGTATTACGATTCAGATGTTATATTGTCATATCTGATTCATTATCATGTTTTATTTGTTATTTAAGTCTCATATGACACCCATCTTGCATGTGAACTGACCTTATGGACTGGTTACATCATCAGGTAATAAAACAATCAGATCTGATGTCAAGGTTGTAAAGCGGAAAGAATTGCGAACTGCATATCCAAAGTTTAAAGGGCTTGAGACACTTTTATGCATGAACATCATATTTCACTGATTCATTGATTCCTTAAAGACCAAGGTTTCAGGAGCATGTTGTATGTGCGTCGTGGTCAACTCTGCAGTCTGATCCAGGATTTCAGTAGCTAAAAGCTCGGCCTTGCGTACACTTTTTTTTTTATTTAAATTTTTTTACGTTCTTAAAATGCTGAGAGAAACGCCTGTGACACGCTCACAGTATGACATATAAGTTTACAATGACACCCCCTACTGTTGCACTGTTACACCTGTGATACGCATGTGGCAGAACTACCTTTGCAGACGCCACAAACGCTGCCTGCCACCCAAACAAACACACAAACAGAATTTCTGTTTTATATATATACCTTATGTACAGTATGTACGTATATTTATTGTGTCCTCATGGCCTGTTTGTTGGGGCGGAGTCATCCTGAAAGAGACCACACCCATGCTATTTGAAATATTTCATCGTAGGATAAAAGTGATCAGCCACAAGGAATCCTGCAAGTGCAATAAATAAATGCCACCCAGACAGTATAGTACAACTTTTTAAAACTACTTGATTTTGATTCAGCATGCTTCATTTTGATTCAACGAGATTCATTTCGGTTTTTAAGTTTGTTGGGCGTTTTAGTATGTGGGTTAAGGTTCTTCCAGCTCAGAGTTTTGACTCGTTATAATCCCTCACAATCAGTCTGTTTAAAAAAAAATGCAAAAGACTGTCATGTAAATAATGCTGTGGCCTTTTAATTACTCTATGTCTTTAAGCCGTGTTTAAATAACCATAAACAGCCAACATTCACTTCTTTTAACTTTATTATTTGCAGACGTAGATGGGGCAATGTGACAAATCTGAAAGATCAGAATCCAGTCTCTAAAGAATGTTTGATGTTAAAATCATTTTCCCCCCTTAAAGAAACACAATGTGCTATTCGTCTGTGACCTTTGTGCCGCAGTGTTTTGGTGAAAAGTCCCAACGAACACAGTTTCATAATGAAAACCATCACACTTTTCCCAGAAAAGAAGGGAGCCGTGTTCCAGTTGTTTTCCTGCCTTCATCCTGAGCTTACATCTGAGAGGAAATGACTCAGCAGAGCTGCCTGTGCTGTTTTATATTGCTCAGGGTGAAGCTTTGCTGACTGCAGGGAATCGCATGCATGAAGGAATACCTTCGTCGACATTGTCTGTTCGCAAAAAATGATACCCAAACAGAAATCAATTTGGCCTTGAGGTCATGTTAGGAAATCAGTTAAAATACTTTTATAACCCTGGTCTAATAAGTAAGGAGTAATACACTTGCTGTTATATAAAAGTAATCAACAACGGGTCAGTTTGATGAACCCTAACACGAACCAGGAGTTCCTGTTAGGATCACAAAGTTGTAATGTAAATTTACAATGTATGTAAATTTATTATTTTATAGTAGCATATAATATCTATAAAAAAACATCACTTATGCAATTGCAGCAGCTCTTTCTCTCTCTCTCTCTCTCTCTCTCTCTCTCAAAAACAACAACAAAAAAGTTAGAAAGGGAATGTGTTTCTCGGAACTGAAGATTTTTCCATATTAGGAAACCAAAAACTTTAACTCTTATTTTTGGTACCCAGAAACGTATCCTTTAATAAACTTCACCTTATCAACAATTATTTTAATTATTTCATATAAAGCGGCTGCCATGCAAGTCCCTGTGTAAGTTGCTACTATAGAAATGATGTATTTATTAGAGCTACTGTAGCGTGATATGATCTGAGATACAGCAAGAACAAAGCTACTGTTGTTGACAATCATTCATCACCTCCTGACTTATCAGATGTGAGAATTCAATATACTGTGATATAATGAGAGATAAATAGATTTAAGATTAAAAGGAAGGCACAGTGAACTGCTGGTACTCCGGTGGCAAACATAAATTGTGTATAATGCAATACTTTTTCTATAAAACTAGCCATTATCAACAGTTCAATCATATTAAAATTATGTTTTTTAATATTCATATATATGTTGTGTCATATTGTCCTGATTTTTTTTTTTTTTACAAATCTTTACATTATTTATTAATGTTTGTACTCCAAATTCCACCTGGTTTTTTATTTGGTTAATAATTTTTTTTAATATATTTTAAATTTTTATTTATTTATTTATTTATTTATTTAAAATCTTTGTTATCTTAGTTTCGCCTGATTTTAATATATTTTTAAATTTTTTAAATTCTCATTTAGTTATTTATTACAAATTTTTGTGATCTCAGTTTCACTCGGTTTTAATATTTGTTCATTTAATTTATTTTATTTTTAAATGTATCCATTTATTTGTGTATATATCTTTGTGATCTAAGTTTCACCTGGTTGTATTTTTTATTTGCCTTGTTTAGTTTAATCTCTTTTAAAATCTCTTTCGACTGTATCTCTTTTCACGTCTTGTTTGTTTGTTTATTTGCTCCTCCTCTTGAACGCGCTAACACTATGATTGACTTAGAGAGCCGTCCAATCACCAGGGTGCAGCACATGGCAAAAAAACGCGTCAGCATCCAGCCAATAACAGCGAGAAGGCGTGATCCCGTGAGCCAATCACATTTCAGGAGGCGGGCTTTGTGCTTGTGCGTAGAGCGCGCTGGAGTTCGGCTGAAGCGGCGCGATGGCGCCCTCTGGCGATTCACGACATTAGTCTCGCTTCCTAATTTTAGAAACTATCGGCGTTTGTTTCGGAGTGCGCAACTCGAGCGATTTCCTGGTTCTGACTGGGGATTTCTCTTTCTCCGTGGAGCGGATCGGACCCGTACTGAGCGAGAGGGACGGTGTAAGATGTCCTCGGCGGTTTCGTCTGATCGGGTTAGTGCTCCGGGCCGGTGATCCGGGTAACGTTAGGGCGCAACATGGCCACAGCGCGGGCAGGAAAGGGAACGATTTACATCGGGGCGTTGCTGTGTGCGAGTTTCATCGCGGAATTTATATGTCGTGTCTAGTTTAGAGAGAGGGGGGCGGGGGGGCATGGTGTCTGTAAAGAGTAAAGAAGTAAAACACGAGCTGTTTGTGTGTTTGGGGGAAATCCAGCCTGGCTGCACAGCTTGATCTGGGGTCTGTTTACATTCTGGAGGGAACAGACGTGTGTGTGTGTGTGTGTGTGTATGTGTGTGTGTGTGAGAGCTGTACATCACACCAGGGTCATGGTGAAGTGGCTCAATGTTACAGAGACTCATGTGAAGTTGTAGGTCAGAAATGTGCTGGATGTGGACCGGTGTGGTAGAAATGTCAAAAGTCATGAAAACTAATGCGAAGAGTTTCTCAATTAATATCACACATGTGTAGATAACCATCCACAAATATCATAGATATGTACAAGGTCATGTAAACTAGTATTATAGAACTGTACATAATAGTGTAAAGTTCAATTATAAACTCGTAGACGATCTTGTAGCTCAATCGTGAAGAAATGTAAACTAGTATTGTAGAAAGTTTAATGTTAAAGTTGGCCAGGATCGTGTAAATCCATCTTGTAGAAATGTAAACTAGTATTATAGAACTGTACATAATAACGTAAAGTAAATTATAAAGTTGGAGACGATCGCGTAAATCCATATCTTGTAGAGATCTAAACTAGTATTATATGATTGTGCATAATAGTTTAAAGTTAAATTACAAAGTTGGAGATGGTTGTGTAAATCATTATTGTAGAAATGTAAACTCGTATTGTAGAATTGTACATAATAGTGTAAAGTTAAATTTATAAAGTTGAAGAAAATTGCGTAAATCCATATTGTGGAAGTATAAACTAGTATTATAGAATTGTACATAATGTAAAGTTAAACTATAAAGTTGGAGACAATCACATGAATCCATCTTGTATAAATGTAAATTAATATTGTACATAATAGTGTAAAGTAAATTATAAAGTTGGAGACAATCAAGTTAATCCATCTTGTAGAAATGTAAAGTACGTAGTTATTATAGAACTGTACATAATAGTGTAAAGTTAAATGATACAGTTGAAGTCGATCGTGTAGATCCATCTTGTAGAAATGTAAACTAGTATTATAGAATTGTACATAATAGTGTAAAGTTCAATTATAAACTCGTAGACGATCTTGTAGCTCAATCGTGTAGAAATGTAAACTAGTATTGTAGAAAGTTTAATGTTAAAGTTGGACCGGATCGTGTAAATCCATCTTGTAGAAGTGTAAACTAGTATTATAGAATTGTACATAATGTAAAGTTTAACTATAAAGTTGGAGACAATCGCATGAATCCATCTTGTATCAATGTAAATTAATATTATAATATTGTACATAATAGTGTACAGTAAATTATAAAGTTGGAGACGATATTGTAGATCAATCTTGTAGCAATGTAAACTAGTATCATAGAATTGTACAATGTTAAGTTAAATTATAAAGTTGGAGAGAATCAAGTTAATCCATCTTGTAGAAATGTAAAGTACGTAGTTATTATAGAACTGTACATAATAGTGTAAAGTTAAATGATACAGTTGGAGTCGATCGTGTAGATCCATCTTGTAGAAATGTAAACTAGTATTATAGAACTGTACATAATAACGCAAAGTAAATTATAAAGTTGGAGACGATCGCGTAAATCCATATCTTGTAGAGATGTAAACTAGTATTATGGAATTGTACATACTAGTGTAAAGTTGTGGCACTGTACGTTTCTCACCCTCCATGTGAAAGGCCTGGGTTTGATTACCACCCAATGCCCAAATCCCCCGCCACTGGATACAGTGCCAGTCCCAAGCTCTGATAAAATTGGAAGGTCAGGAAGGCCATGCGGCGTTAAACCTGTGTCATGTTGTGCGGATCGGACGGTCCGCTGTGGCGACCCCTTGACGAGAGAGCAGCTGAAAAACTAACAACAACGTAATAGTGAGAAAGTAATTAGAAAATTGGAGACAATCGTGTAAATCCTTCTTGTGGGAATGTAAAATATTTTGTAACTCTTGTGGATCCTATAAATACGCACATCCCTTTTCATCATACTATAAAAATCTAGATGATCATGTCGACGAATCTTATGTTGCTCATGTTAACTTTTGGTTTCAGATGGTTGTGTAGATTTATAGAAATATATATCATGAGGCTTAATCATATAGAACTGTAGACAATGATGGTATAAAAAAATCTTCTAGAAATGTCGATTTAGAATCTTCTAAACTCATTTTATGTAGAACACCTCGATAAATAAGAATATTATGGACAAGTTTTTTTTCTCATAACTTAATTCAAAAACTGAAACTTTCATATATATTCTATATTTATTACATATCAAAAGGAATTTTCAAGCCTTTCTGTTTTAATTTCGATGATTAAGGCTTACAGCTCATGAGAATCAAAACTCTCAAAATATTAGAATATCTTCTTTTGAGTTTTCGAGTACATTTTAATTAATTAAATACGATGTATCTCTCAGACTAGTTTGGTACCTGCAACCACAATCATGAGGAGAACTTTTTCGATGATAGTCCTTAAGATTTACTGTGAAATGTAGACAGAGGTGTAAAGTGATGTAAAAGAAATGTAGACCCTTGCGTAAACAACTGAAAAAATATAGAAGACGGGTAACTATTATTATATATATGTAGGTCATTGTAGAAACTGACTGTATAAACTAATTATAAAAATGTGGGCCATCACATAAATGTAGACTTCAATGTCAATCATATAAACTTTTGTCTGAAACGTTTACAATGGCTTACACTGTTATTGTACAAATGTTGACAGTACTGTAAAGTATCATTATAGAAATATAGATGGTTGTGTAAATTGTGTAAATTGTAGATGATGGTGTAAACTAATGTTATAGAAACGTATACAATCGTGTAAACTAATTCGATAGAAATGCAGACGATCAGGTAAACTAACGTTATAGAAAAGTATATAATCATGTAAACCGAAGAGGGGAAATCTAGACAATGTTGTAAACTAATGTTATAGAAATGTATGTGATGTAAAATAGTGATACTGCTGTCACAGTGATTTAGATCAGCAGTTCTCAAACATATTCTAACCTTTAACTATATATACACATTTCTACTACCTCTCAAAGGTTTGGGGTGACTTTCTAACTCCATGATGGTTCCTGATTTTTATTTCTTTCTACATCGTAAAGCAATCCTGAAGGCGTCCAAAATATACAATAATCTCCTTCGAACAGTTAATGTTGAGACGTGTCTGCTACTCATGATCACAAATAAAGCCTTCACAACAAGTTGCTGGTTGTTAATTGGTGATTTCTGAGGCTGGTGACTCTAAATGAACTTCTCCTCTGCAGCAGAGGTACGTTTTGGTCTTGATTTCCTGGGAAGGTCTTCATGAGAGCCAGTTTCATCATGAAGCTTGATGAATTTTGCAGATGCACTTGACACAATACTGTTCTTGCAAAAACTGTTCCAGAACAGCTGACCTCTGTGTCTTAAAAGAACAACTGACTGTTGTTGTTACACAATTACGTAATTCCATATGTGTTATTTCATAGTTTTGAAATCCTCAACATTGTTGTCGAATGTAGAAAATAAGTCACTAAACAAAAGCAAAGAAATTTGCAAGTATTCCCAAACACACACACACACACACACATATATATATATATATATATATAAATTTTTTATAAATATATTATTATTCCGTGGTCTCAGTCAGTTCAGGTTTATTCCATAAGCTCTGTACAGTACAGATGTACAGTAATATTCTTTGCGTTTATTGAAACCATAAACATTTCCGTTCGTGAACTTTCCATTACTGCTGTTACTAATAAACCACTCGTTTCAGATTAATGTTCGGGTTAATTGACCAAACAAGGAGCTAAAATAACTACAAAACCCTTAAAAAATCCTTTGTCTGTTTTCCATATCAGACAGTACAGAAGTGTCCTGGAAGCGTTCTGTACAGTCTGAGTAATTACTATGTCATGATATATCTTTCCTTTTTCCTCATACTGTGCTCTTTTGTTTTGTTCGTCTACAGTTTTCAGTGTTATTGGCTTTGACGAGTTTCATTATTAGCTGGTCTCTTTCATCATGGCCATTTCTAGTTCTGTTTGTAACGTGGTTAGCAGCTCTGCGTGTAAAATATGTTCAGTATGTCAGTAATGTTGAGAGCATCATCCTGTACCATACCTTTCCTTCCTCTGTCGCGGTGGTTTTTACTGGGCTTGACATACACAGTTTGATTGCGGTGATTTCCCAATTCGAAGTCATTTGAATTGAAAACGGGAGATGTACAGATAGGGGGTGAGTACGTGGCTACATTTACACAGCGAACAGATTTCTTTCGCTGTCATCTGAAACAGATCGGGTATGGATAAACAGCTCGGATTGGGTGTTGGTTTTTGTTTTTCCTCTGCTGATGTGTGAGATATGAATCTCCAAGTCAGACATATTTGATGTCTGGTCTTTTGAATGTCATCTAAACACTGAGATTTGATTTTTCCAGGGTTTGATTCTGTGTAATTGTTGTCATGGTTAGGCGATATGTTAGAATCCGAATCCTGTATCAATCGGTCATTCGTCATTTGTGTGTGAATATATTTAAACAGAAAAATCTGTTCTGTCTCAAAAGATTATTATGAATTGTTGATCCAGGCCTACAGTGTAAGTGCAGCCATTGATCTTAGACACCAGGTTAATTCAGGATTTGTCTGTTAGTGAGCTAACTGGTTCGGTCTTGGGCCCAAGCCAAACGTAATTTCTTTCACCCCGAACGAAATCTGCTATAAATCAAGCGCAGACAAGCTCACGAATACTCCAGTCTGACTTCATGATCTACTGCCTCCCTGACCTTTAGTTTCACCCGAGTAAAACTTTCCCTAAAGAATCCTCTCAGTGTAGGTTTGTCCAGTGTTGGGAAATATTTCTTGTTTTTAAAATGGTTCTTTGTTTTTCTTTCTTTTTTTTGTTCTTCACTTCATCAGCGTGGAACCACTTTTACCCGAGTCAGGAATCGTTGCTGACATCGAGGTGGACAGCATCCTCACATCCGATTCGGACACCTTCTATCAGCTCAAGAGTCAGCCCATTACAGTCAGGTGAGTTTCCTATACGTTCTAATGCACATGGTGGAAAGGGATGTGAGCGGATACGGAGGAAGAAGAAGAAGTTTGTGAGGTTTAATCATATGACTGACACACATGCTGGGATAATTTGGAATTAATTACGGTAAAAAAAAAAAATACTGTTATGCAAAAATATTAAGTATAATGAATTTTCAAGTATTTTAGCTCTAAAAACGCTGTAAGTTCAGTCATACGTAAAAATCTTTACTTCAGGTTCACTTCATTTTGTGTTGTGTAGCAGTTCTGGCTAGCTCTCCTTTTCACTCAGAAGACGCAAAGCCGCCACCACCCACAGCGAGCCAAAAGTGCTATCCACCCTCTTCTGCATACATAAGCTTGCAGATTCTGAGGATTTACATAGTGTCTCTCTGATTGACATCGAGCAGGGCTAGTTTGAGTCTTTCGGACTCCTGATCTTGCAAGGAGCTGAGAATCAGAGCAAGATGGTGATTTGATTCAATTTTTAGGAATTGTGTGTTGTTGTTGTTTTTTTTTTAATCAGTTTGATAACACAAATGTTTAATGTCTGATTGTCTCAAGCAGATATATTTCTCACACTTCTAAAAATATCTAATAGGAATTAAATTGCTGTCTAACTTGAAATTTTTTTTTTAAGTCTAAGCAAGTTTGTAGGTGGCAGTATTTCAGCAATCGCGTATAGACTTAAATATGGAAGAAATAGCCATACTTTCACAAAACGCAGAAGATGGGCACAGTTTTCTGTCAAGACTGTGGGATATTTTTAAGGAATTGGTCAATTTTAAAGAGTTTTCACATTTGAGTGTTTACCTTAATAGTTCAAAAAGTCTGAATCGATTCTGAATCAAAAACTGACCGTACGAATGTGATTAAATTGCATTTTATAATAAATCTCACAGCTCTACAAATTTGTTTTTACCAGGTATATTTGCTGAAATGCTAATGAAATGCTTCATACCACGTGTTGCTGATTTTTTTTTTTTTTTTTTTTTTTTTTTAAACGTTACAAAAGCATTAATTTTCTATATAAATATTTTTGTTCCATAATAACTTTTGTTCCACGCTCGAGTATATAGTTGGTATCAGTAATGCAAATAAGGAAGAATCAATACTCTTGCAAAACACGAGTATTTGCAGAAGGTTCTCTCATGTATTTTTTAAGAATTTGTCACTTTTAAACAATTCGGCATTAGTAAATTCATTTCAAGTTAGTGTGAACAGATTCTGAATCGAAAACTGATCAATTGAAGATCAGTTAAATTATAGGGATTTGAATCACCAGGGACCTCCTGATTCGATATTATCACGATACCCAAGTAGCGATTTGATTGGTATTGCGATTCAGTATCACGATTCGATATTATTATTTTTTTCTTGAGTTTGATACAATTTTAAACGAACTTAGAAAATAATTTGCTCCTACCACACATGACGCTGTGCTGCCTGCCAAAGTGTGAATAGTTTAGAGAGCATCGCCTGTAGGATTATAGAGGAACTGCAGCATTTTACCACCTCAAATGCAAACATTTAAATAAACAAATCATTTAAAAATTAGGTTATGGAGTCAATGTTGCAGTACACGAATTGGCACACAAAAGAATCGCGATATCAATTTTTTATTAAATTGCATAATTGTTTAAATCTCATAGCACTAATGGCCATGTTTGAGATTTAAATAGATAATTAATGTTTATAGAGCAAGCACTTATAATCGCTAATAAAGTTTGTTGAGATGAGTAATGTAGTGCCTGAGAGGGAAAGGACGTGGGATGTGAAAGCAGGATTAGTTTAGGGAGCAGTCAGCTTCAATTTTTATTGACTTAACCTAGGTGAACTTTGACCTGTGAAAGAACAAGTCTTGGGATTGTGGACAGGATTGCAGTGTGTTTGGTCGGTAAAAAAACATGAGAAGCTGCTTACTGTTAAGCATCAGTGACATTGTGTGTTTGAGTATTGGATAAATACCGCTTGACACGCCAGTTATTGATTAAGCTTGTGTTTTGTAGCTAAGTGATATTTAAAAAGTTTTCTGCTTCGCTCCATGGTTGTGTGTATAACAGTCAAGGTTGGTACAGAGATCCACTACATATTACGCCACAGGCTAAACTCTGAAATCAGACTCCATGCTTCTCCATGCATCCTTCTTTCTTCCCCAATCCAAGCCTATAAAAACAGCCCTGCCCCGGTGTGGAATTTTTGCCGTCAGACTGAAGATTTGATTACGCCTGATTGACTGAAGTGTTGCGCAACTACACACCTTTCAAAGGTCAGAGAAGTGTTTGGGAAAGTCGTCGGGCTGAACCCGCTCTCAGCTGTGAGTTACGAACGCTCTGCCGCTCTCTGACTTTGCATACTTCGGAGCTGAGCGTGTGTGAGCACATCTGCTTGCTGTTGTTGTTGTTGTTGCCGCTGGCTGCTTAAAGCTCTGGGACTTCCCACCGTGACTCAGCACAGCGCCGGACCTATTAGGAAGAGAGACGCGGGGCTTTTTTATGGGAAATCCGACACTTTGGACACATTTCAGGCTCGTGTGTGTGCACGCGTGTGTGTGTGGGTTTTTTAATTTTTTTTTTATCTAATTAATTTTTTTGTGTGTTCAGTTTTGGGAGGGTGGCTTTTCTGGATTTGTTTGGAGGTTTATGCTGGTACATTATGTACCAGACGGATGTTTTGGCTTTTCTAGTTCGTTGAAAATCTCTTTTTTTTTCTTTCTTTTCTTTTCTTTTTTTTTTTAAACAAGGTTCAGACTCTTTCCATCATGTGGAATTCTGTGGTTTGACAGCAAGCCATCATCATTTTATTGTAATTAAAACAGCGTGCATCCAGAAGAAGCACTGTAGAAATCAGATTTTCTTTTCCATCATATTCATTTAAAATACGTTCCTTTTGTCTTTGCAGAAACACAATGGTAGATTTGTTGAAGATTAAGGCTTAGTGTTATGCATAATTGATTTTACTCACAGTGAAAGTGGTGAAGTGAAAGCAAAGATTTTGTAAGTGAAAGAACTCTAGGGTGTGTATGTGTTCGTATTTGTGATGTCGGAGTTAATTGCCTTTAAAAACTATCAAAGTGCTTTTAAGTGCTGCTTTTGTAGGCTCCAAACCTGAAACTAAAGCAATCATTGAAAACTTAAGCTAAGATTTAGAATCAGGTAATCAGCCATAACATTAAAACCACCTGCCTAATGTTGGGCAGCTCCCCCTTGTGCTGCCAAAACAACTCGGAAGTGTGGACTCTGCATGGCCTCTGAAGGTGCGCTGTGGTATCTGACACCAAGGCGTTAGCAGCAGATGCTTTAAGTCCTGCAAAATGTGACCATCCTACATACTGCTTTTTTAAATGTGGGATTTTCATTCGTAGTGCATGTTGTATATATTACATTAGAATAAGCGGATGGATCAGAGCTGTTTTGGTGGCACAAGAGGGACCTCAACTATATTAGGAAGCTGGTTTAATGTTATGACTGATCGGTGTTTATTTTTGACATAGTGTTTTACCCTTTGACACGAGTAAGATAATTGATGCTGTTTACATGTCATGTAGGGGTGTGTCTATAAAATGATTGACAGGATAAGCACAAAACACCGGGTGGAAGGATTTTCAAATAGTGTTTCACACCCATGTAATTCACTTGGAATTTAAAAAAATAATAATGTCAGATCAGTTTCTGCGTTTTATATCTAACTCAAAGCAGTTATATTAATAAAGAGAAGCTGATTTTAGATCAGTAGTAATTTAAATTCTAGTAGACACCGACGTATTACATTAATTCATTTTCCAGATTTGTTTATCCGGATTGCTTATAATTGAGAGAGAATTAAAAACTAGGCAATAACGAATGAATCGTTTTGCCTACTGACAGCCCTGGGATTTGAACTCATCACCACCTAATCGCTAACTCAGCCTCTTAAATTCTAGCAGTAATGTGATGGCACAGGATGGTGCTCAAAGCGGTAACCTACACCATTTTTGTTCCCCCTTCCATTAGTGGCTCACTTGCCCCCGCTGCTCCTGCTGTGACCCTGAGTACGTCCGCCATGTCCTCACGGGTGTTACTGAGGCAGGAGCTGATGAGGCAGCAGGCGCAGGACCAGGAGAGGAGAGAGGCCCAGCAGCAGGCGTCCAGCGCTCAGCTCAGGCCTCTGGACTCCACTCCCGCCATCTCCGTCTCGTCCTCTCTGCCCAACGCTCGTCCGACGACCACGCAGGTCCCGGTGGAGATCCTGAAGGTAGGTGGGCTGGGGGGGTCTACCCCCTAGAGCAAGTTACATACTGCTTTTTTAAAAGAGATTTTCATGTGTAATGCATCATGTTGGATATATTACATTAGAATATGCACCAAATTATAATCGAATAAAGCAACTCTTTTTAAAAATGCATACATCTTTAGTCCAGATACGATTATAAAGTGTGGATTAAGCAACTAATCATATTTGTTCTGCTACTCCTCAGGTGCAGACTCACCTGGAAAACCCGACTAAGTATCACATCCAGCAGGCACAGAGGCAGCAGGTGAAACAGTACCTCTCTCACACCCTCGGAAACAGAGTGGCCAGTCAGACGCTGGCCGTGTCGCCCTCGCCTCAATCAGGCTCCGCCCCCGAACTGGCTCCGGCCGCCAGCAGCACTCCCAGCAGCCCGCTGGCCGTGCTTAGCCTCGGCTCAAATAAAGAGGAGGTAATTTCTAAACTATGACAAACTCCGATCTGTTACAGAAATCCCATATTTGCGTATGTCAGATTTTAGGATCTCGATAAAATTCAATCGTACTTTCATTCACAGTAGTGTAAAAGGTCCGTGTGTCGATGTGGATTTTAGTGGCCAGAAATCCATGTGAAACAATAGTTAACAAAACAAAGACTTTTTCACACAGTTTGTGGTTTGCTTGATTTCCCTGCATTTGGATAAAGTATGCGTTTTCATTTGGATTAGAAGGTGCTGCACGTACTTTGGCAGAAACCTGTTCTTTGGCATGCCGTGTAGTGTTAATAGGTTTAAACAAAAATACGGCACCATGCAAAGTGAAACGTCATTTAGGCTGTGCGTATACTTCATGTAATACCACATGTATGTTACTCGTACTGACAACTTTGCTATTTTTTTTATAGACGTGCCAGAGACAGCGATTTTCAATAATATCTAGATTAACATCAAACGTAATATGATGTAACATAAAACCTGATAAAAGATAAACAAAAATAAAGGAAGTCTAATATGATAATATAAATAAGAAGATGGCAAACATTCAGTTGAACGTCTAATAGAAGTCTAGTATTTAGGCAATATATTGCTGCGTGAATAGTTTTATGTGTATTTAAAACTTCTGCTGTTAGTAATATACAGTGTTTCCCACACAGAGTATACTTGGGCCACTTGCTGACCTTATTTAAAAATCTGTCCATCTGCCATCTACGATCGATGAACTAGTAGCAGACATTTAGCTCTCGCGCTAACAGAATAAACAGGTACATTAGCTGTAGCGCGAGTGCGGTTTACTGAGAGGTGGTAAATGCAGCGGATGTCAACTGCCGTAAAACTGTCGCACTTTCTGCAGAGAAAGACGGTTTCGCCCAGTGAA
Source organism: Leiocassis micropogon (assembly GCA_028565275.1). NCBI lineage: Eukaryota > Metazoa > Chordata > Actinopteri > Siluriformes > Bagridae > Leiocassis > Leiocassis micropogon. The sequence goes on along the minus strand of JAOVVA010000032.1, from coordinate 13,556,888 downwards.
CGGGCTCTTCTTTAAAAAAAATATTCAAAAACACAGGAGGATTAAAGTTTTAAAACTCGAGAAAACAACCATAAAAACATTTGATCTTATGAATCTATTTCTTTGCAATCCATTTTTGAATTTTATATACAGTATGGACACTTAATCCAGCACTAAAAATAGTTATTTTATTGATTATTTTATTGAATTAATTGGTAATTGAGCACACTATCTAGTATGTACAGTACTGTGCAGAAGTCTTATCACCCTGCGTTTTTCAGTACAAACTTTGTTATAGATTTTTTTAATGACTTTTTTATGATTATTGAGTGAGTACAAAAACATTGCTGATTTTCAAGCATCAAGTATTCCAGTACAAAATTAAAAGTTCCAGAAAAACATTTGTATGCCGGCAAAGACAGCAGCACATTATATAAGCGAACACCTTTTAAACCAAAAACTAAATGGAAATTGTCGGGTGTTGCATGCAAAAAAGAAGCAGACGCCTCAGTCAGAAGTCGTCTGTAGAACTCCGGGTGGTTCTGCAGGACGCTCAGTAAAACTTAGTAGTTCATTCCGTTATAAAACTGCACAAATCATACCTGAGACTAAAGGGTTCTTACAGCCTCACACCAAATACTCACATTGTTTCATTAATTACTGTTTAGTTTGCTTTATAGGTTTTTTTTTTTTTTAGATGTTTTTGAAGGCATCCTTTCTCTACAGAATTTATTTGCAAAGTCCTGTATATTAACAACATAGCCACGCGCATTCACGTGCACACGAAACACGTAATTTGCCGAGCATGACGAGCAGTGGTGTTTTTTTCAAATATATATATATATATATATATATTTTTATCCTTACCTTTTAAACATCGACAGAAATGAATGTCCTTGTTTATTGATGTATAATTATATATATATATAAATATATATATATATATAGAGAGAGAGAGAGAGAGAAGAATAATTTTTTTCCCTTTAAATATACATTTTTGTTGATTTCAGCAAAGGGAAAGGGGCTGATGCTTTGCTAGTAAGCAGAATTGTTTGTGGCAGGAGTAGATTAGTGGTTAAGGTGTTGGACTATAGCTGGGCCCTTGAGCAAGGCCCTCAACTTTCAACTGCTAACATCACACTGGATAAAAGGTGTCTATCAAATGGCATTCATTTAAAGGGAAATTTATGCAGTAAAATATAAATATTAGTTTTCCCAACCCTAAAAAAAATTAGTAAAGAAAGTGTTTCCGGAACTGCTTGACTTTGTTCAGAAGCCCATCAGCAGCCTGATGCAGGATATTTCAGCCTTCAGCTTTATCACTGATGTTTGGACTAGCATTGTCAGTCGAACATCTCTCACTATTTTAACTCCCCAGAAGATGGATGAGGATCTTTTCACATCTCTGACATTATGTTGTCTTAAACAACACATTGTATCCTTAATAACTGCTTCTAAGTCGTTCCGAATTGCCTCTGAACCGTCCCTGTTGTTCTGTTCACAACTTGATGCGAGTCGAAAAGCTAACTAGCTTCAAATACAGGGCTGTATCCTGAATCCCTCTCTAACCCCAGATCAAGGGAGCCTGGAACAAGTGTCTGGTGTCTGGAACAAGAGATTGTACACCCTACATATAGCGCACCAGCTTTCCATATAACACTATTTGGGATTCAACCCAAATATTATATTCATTACAGCAGCATTCGCTCATTTGTGATGTTGTTTAAAAAAGTTAAGTATCACGTACAGTAAGTGCCTCTGATGTAGTTAGTTTTCAAATTCCAGTCTATAGTATTCATCTTGAGTACCAATGTGTAGAGTTTCCCTATTACTTTACCTCCTTGAATTCGAGTACAGTGTGAACACATGTCTGAATGCGCGCGCCTTTATGCTTGAATAATGTCTAGGGTTGTGGAGGGAACTGTGCCGTAGTCAGGGTTTTTATGACCTATTAAAGAACAGGAACTCAAAACTTCTCTTATTGCTCAGTGGTTCCACATGTAGCGTTTTGTCAATCAGAGATTACTGCTAGCCTAAGAAGGCTTAGAGGGTAATGTTTCGATATGATCCTATTATGGAATTTAATTCCGAAGCCGGCATCTGATGCACGTCATCAGACTACTATGTTATGTTTAAATGAATTGCAGATTTCTAATCAGATTTCTTACTTATCCTCCACAAGTACACTCTCATTCAAACTGCAAATCCTGGCTTCCAGTCACACATACAGAAGTAAAAGACGGTGAAATCTGCAGAGTATATCCCAATCTTTTTTGAAAGGCGCGGTAGGAGAGCAGGATCGGCCCTGAGGCCAAAACTGCTCCTGTGCTGTTAAATCACGTGGTTCGATTACTACTCTGGAATGGGGGGCGCTGGTGTCTCAGTGGTAGGTTTCTTGCCTGCCATGCGGAAAGGCCCGGGTTCGATTCCTAGCCAGTGGCCAAACCTCCAACCCCTGCATGCAGTGCCGGTCCCAAGCCTGGATAAAATGGGAGGGTTTCGTCAGGAAGGGCATCCGGCATAAAAACCTGTGCCAAGTTATTGTGCGGACTGGAAATTCCGCTGTGGCGACCCCTTGCCAGGAGCAGCTGAAAGACCACCAACAACATAAAGCACGTGTGTGCAATTGTGAACGGAATACAGTAGTAATTTGGTATTTAAGATACATAAACGCTGATATTTGCATCGCATAATATTTGACTTGCTTATTTAGATTTGAATTTGTAAAATTTTAAAGGTCCTATATTTTACTTTTTTTTTTCTCTCAAGGTAACGCAGGTCTCAGAGTTCTACAAAGTGTGTGTGTTAATGATCCAGCTGAAATACGCCTTACAGAAGATCAGAGCGACAAGCAGGGATGAGCCACAACCTCCCTAACAATGGGAAGGGGCTGTTCTTGTATGAGGTCATAATAGGGTGACAATGTAATTGGCTTGTTTAAACCCTGGTCAATACAAAAATGAAAAAAAAAAAAAGATAGAAAGCATGGAGTGTTTTTTTTCCCCCATCATGTTTTTATTGGCAAATGCAGTTTAGAGAACCATCTTAATGTCTAACGTGCGATTACATTTGACAGAAATTGCCGTAAATATTCAGGCAAATTTAGAGGAATTGTAATTTATAAAAAATCGTGCCATTTAGTGATGGTTATATTATTTCTCTGTAATGAGCACCTTGCTCTTCGTATGTTTTCAGCCATAGATGATTGACATAAAAATAACCATAAATATTTAGGGGAATAATTAAAACCAAAAAAATATTGTTCCATGTAATGAGGGTTATATTATTTCTCTGTAATGAGCACCTTGCTCTTCGTATGTTTTTAGCCATAGATGGTGACTTGATGTGTCTATAGTAAGTGTAAAAATGTCTGATTTACACATTGCTGTTGAAATTCCATTAATTGCTAAATAATGGTATTGACACAGTATATGTTTATTAACTATTAAGTAATCTGCAGCAGCTTTGATCTGTATAATCAAATAAAAACACATTTGTGGACAAAGAAAATATGGCTTAGCTGCAAATTGCACAACCTATTAATGAGCAGTCAGACCTCCTATAATTTATCATCTGCACTACAAAACAATGCAAGCTTAATCTTTAAATAAACCCAATTTAGAGCCAAGACGCCCTAAGCTATTTAGTAATTAATGCAACTGCTCTAATAACGGAGCAGCAGTGTGTCTAGTTCCTTTAGCGGTATGTTCAGTTCCCTCTGTAAATACAATAGCACGCTTTGTCAGGTCCTTGTGAAGTTGGCCAGCCCCTCTCGTGCGCTCTCTGTTCAGTGCCACATTGTGCTGGTAAATATCACACCAGCAGCCCAATGGGCGCCTGCACACTTAGCACGCTTTGTTGGTTCGGCTATTAAAGCTGTGCGGCTCCTTAATAAACCGGAGTGTGGCCTTCACCCAGGCTGTTGCAGATCCAGACCATGAAGTACATTCTATCTAAGGTTAATGTTTTTGTCTGGTTAAGGCATCTAATGAGCTGTAATATGGTTTAGATGATGTTTAAAACGACCTGCTGTATGTCTCATGGCAGTGTGGCCGGTGTGTCACCATGAAACCGCCGCGCTCCGGGTTTATTTTAGACCTAGAAGCCTTATGACTCAGCTCAGACACTGACCAAGTCAGGGACCGTTACGTTTAAATGTCAGGCAGCTGTAGTTTCTTTATCTGCTCGACTAACTAATCGTTTTTGTTTCCATACAGATCGACGGCGTGATCGATGACATCATCAGCCTGGAGTCGAGTTTGAACGACGCCGAGTTCATGACGCTGATTGACACCGGCCTGCAGCTGCCCAACACGGTATGTCATAGTGTCCCCCCCATTCCCCCCGCCAAAAAAAACACCATGGCGGATGAAACCTTCCTGATTCTAAAGCGCTCCTCAATCAGAGCAAGTCGTTACAGAAGGGTTAATGTGATTTTAAGGTGTATGAATTAATTTATGGATCGATTTGCTCGACTGTTTGTTAAGAGGCAAGTACTAAAAGAAACTTGTACTTTTTGACATGGAGAAGGAAACACATCATGCACTTCCTGTTCAAGTGTCAGGAACACTATTATTAGGAAACTGTGAAAGATATGGACCTGGAGTGAGTATCAACCTAGAAACATGCCTGTGCTCATGATCTAGAATGCAGACCAGGAGTCTGAGATGTTTATCTTTTTTTTTTTTTTTCTTTGTGTGCGACAGAACAAGTAGCCAAAAATAACACAGAAAAACGAGCATTTCCACCAGTTCTGCTTGAAGGAGCATGGAAGAGGGTTTAATAATAGCATCGGTGTCATTGTAGTTGATGTACCAGATAGATGGTGGACGTTTAAGCGATTTCACAGTAATGACCACGAAACACAAGTCTAAATAGTAACTTAGTGTCTAGAGTTCTTGGTTTATCACTTTTAAAGCATACAATTTGCGTTCAGGTTCACCATTTCATAGAAAGAAGTGCTGAAATGTTAAAACATTTATTTATTTATTTATTTATTTTTATTTGAAGGTGATGATTGTGATCAGCACCAATACGTAAATAGGCTGTAATATTCAAGCCGTGATTGATTTTTATTATCTATAATACAGTGGTGGCTCCAACGGTTAAGGCTGTGCGTTACTGGGTTACTGATCGGAAGGTTGGGGGTTCGAACCCCAGCACCCCCAAGTTGCCACTGTTGTAAAAATAATTACATGTGACAAAGAATTAAATTATTATTATTATTATTATTGTAACACTTGGCTCCGACCAAGTAATCTGATTGGACGAGAGGCATTCCATGAGTGGTGATAATATACGGTAACAGCACTGGGACATCTAACGATATGTACATCTCCATGTAACAGATGTTCTAATAACCATTTATGACACTAACTGTGTCCTCGGTGTTCTACAGCGTTCTACACGGGTGAATATAGGTCTGTACGGTCCGATGTATTAAGGAGAGAGCAGCTGCAGCATAAAACACCTCTGATAATGAAGGGCACAATTTGTTGTGTGAAACAAGGCGCTGTACACCCTACATAGCGGTCTAACTTTCCATTAAATATCATAAGTCTCAAGCGGCGCCTCATGCCTATGACCGCGTCGCCGCCGTGCTGTTATTCATCTCAACAGCACTCCGTTTTGTGTGATATTGCTTAATTAACTAGCCCTTAGCATGCCTAGTTAATGCCTAGTTCCCCACACCATTACCCACCTTCACCAGGCCGGACCATTCACACAACCATGCGTTTCTGCTGTTGGCACCAAATTCCAACCGGACCATCCTTGTTGCGTAGCAGGAACTCGAGATTAATCTGACCAGACCAGACTACGTTTAACGTTCTGGGTTTTACGTTTACAGTCTTCAGCTGTCCGGTCCGGTCCTGTGCACCGTCAGCTTTCTGCTCTCGGCTGACAAAAGTGAAACCTGACCTGGTCTTTGGCTGTTGTAGCCCTTCCACCTCTAGCTTTGACCTGTTGTGCATTCTGAGATGCTTTTCTGCTCACCACGCCTGTACCGTACATTTTTAGGTATTGTTTATGGCACCGTTCTGAGAAAACTCTAAAGACTGTTGTACATAGTGTAAATATTGCAGAAGGTCCCAGAGCCAGTTATAGAAATATTCACAAAATTACTGTGATCACATTTTTTCCCTCATTCTGATGGTTGATGTAAACATTACCCAAAGCTGCTAACCCATATATTTTTTTTCTTTACACTGCTGCCACACACACGATTGGTCGATCAGATAATTTTAAGAATATAGAGTATTATTTGAATGATTGACATCTTGTAATTTATATATAACCTTAGAAGTCTTTTTTTTTTTTCCTTTTATGCCTTTGCTTGTCTTAACAGTGTAGAATAAAACAGTTTCCTTCCTAAGTCCATGTTTTCTATCCTAAATTTTTGGCATCATCAAAGGGGAAAGCTTGTGTTTAGAGGCAGAGACGCGATTGACCAGCCAGACGTCGAATCAGACGTTCGTACTTAAAAAATAAATAAACAAATGATCACGAAAAGAATTCTTTTAAGAAAGATAGCTATGATCGAAACATAAGCTGCTTAACTTGACTCTGAATATACGTAACTTTCTCTTAATTTCAGCATTTAATTTCCCTCAGATTTTGTTTCTGAAGTCACAAAAATACTTTGTAGTAACTGAAAAAA
>JAOVVA010000032.1:13523943-13547834 GCA_028565275.1 Leiocassis micropogon | reverse complement strand
TATATATATATATTGAGAAAAAAAAAAGTATATAGATAAGGGGAGGGGGGTTCGCACTCATTGCAAAACATTTCCTAGCAAATTATATATTATCTGTTTTCTTATATATAAACCATTTTGACCATTAATCACAGCTCTACGCCATTCGGGGCGTCTGTCAGCTCGTGCACGCGGAGGGAGCGGATAGCACTGTCCTCCGAGTGTGTTACGCCGCCCCTAACGGTGCGTGAGCGAGCAGTTCGAAAAAAAAGCAGTCTGGAAGGAATTGGACACGACTAAATTAGGGAGAAAATCAGGAAAAGAAAAAAAAAAGAGTCAATCCAAGTATCTAAGAACTAGTGGGCTCTAATCACAAATTTAAGGGTTCTAAAGTCAGTGTAACGTCTGCAACCCCTGTACCACTTCCACTGAGAGTCGGTACTTTTCCAACCTCATTCTCTTGAGCATCGGGCTTTGAAATCAATTATCAACATGTAGATTTTAAATCTGTCAAAAATGTACAGTATTCATCCTGTGGCAGACACAAATAAGAAGTTATAATTTCAGACCAAAGTTTCGAAATCTTTTTGTGTGTGTGTGTGTGTGTGTGTGTTCTAAGCAGTGTAAGGTATTTAAGAAAATCTCATTATTCCATGATGATGTGAATATTTTCAGATGCTGAGGCTAAAGCTATCATCAAGGAACGGCAAAAGAAAGACAACCACAACCTCAGTGAGTTTCATCTGCTCTTGCTCTTAAACCTTTCATTGTGGTTTCTGAACCAAACTTTCATGAACTTTCACTTCGATATTCTTATTAATGCTAAAAACAGAAAGTAACCGGTGGCTGGCTTTTTTTTTTTTTTTCTTTGAGCAAAACTCATTCTTTTAAGGTAAATTGAAGTAATGTTTAAAAAAAGAAAATCAGCAACAATGTATTCCTGAAGAATGATTTAATTATCATTAGGTGACTGCAGAAATAAATAAATGAATAGTGGGGCTTTTTTTTTATTTTATTTTTTTTTACTGCTAATCAAGTTTACTTCTACACAGTTGAGAGGCGGAGGAGATTCAACATCAATGACCGCATCAAGGAACTAGGAGACCTCGTTCCCAAATCCTGCGACCCGTCAGTATCAAGCCTGCTTTGCTCCTTCCAGTTCTTTCAGTTTCTCTTGAATGTTATAAGCTTGGGATTGGATCTGGTCTAACCTGTGTTTGCCCGTTGTACTCAGTGAGATGCGCTGGAACAAGGGCACCATCCTGAAGGCGTCGGTGGATTACATCCGCAAGCTACAGAAGGAGCAGCAAAGGGCTAAGGAGATGGAGCAGAGGCAGAAGAAGCTGGAGCACACCAACCGCGCGCTGCTGCTCCGCATACAGGTCTGATCCCCTCCTCTGCTTCTTGTGTTCCAGAGCGGTTTCACAGCATGCCGTAAAGGTATCAGAAGCTACAGGCGGATCTCGGAGTGCTGTGAATCGCTCGAGGACGGTGTGGAAAGGCTTAGTGTTTGTGGAGTGATGAGTAGAGAGCCAGAAAGCGAGCTATTAAAGGAGTTTTCTTCTCTGTAGAGGTGTATTTAAGATGAAAGACGTGAAGTGAACCAAGATTTCTAACTAAAGCACCACTTTAGTTCGAAATCTTCCTTCGGGAGTTACACCGTGGTGCAATAGAGTTTCTTAAACGCTGTCAAGAGTGTACCGTCTGAGAGTGAAGAAACAGGAAGACAAAGGGATGGACTGGTGTAAGTGAAGGTAGAAAGAAATAGAAATATAGAGGCAACTGATGGGAAGAAATAAAAGGAAGAAAACTATTAGAAAGGGAATTTTAGGTACTAATTAAGAGGGAAAATTCTAAGGAAGAAAGACGAGGAATGAAATAGAAATGAAGGAAAATAAAAGAAATAAGTGAAGAAAGGAAAGAACTGAAAAGGAAAAAGTTACTAATGACTTGAAAGAAAATTGAAAGTAGGAAGGAAAATTAAGTGAAATTAATAGAAAAAGAAGAAACAAATGGAAAGAAGAATATGAGAAAAAGGAACCTGAAAGAAATAGAAAAATAGAATTAAACAAATGTAAGGAAAAACTGAAAAAAAGGAAGAGAAGAAAAAAATTTTAAATGGGGGGGAAAGGAAAGAAGGGAAAATTTAAGAAAGAAAAAGAAAAATGGAAAGGCAAAAAGATAGAAAGGAAAAATCTGGAGGGAAAATTAATAGGAATATGGAAAAAGTAAACAAATAGAAGGGAAAGACACTTTTCACAGCACTCTGAGAAAAAAGGAAAATAACTAGGAAGCAAAGAAAAGTAGAAAGGAAAATAGATAAAAAGAAAAAGCAAAGAAATAATTAAAGAGAGAGGACAAAGAAAGACAAAATAAAGAAAATGAAGACTTGAAGGGGGAAAGGCAAAGAGAAAAAGATGAAAAGCAAAAAGAGAGTTTTTTTTTTTTTTTTTACTAAAGTGATGTATATAAGTGATTTAATAAATTCCCTAAAAAAGTGATGAAGTTAGAGAGATGGGATTACAGCTGTGTGTCCTTTATTAACCCTGGTTACAGTTTTGTGTTCAGGTTGTGTGTTGGCTGGAGCTCTGACTCTGACTCAGACGTTTGATTTGTTGTTCTCTCCTTGCTCCGTATGGTTCGGGCTCAGGAGCTGGAGATGCAGGCTCGTGTCCACGGCCTCGCTCCGTCTCAGATTCCAGACGCCATCGTCGCTCAGCAGCAGCCGCAGCCACAGCAGCAACAGCTCACATCTGTACTGTCCGGCGCTGACCCTGCCCCCAAAACACTCCTCACTCTGGGCGGCCCGCCATTAAACCACACCCACGTCTCCTCGTTACTCTCCCCTCCCCCTTCCGCCTCTCCAGTGGGCGGGGTCATGACCGTCCCGCTGGACCTGGGAACGCTGACCTTCGGCGAGCTGGACGACCAAGCTTCCTCCATGTTCAGCCCCGGTCTGATGGCCGGAGAAATGGGGCTGAGCGATATCCTGATGGACGACGGCGGCGCCGACCCCCTGCTGTCCTCCGTGTCGCCTGGCGCGTCCAAGACCAGCAGTCGCAGGAGCAGCTTCAGCATGGAAGAGGATTTGTGATGTTGGACGTGAACGCAGTTTAACGCTGATTAGCAGGCTCTGTTAGCCAAAGCGAACGAACACAAGGCCCTCCAGCGCCTCCATTCCTGCTTGCAAAAACAAAACAAAACAAAAAATAAATAAATAACTGGCCAATAGAGGGCGGTGTATCCTGAGGTCAATTGTCAATATAATCATTGTACTGTAAAAGAAAAAAAGGATGAAAATGATTAAAATGCCGCATGGCTCGTGACTCCTGCGCTGATGAAGAGACGCGGTCTACAACTTTAACCTCTGTATTTAAGGGGTATCGGAGTTTACAATAAGGATTGTCGGAGCGGAGTTGTTCAGAAGACGACGTATGATGCTAGCGGACGCGCGTAGATTTTAAGCAGACGTTTTAGAATTTCATGTCTTTATCGTTCTGCCTTAGAAGCAGGAGTAGGCATTTCACACAAACGCATATATCATGTACACATTTTTTTTGTTTGTTGTTGTTGTTTTTTTTTTTTTTTTTAAACAGCACATCACAGTATTGGTGAAAGAGCAGGGATCGCGTTTTTCTGGTTTATACGCCGCACTGGATAGTGAGACATGCCCAAGTTCATTCATGTCTATAGAATATAACATATACATGGCGCTTCTTATTTAATATCCTGTCTGGACGGGATGAGTTTTTCAGATCCCGGGTCTGTTTAGTAAGAAGCATTAATTTAGCTTAAGAAATTAGACACGGGAGCGTTTGTGTTATTATAGACACATTTTCCCAGATCAACTTACGTCCTATATTGCAAGATGTACTGTGTTGATGTTTATCGTAACCACATGTCCTATGTCCAGTACGTTTTACATCAAATAATGAACCCCAGGCTGTGTTGGTCAAGTTTTTGGTTTGGATTCAGGTTTTGGAGTGTCAGTGTAGTTTAGGAAAAAAATACTTTTCTTTCATAGGATGTGATGAAATCTTCTGCCACATCAATTTGTTTGGGATTATTTCCCGGGATTTTTCGTCAGGATCTAGAATTTATAGAGAGCATGAAAAATGACGGACATGACAGATTAGCGTGGGACTAAAATGACAGATAGCAAAAATTGTCAATGTATTAATTTAATACATTAACTCCGAATTTCAGTCTACATACGAGGGGCGTTCAAGTCAAACCGGGACTTTTGATTGTCCAGAATACACTTATGAGAGTAACACTGCTTTTTAATCCCCTGCTACACTAATGCACTTATCCCTGCTTCTCACTAGTGCTTAGTGAGTTTTGTCTCTGCGATCCACTCGCTCGATGCCACCTCGTCCGGGATCGACGTGCGACCTTCTTTAAAACTGTTCAAATGGTTTTTTTTTGGGGGGGGGCGGGGTTTCTGCGCCTAAGAGTTACCTTGTCTCGCCCAAGTCTTATATGTAAATGCTGGTTCATTCTTCTGCTCATCAGAGGACAAATCCTGGTTTGACTTGAACGCCCTTGTGGAAATCACCTTACAGAGAATAATGATCAGCTAACTGGGGAAGAAGAGCACGAACAGAACCTTATACACAGTCATTCTTTTATTATTTAAAATAAATAATAAGTAAAGGCAAGGAGAAATTTTATATTACGCTGTATATAGATAGATAGATAGATAGATAGATAGATAACAAATGAAAGCTTTCTTCTCTCTCTTTTTTTTTTTAAGTATAGCTAACTCAATCTACTTTTTATTTTATAATAAAACACCATGAATTATTCTGAAGCTGCATCGGGGATGAATGTCAGTTTTGTTAATTTGAAGAAGTAGAAAAAAAACAAAACACAAAAACCAGGACAGATTTAAATGTGTGCCGGATTCCATAAATGTATATGTATGTAAGGATTAAATGTATATTTTGTATATGTTGAGGAAATGAGATCTCGCATTAATGAAACAGTTTAGTCAGTCACCGGGTGTACTGGGTGTAAAACAGTAGTGACGCCACCTTGTGGACTGAAATTAAAGATTTGAATCTAAAGATCGAGATGAATGAATTTCTGTTTGACGTTCAGCGTTTAAGGCTAAGGCGTGACTCGCCTTGTAAGGAGGTGATGTACATTATTAGATGATAATGTACATTTCCTGTACGCCAGCAACCATCGTGTCCTGAAGTAAAAATAAATAAATAAATAAATAAATGAAAATCTCGCTTCAGTTAAACAGTCGGATGTTTACGAGTGAACCGTCTTTATGCAAAAAAAAAAAAGCCAGCTGGAAACAATTTCAAGAAAGTAAATTGAGCGAAACGATAACGCTTTTAGATTCACTTCCACCTGTTTTGATGAAAGGGACAGTCACACTCGCAGTACACACACACACACACACACACACACACACACACACACACACACACACTGTTTAAGTTCAATTTCAGTTCAGTTCGATTAAATTTTATTTATAAAGTGCTTTTAACGCCCGTCATTGTCATCGTAAGTGATAATGTGTTGGTGTTGTACACGTTAAGACGAAGAGAAAATAAGCTCGAGAGGACGCGCATTTAAACCTCAAGACATGCTGTTTTTGTTTTTTTTTGAAAGATTTGCTTTCATTTCCTGCTGCGAGGTTTTTCTGGCTCCCTGCAGACGTTAACGGAGCTTGGTTTCATTACTGAAGTAACCCAAGTCAGCGCTTCCACACGCAGCACCCTGATCCTGCTCTCTTCACTTCATTTCCTTCTTCTAGGATGAAATTATGGGATGATTTTAGATCAATCGTGTATCTAGGAATAATTATTATTCTAATTGGAAAAAGATTACATTCCGACAAAGACGGCGAGGGCAGGCTGATATTATTTACACCTTTTTTTTTTTTTTTTCTTGTACAGGTTTTTTTTATCATTTTATCGTTTGCAGTGCTAACATTTATTTTAATCTCTTCCCCTTTTCTCTTTAACTTTGTTTTTAAACTTTTTTTTTTCTCTTGTAGAGGCACTTTAATTACATATTGACCCACATTCATCTCATTTCCCACATTAACTCCAGATTAATACTGTTAGGTTTGAGCTTCAGGGAGAACAGGGAAACATTTTTGTTTTTTGATTTGCAAAAACTGATGATCGGCGTTAATTTTTGCTTCCCATCTGATCCTCCCTCGCTGTCACTGCATCGGAGGATGATCGGATGTCGGAGGTTTCGCTAAATCGGCAGTTCGGATTTTAGCTGAAGTTTGAAAATGAACGGCTCGTGTTCAACACGAGTTCCATATGTGAGTGATTCATGATAGAGGCCAATAGAAAAAGCATGATTTTTATTATTATTATTATTATTATTCTGGTTGCCAGACTTCATCCAAAGTCTGTAGTTCTTCAGATTCTCCAAACTGCCTTGATGATGGTTTTATTATACTACAATAGCATTTATACTTTACAGAAAAATTGGTGACGTTAAAAGAAAAAAAAAATACTCAACCACGCCCTTTATATTAAAATGTTTGTGTTGAGTCATTCTGGTGCTCATGTGTTGGTCGGTGCTGTATTTTTATTTCTCCCGTCCTAAATTACTGGGGACGTTGTTGTAGTTAGAGGAATAACCGTTAATGCGATCTCAAATATAAAGGATAATAATCAGATTTCACTTTTAAAAACACGAATGTTCTATGTTAAAAACGAACGCTGGAGCTACAGTACTGTGTGAATGTCTTGCACCCCACATTTCTTCATATTAAATAAAACTGAACTAAACACATGGGAACGTATATTTTACTGCAACGTGCTACAAAACGCCTAAAGAACCAATTTCAAAATGTTATGTACCAACCTCAGCAGCGACCTCATTTCCCCTCTCGTCCGTTCCATCCGCTCGGCATTCAGCATCAGCAGTACAATAATCACCGGCCTGATCCTCTGTCATCATCTGCACCTGTTTATCACTGGTTTATGCCCTAAGTTAGATGTTTGGATTATTCATAGGTCACCGTGTGGCTTGACAAACAAAACACATTCCACAAAATGTGTCTAGAATCTAGAAAGCCTGAAGAATTATTCTTCAAGGCTGCATTAAAATACAAGACCGTCTGGCTCAAGAAGCAACATATAAAGAAATGAAGGGGGGTAAAGACTTTCCCACAGTACTGTAGAAGACATATTTACACCGAGTTACTTCACAGACTTGTCTCGTCCGAAAAACGTCTAGGAAATGACGAGCGTGATGATTTTAGCATTAAAGCAGAATGTACAGATGATGAGATTAAAGCGCTGCTGCATCGCTGACTTCAGGTCGAGATGTCGATGATAGAATGTTTTGGGTTTTTTTTAAGTTCATTTGTATCGCATTCTATATGCTGTTGAAGCTTTGCGTGTTAGCGTGTACCGATGCACGATATATATATATATACGAAGCAGACTCCCATACTTTTAGTAGTTTTTCCACTGGATTGTATTGTAAAGGTTTGAATGTGACATTACACGAAGAATTCTATTTTCAGATATAAAAAATAGAGTTTTTAATAATAGAAATAGAAATATAGTTTTTTGTTTTTTTTTTTGGGACGTGTCGAATATGAATTATCACTCAAAGTACCAGATGGATCGATTGTCCTGCGGGTGGAAGAGTCTGTTTGACTTCCTCAATGGGAAAATCACCAATGCCTTCCTCTTTAAAAAAAAAAAGAAAAGAAAAAAAAAACAGCGTTTTTGGCGAAGCGAAAGTGATCTCGTATGCATAAATCTGAAGTCTATGCAATACTTCGTGGCTTGCGGTGTGTGTGTGTGTGTGTGTGTGAGAGAGAGAGGGTGTCATGTGGATTGATGTGCTGTCCTGCTTTTCAGTGCTGTACAGAAGTGCATGCTTGCATCACGACTAGAGATCTACATCATATATGATAAATAGATAAATATATATATATCTATATATAATGTAGCACATTCAGAACTGTTCAACCACTTGTATTCACTCCACAGGGAGTGAATACAAGTGAATTCACTCTTCTTATATTTCGTATTATTTTGCATAAAGAAAATAACACCGTGGCATTTCTATAGACATTTTTTTGCCAATAAGTTGGAAAGACGTTACGTTCATCTATTTTTGTAATACTTGAAACCGTGTGCAATTTATGTTGCCATTAAAAAAATTCTTTTTTTTTTTTTAAGTCGGCCCTGGATTAGTTTTATTTTTCCAACCATATGTACAGGAAATATTATTAATAATATCACAATTATGACTAATAAATAAACCAGAAATGGCTTTTTATTTTCTGTATTTTTTATTATTTTTTTGGTCAGATGAATATGTGCATTAACAAGAAAGGGAGCGTCTGAACCGTGTGCTGAGCGTCTCTGTGGTTATAACTCCATGTGTTCCTTGTGTCAGAATCTTATATTTCTGTATCTTTACGGCTCAAACATGAAAACAAACATGATTCATTTCAGTTGATCTGTTCGATGTGTAGTTTTTCTTTTTTTACTTTTTATGGGAAAATATAAATAAAGTTTTGAAGTATCATCCAGGCTTGTGGAAATCATTCAGTCTGAATGGAAGAGTGTGTGTGTGTGTGTGTGTGTGTGTGTGTGTGTGTGTGAGTGTGAGTGTGAGTGTAGGACTGCAAAGTCTGGAACGAGGGGTGTGTGTTTGTGTGTGTGGGTTTGTGACTGTAAGTATGCAATGGAATATTTGTAACTAACATTTTATACAAGCAAACCAGAAGTAGTGTCTTTCCCCTCATATTTTATTTAATCTTATTACTACTGTAGCACATTTATTATCAAAAGGATGCCTTAATTTATCAAAAGATAAATAATACAATACTGTACATACGGTACCGTGCTAAAGTCTTGATTCCACCTCATTTCTTCATATTTTGCTTCCAAAGATCCAGACTTTCCTGTATTTTTTATGTCAGTCTTGAGGATCAGTTCTCCAGGCTTCTTTTTCCTTTTCTCATTTTCAGTCCAGTCCCTGTACCTGTCCACGTACGATCAATCATTCAAACATTAAAAAAAGCACAAAATTAAGGCATGACCCAGTGAGACACAGGTGCAGATGGTGACAGATGATCAGGTGGTGATTATTATACGGCTGATGCTGAATGCTTTTTAAATGGTATCATTGCAATGGCACTTGGCAGCCTCACTCACTCACTCATCTTTTATACCGCTTTATCCTGTATTCAAGGTCATACACACACTCATTCACACACTAGGGGCAATTTGGGAACACCAATTAGTCTAACCTGCATATCTTTGGACTGTGGGAGGAAACGGGAGTACCTGGAGGAAACCCACCAAGCACGGGGAGAACATGCAAACTCCATGCACACAGAGACGGGAATCGAACCCGGACACTGGAGGTGCAAGGCGACAGTGCTATTCAGTACACCACCCTGACTTGGCAGCCTGATACAGTAAAATATTTCCCTTTTCTTTCTTTTAATTTCATTTACTATAAAGACAGGAGGGGGGGTTCAGGACTTTTATATGACAAAAGTAAAACAATGTATAAATCTAATTAGTGTGGTTCACATTTTGATTTTTCACATTGTCTTACGTGGAGAAAGCAAAAAAAAAAAAAAGCTATTTTATATCCTGCAGGTTGCTATCATTCTATCTGATTTTTTGATGACTTTTTTTTCCCCTTTAATTAATAATCCAGTGGGGCCTGGAGCCTATCCCAGGAAACTCAGGGCACATGGTGGGGATGGGGTGCCGAGTGGTCACAGGGCACAACAGATTTGATCATGCTCTGGAAAAACTTATTTGTGAACACCACTTACACCTACAGCACATATTGGAGAACACCAGACTACGAGAAGGAAACCCACAAAGCACGGGGAGAACATGCAAAGTTCTCACACACACACACACACATTGGCGACAAGATTCAATCCCGAATCCTGAAGGTCTATGACGTTCAGTGCATCCGGAAAGTATTCACAGCACTTCACTTGTTCCACATTTTGCTATTTTACAGCCTTATTCTAAAATGGACTAAATTCATTATTTTCCTGAAAAGTCTACAAGCAATATCCCATAATGACAACGTGAAAGAAGTTTGTTTGAAATCTTTGCACATTTATTACAAATAAACAAATAAACAAATCACTCGTACATAAGTGTTCACAGCCTTGTGTGCCATGACACTCAAAATCGAGCTCAGGTACATCCTGTTTCCACTGATCATCCTTGAGATGTTTGGAGAAGAGAGGTTGCTCTTCTGAAAGGCTCTTCTCTCTGTAAGTGCAGTATTGCTTATTTCCCACTGGTCATCCATCATATTATCCACTTGTAAAAGAATCATAAATCATAATAATCATAAATTCTTGCTTGTTTAGCTGGTTTTTCAGAATTGTTTTGAATACAGTACACACACTGTACATTTACAGACTGCAACTGGAAACCTGGAGACATTTAATGCATTTATTTTTAAAATGACAATTTAAACATAGTTGTGACAGCGCACAGAATACAGACTACCAAACAACCGATCTCTCTCTCTCTCTCTCTCTCTCTCTCTCTCTCTCTTTATATATATAGAGAGCGAGATAGACAGATAGATAGATAGATAGATAGATAGATTATCAGCATATTTGTTAAGTTTGGAAGCAATCTACAACAAAAGACCAGCAGATGGCAGAACTGTACTGTCTGTCCCTTTTAAATGAGTCCTCTAACATGCGGGGAAAAAATAAGATTCAAACTAATTTAAATCCAGTCACCTCTGGACTGAGTACCACTTTATATAATTATTTCCCCTGGGATTTCTGGGCAGAGTGGCAATTTTACCATTTTACCGTTATAACCTATATAACTATTCACTTAATGTTCATCAGGATTTACAGCTTTTCTCTTAAAAATCTGGGAGTAGCTTGGTTATCAATCTGCTCCTTTAGACCCTGTCTCCGAAATTTTTAAAAAGAAAAGCTATACCGCAGAGTGCCACTCCTTCGCAGGCCACACGAGAACACACACTACAGTGAATTTGGAAATGCCAGTTAGCCTAATCTGTATGTCTTATGACTGTGGGACCCGGAGCACAAGGAAAACTACACACGCACAGACCCACAGAGACGGAACTGCACCCTTGACCCTCGACCCCTTATTTCTAACATTATGGGAGAAAACTACCTAAAGCAAAGTGTGTATATCTTAAATTCAATGTTTTCTTATATATCGACTTCTTTCAAATTTATCTAATATTTCCCTTTAATAAATTTACCACAAACTAAATATAATAATGAATTTATTTCCATAGGTTTCTTATTAAATTGACAAATGAAATTTAGAAATAAATAATATCTGGCAATAGAGCAAGACTTGAAATTAGTATTTTTTTTCCAAGTATATAAATAGTTTTTATTGTCATGTTTGTTTTATGGAAATATAACCGTATTTCAGTATATGAGCTGTGTATTTTTTCTTTTTGCTGAATCATTCCTTTAAAAAATAATTGAATTAATAATAATGGCGGCGGCACGGTGGTGTAGTGGTTAGCACTGTCGCCTTGCATTGTTTTGGGTTCGATTCTCGGCCAGGCCCGATTCCCATCTCTGTGTGCATGGAGTTTGCATGTTCTCCCCGTGCTTGGTGGGTTTCCTCCCACTGTCTAAAGATATGCATGTTAGGCTAACTGGCGTTCCCAAATTGACCGTAGTGTGTGAGTGTGTGTGTGTGTGTGCCCTGCGATGGATTGGCACCTTGTCCAGGGTGTACCCTGCCTCGTGCCCTAAGCCTCCTGGGATAGGCTCCAGGTCCCCGCGACCCTGAATACAGGATAAAGCGGTATAGATGACTGAGTGAGTGAGTGAGAGTAATAATAATGGCTTTAGGTCATAGATGAAAGAGAGAGAAGGTTGGAGGTGAAGAGCAGGTATGCACGGTTTGGTGTCGGATCTCGGTGTAAATTTATGATAAGTTCCATGGGTAGTGCTGTTTGCATTCCTATGGCTATGATTAGCTTGATCCCAGGTTGCTGCAATAAAAAGCAGGTGGTCCTTTCTTTCAAAAAACTCATTACCGTCTGTGTTAGTTTTGGCACGGTTACTGAGTCCACCTAGAGACCTGTGTCTAGACCTCCACAGACTGGAGTGCTGTGTGGACTGGCCTGGCCTCAAAAAGAGAAAGAAAAAAAAATCTTTTGTGTGTTCAGCTTTAACCTCACTGCAGGCTAAGGTCAAAGCGGGAGACAAAATTATCAACAATCTAATGATCTGGCTATCTACCCAAAGTTTTGTTTTGATTAACGATGGCACGGGTTAATTTTAAATATATCTTCCTGTTAATAAAACATCAGTTAGTAGGATGGTGGGGTATAAAATATATTATCATATTTTATACCGTGTTATGAAAAAGTATTTGCCCCTTCCGGATTTTTTTTGCATATTTCACACACTTAAATTATTCAGATCATCGAAAAAGGATAACAGAAGTAAATACAAAATACAGTTTGAGAATGATGATTTAATTTATTAAGATTAGAAAAGCTCTCCAAGCCTGCCTAGCCCTATGTGAAAAAGTAATTGCCACTCCCCTTGCTAAATCAGAAATTAACTGTGATTAGCCACATTTTTTTGGAAAGCTGAGATGAACTTAACTTGCCTCACTCAGATCGGATTACTGCCAGAGCTGTTGAATCAAGAAATCACTGAATCACAGAACGTGTCTGACAAGATCTGACAGAATCTTTTTCACTTTTATACGTATTTCAGTACCTTTAAACACAAACACGCTGATTTCCAAGTTGATGAGGAATTTTAATCTATTTTTTTTACCAATTGTTTAATTTTTTTCCACTTCTTTATTAATAATAATAATAATAATAATAATAATAATAATAATAATAATATGGTTCTAAAATCTCACAATTGATATTTGCTTTATAGTCTGCACCCTAAATTTTAGTTACTAATAATATTTTTTAACTTAAACATGCAATTATTTTTATTTTATTTTGTCACATTATAAACAATTCCTATATGCTTATCCGTGCTAGCGCCGCCCTATCCTGATCATTATTGTCACCTGTATGCAGTCTGATTCACTTTTTTTCAATTATCATTTGTAATACAGCATTACAAATTCTGACTTGTTTTGACTCGTTTGTGTAACCTGTTGTGAGACTAAATTCCTTGTGGCTGAAGCACAGTCAAAATAAATTTCCTTTCTCAGATTCATTTCCAAAAAAAAGAAAACACCTGTTCATGTTAAGTGGTCTGAGGTTCTAAAATACGAATGCAGTCGGCAGTAGCGGCGTCCTTCAGCCATGAAAAATGTGCAGCGCTGAGTGTTTCTGCTGGGTCCGAACACTCTTCTCTGTTCTGATGTAGTCAATAAAGCAGTAGGTTCCAGTATCCAACACCTGTCTGACATTTTCCCGATGTGCACATTTTTTTATTTTTGTTTTCACACATGAATCCACTTATGAAATGGGTTTAATAACCAGCTGACAGCCTGAATCAACTTTCAGTGGATGGAAAACATTTCAGCACACCACACTGTGGAGTTCAAGAAACAATATTTAGACACATCAGTCTGGGTCATAATGATCGCAATAAAACTGAATCTTACTCTCTACACAAAGATCCAATTGAACAATTGAACGAAATAAGATTTTGGCAGTTTTTAGATTTGTTTTTGTTTTTAAAAGAATCAAGAAATATTACATGCTGGTTAAAAAAAATGTGCATTGATTCTTTAAGTCACAAGGATGTTAAAAAGTAAAAATAGCAAAATTTTACATTGTAATTGTTTTGGTTATATCAGTGTGAATTCTGGATGATTTTGCAAAACTCCACCTCCCACACTTTCGTCCTAAAGGATAAATCAATGTGCAGTTGTGTTTGAAGCCACGTACATATGTAATTTGGTGTCAACAACTGTGTTGGTTGAGTTGTGTTTTTTTTTTTAATGAGTCACTGGCAGGAACTTTCAAACTTTCAAAAATGCATTGAGTTTTATTTCATATAAAACATTCTTAATTAAAAAAGGTTTGTTTGGCGACAGTGAGGAACATTAAAAGCAATACAAAAGGTTCAGTTTGCAGCAGCATCAGCTTCCTCCTCTACCAGTTTTAGGAGGAATGCACCATATAAGATCTAATCCTTAAAAAATGGCCCAGACAACCAGAAGGACGACCAGACATCTCATGTCTCCTGAGTATTGTAGCATTATCTTCCTACATCATTTTCTTTCACAATTATTACTTTTGGCAAATATTGGAATGAAAATATGAAAATCACGTCTCCCAAATGCAGACAAAACAGTGATAGTTCAAAGTTTCTAAAATAAGAATTTTTAGCCATTTTTAATTGTGTCTATGGACACTAATTTGCAAAAATGATTGAACATCTCATTTTGCTGCCAAACTATTAAATCTTTTTTCTAAAGGTGTTAACATATTTTAATAAGGAAACTGCTCCCGTCACCAATCATGCTGTACATAAAGGAAAGCAAACTTTTACAGATTACTTTTCTGTTTCATTTGTTGCTTACATTTACTCACAGTGGCATTGTCTTGCATCTGGGATAATTGTAACAAGACTGTACATTAAGTATGCATATCACATATTAAATTACATATCCCTGTGGCTTTCTATAAAAACCTCTTCACTATTAAATCCAGTATGACAAAACCAGTTTCGTGAGTTTTGTGTCTGGTCAATTAAAATCAATTTAAATATTTTCTCACCTGAGATTAAGTTAGTTATAATCAATTTCCTGCAGATATACAGATGCGTTGCTGTGTTTTTTTGACTTGCGTAGTCTGTCAACTTCCTGATTCATGAATAACTGCAGCAGTTGAGATTGGTGTTGTGTTGGTAAAGCTGTTTCCTGTCTGTGTGGACCCACGGTGACGGTGGTGCTTTGAAGCGTAGCACCGGGTGGAGTTCAGGGTCTTATCCTCTCACCCCAACACTGTCATCTCAGTCACTTCCTCCACTTCCTGTTTGGCTCACTTCTACAACAAACATAGCTTTCCTGCCCATCTCCGGCCCAAACCCGGACCCCGTGCGTGTTAAAAACACAATCCTGTGCCCAGTGGTTCAAATTCCAGTGTTCACTGCACAGAGTTTATCTCCATACTATTTATTACCACTGGGCATGATGATCACAAGACCTTAGAAAGGATAAAATATTAACCTTCTGAAGCATGCTAACCTTCTGGAAATGTGTTTTGCATTCTGCTTTTAGACAATAGACATATTAATGTCCAACTGTATCACACCCTGTTCATTTTAGTAGTAACCGCCTGCTTTTGTTGTACTTTTATGGCTTTCTCTATTCTCCGGATCTGTGTGTCTGATATTTCTTTGCTGTGAGAACTGACTGCTTTGAGTGAGTCATGGTCTCTTCCTTTTTCTGAGCCAGCTCTCTCAGAGGTCACGGCCCAAATGGACCAACAACCTCAGGACCTCTTATGTGAGAGTGAAGTGTGGCCAACTTCCTGCCACAGATTGTTTCAGCTCGAACCTGAATCTCTGCCTAGGGAAACTTGTATTTTTCCATTAAGTCTGTCTGTGTATTTCAGCGTCATGTAAAGAAAAAAAAAAACCATCCTAAACATTCTAGTCCACAGGCAATGAACTTGAGTAAAGCCATGATTTGATTTGGAAGTTGTTGGTTTTTTTTAAGTGACTATAGGCTAAGAATAAGTGTATGGGATCATGATGTCCTGGATAATGAGTTCTCCAGTTCCACTGTCTGACATAGAGTAAGTTTAATGCAGATGCTTACTGTATGGGTCTTCAACTTATCACCTACTTCTGTAGAAGACATGTCTGTGCTATGCTTATCAGCTTTCTTAAAGTGTAAAGAACTTCAGACCAGAGTTAAAAGGAGCATTTTAACCTTCACACCAACCTTCCCTTTTTTTCCCCCGCCATGAGCTTGAGAAAGCATGTGAAATTCTACAAGCCCAGATGAATATACAGCCACTTGGTCCAGGCACCAGGCTATTTTCACACTAGTTTCAGGGCTGGCTTCACCAAGCTTACTGATGATCTGCAAATAGTTTAGCGCTTACGAATCAAAAGCATCATTATAGACGTATACTCAAAATGTAGAAGTGAAGAGTGAATGACAGGGACAGTGATTATTTACATATTATTTAGGTTCATTGCTGAACTAACGGAACAAAAAAGGAGGCATGGTTATGAAAACAAAAGCCTCTTTACTTCTTATGCAAAACAAAATAAAAAAATACAGTCACATTTTAAGTTAATTACAAGCTAATGCAGTGCGTAGACAGATTAACTCAGAGTGCAGATATCATTTCACTAAATAAACAGTTTATATGAATCATCACAAGATCTCTGATAATAAAAAAAGAGCAACCGGTCTCTGTTGAGATCCTGTCATCTTTGGAGCATTGTTAATTCCTAAACCCATTTGAACGACTTATCTTTGAGCTTGCATCTCAAATAAAAAATATTTCTCCATACAGATTCTGTTCACCCACCTGCAGAATACATCGAACCCTGTTGTGGGTCTACGAAAAAGCTCAACTGCCCAACAAAAGTAAAAAAGGCACAGTTTAAAGCTATAAACATTGACGACAATCCAGTAATGGCCATGCATATGGATATTAAGTCCTTAAATACAGTAAGGCCTCTGGCTTTTCACATACTCTAACACCTTCATGTACTGTAATAACATGATCACCATAACCATCTTTGCTTTGTGCGTGTGGTGGTTTAAATTCAGTGATTCATTCCTCACGCAGCAGTAACACCTTGATCTCAGTCCTCTCACTAGACTACAGAATAAATAAGGCAGCAACCTCCATAACAACAAACCTTTCCTGCAACACACTGGTGTGATGCCACATTCCAGATCATCTCTGTAAGTGTACTAACAACTTCGTCACTGGCTATTTGCCTTGTCTAAGTAGGGAAGCAGATAGAGCAGCATTCGAGACAGATCTCTAGGCACTCGGAGGATTGGCAGCAGTCCTCCAGGATGGCACAGTCCAGCAGGGCGGAGCAGGGGTCCCCAGTGCAACATGCCAGGCCCCCGCATGCCTCGCCGCAACAGCACAGGGCGTCGCATTCCATTCCGCAGGCCAGACACTGGGCCACGGCTGAGCACATGGGCAGCAGCTCACAGAACAAACACGCCAGGACACAGTGCACGCAGCAGTCTGTATACACACGAAACACAGACACACACACAGACGTCAAGCAATTTCAGAACACAGAATCCAGAGATAGCTGTAAAAATCACATCATTTCCTGAATAAGTCTCTATGGTCCTATAATGATCTTTGTTCTTTGACTCAATATTACCATTGAAATACCAACTGTGGCTGTTCCAGATCAGCCAAATGGTATTTAAGCTCAAGAGCATCATCAGGTAGGGGATGTGTTATCTAATGGAAATGTCTACCAGGCAACATGTGGCACAAAGATAAAGCCACAGGCCCAGTGCAGCTGACAGATAAGGACCGTCTCTATTTACTGTTAACTCTCCGGGTGAGGCCTCTCGCTGCATGTCCTCTGTGGCAGTTGAAACTGTCTGTGATATAAACACAGACACTCTGGTTAATATGTGGGTTGAGAGTCAACCAAAGCTATAATATAAGGCTGAACGTTCGTGAATCCCTCATTATCACACATATATACAGTACTGTATCATGTACAGTCTCAGGCACCCTGTGTTTTTTTAGTACACGCCTTGTTATACATGTTAATTTTATGACTTCATTTTTAAGTCAGTACAAAAAAAAAACATTTCTGATTTCCAAACATTAGTAGTCCAGCAAAAATGTTTAATCTTACAGGAAAATATCTGTAGGTATATTATGTAAAACCACTTTTCAGACAAAAAGAAAAAAAGCTTTAAGAAGCTGCAGGATGTTATTGTTCAGTAAAACTAACCAGCTATTTTCCTTATTAAACTGCACAAATTGTACCTGAGACCATATTTTAAGCAAAGGGTAATCGCACAAATTATCAACCATTTATAATTACAGTTTTGTTCTATTATTGTTTTATTTTTTTTAATAGAAACCTTTTTTTGAACTTGATCTTGCACTAGAGCAGTTTTGTGCATGTGCGTCAGACTTTTTTGCACAGCACTTACGGTATGAGCTTTGGCCAAACTGTTGTCACAAAGGTTGAAACACACAATTGTATAAATCGTCTCTGTATGCTCTCACATTACAGTTCTCCTTCACAAGGACTAAGACGCCCAAACCTATTCCAGCATCACAATGCCCCTGTGCATAAAGCAAGCTTCATGAAGATGTGGTGTGGAGTGGAAGAACTGGAAAGGAAACTCAGACCTCCTGATCTGATGTCAGTGTCTGATCTCAATAATGCTTTCGTACTAATGCACTTGTCCAATCAAATGGAAAGCCTTCCCATAGTGTAGAGCTTTTAATAAAAGCAAAGGGAGGAATAAATCTGAAATGGGATGCTCAACAAGCACATATGGGTATCAACCTCAGGTGTGCGCATGCTTTTGGTCGTATCTGTTTTATCCTGATATACATCAGAGTTCTCTAAATGCAGTATAGAAGGGAACATTATCACGCACTTGATAATTTAATAATTCATTCTTATTTGTTAGATTCGCTTTTTTACCAACATTTACCGTCACCAGCGGCATCTTGGATCTGACCCGTGCTTGTCTTCACATTCTGCTGGCTTTTGGAACTGGAGTGAGGATGATGCTTTTTGTGGGGTTTGGTATGCCCGTTGGAGCTGGGTTTGTGTGTAGAATCAGGTGCTCTTTGACCTGTAGACGCTGTGGGTGGTATACAGACAGGTGGAGATCCATTAGGCAAAGTGTCTGGAGACGAGAGGCCATTGAGAGGACTGGGAGTCTCTGTAATAGACAAAAAAATTTATTAGGGACCTGCCACTTCCCCCATGATAACCGACTCAGCTGCATCTTACTGGCTCTATTTTAATCCAACAAATAATTGTGATATTCACATAAAGGGGCGATTTTTAGTAACTGCCTAATATGTTTATATGGAGCCAATTTCTACAATAATGAGTTAAACAGAAAAAACAGATAAATGCAATGCATTTTTTTTTATTATAGTAACTTCTATATATGAACTCCTGCCTGCATCGTACCAACATGGCTGGAGAGATTAAAGAAAAAACTGTAAGGATATTCATGTTACCAATTTTAAAATCTTTACAAATAATTAAAAAGGTATATGAAGATGAAATGTCCTGGATGTTATGAGCACGATTTCTAATAGATAAAACAGACAAATGACTCTTGTCTCACATGTAAACACAGAAACTCAAGTAAAATCTCAAATGATGTTTCCAAGTTCACTGATGGCTAAAGGTGAAATGACAACATGAATGTTTTTACCTTTGTCAAGTTTGTGCACAATCACTGGGACGTGTCCAGGAAGCAATAATGCATTCTCGTTCGTGATTACGATGTCTGTTAGAGAGTCGTTACTTCCTCTGTAAACGATTCCATTGGCACATGGAAGCTTTGCCGAAAGAGGTTCTGTCAATCAATAATAAAAAAAAAAAACCACGACTCAACAGTACTGAGAGGGTTTTTTTGGGGGTGGAATAAATACCTTTATGCAACATTCAAATTAAGGAACTATTGACAAATTCGCCCAAGTGCATACAAGTTTTTAAAAAAGCATGAACTCAAAATTTTAAATATTTTTTCCTCATAAATATGCAAAAAATCCTCATAATGAAAAACAATAAACGGATTTTTAAAAAATCTTTGTAAGCTTGGACCAT
The DNA here is from genome assembly GCA_028565275.1 of Leiocassis micropogon. Taxonomy (NCBI): domain Eukaryota; kingdom Metazoa; phylum Chordata; class Actinopteri; order Siluriformes; family Bagridae; genus Leiocassis; species Leiocassis micropogon. The sequence goes on along the minus strand of JAOVVA010000032.1, from coordinate 13,528,105 downwards.
TAGCAGTGATTACAAGCTTAAGTTTTCTAGTACATAATTTCTCTGTACATGTCTCTCTTTAAAACTTAAGCACTAAAAGACTGAATGATGAGTATTGTACCTCTTTTCCAGTTTCTCCAGAATTTTAGAGCTCATCTGTAATCAGCTTGGGCAACTCTCGCCCAAAAGCCGCTCATATGTTGTCTTGGCTGTGTTTTTTTTATCTGTTGAGTGGTAATTGCGTGTCACAAACTCAGTTTTTGCGCATGAATGCCATTATGCTGCCACCACCCTGCTTCATGTAGGGATGGAATTGGCCAGGTGGCAAACAATGCCCGGTTTCCTCCAGATGTAAAGATTGGCATTCTTCGTTCAATCATACTATAGAATTTGGTTTCTCATAGCCTGAGAGCCCTTATAATGCCTAATAGGAAAAACCCATGCAAGCAGTTACTGCATGTACCTTTTAATGAAGGGTGGTTTCTATCTGCTCACACACTATAATTGGGATACGGCTGCAGATATAATTAGTTTTTGTTTTTTTGTTTTTTTCTGGCTGGTTCTCCCATCTCCATACAGGACAGTGGGAGTTTTGTCAGCATGACCTACATGTTCTTGGTCATATCCCTGATTAAAGCATAATTAAAACATTTCTGTAAGTTTGCACGTTTAAACATTTTTCAGAGCCTCTGTTATTGCAAACATTTTTTTAAAGAATGATGGAAGAACCTGTGCTATTTTAAACTTTAAATAAAATAAAGGTATAAGATATACTGCCACTGTCACACCCACACAGCATAATTCTATACTTTTATATTTTTATACCTCTCAGTTAATAATTACACTTTGCACATTCTGTAAATTCTGTGTAATTTATATATTTTTATATATGTATATTTTAATTCTATTTTATACTGTAACCTATTGAACTTATTTTTATTAAAAAAAAATAGTTTAATTGTATTCTCTAGTGTTTTTGTTTGTAGAGGAATCCTTCTATTCTATTCTTTCCATATTAAGTCACAGACACTCATATAAGCATTTTACTACATATAATACAATGTATGGTTGCATATGTGATGAATAAAATTAGAATTTTATATATTGCTTGTTTGTTACTATATATGGTTTGTTTTTTTGCAAATTGACAAATTAGTGAAGTGAAAAAAACACAATTAAAGGCTGTAACACAAAAAGGAAGACAGTAAGATCCATTACCGACCTGGCTGCTGTGTGATGTCCTGTGCCTCCACTCTGCTCTCGGGCTGGATGAGATGGTTCCTGTGGGTTCGATCCTTTCCGCTGTGCTGTTGGACGTCCATGGCTTCAGTCTCCTCCTTCTGAGGTGTCCGTCAGTAACTCTGATTATATAGTGAGAATCAGATAAAGAAAATTTAATAGACAACACTAATATCGCGCATGAGGTCGCAGTATGCAAAATGCAAGGAAGCTTTCTAACAAATTGCCAAATGTGAAACTTTGTGCTTAGAGTTTCTCTGGATGATGAGAGTTTCTCTGGGGGGTTGAAATGAATCACTGAATCACAGGATTAATACAACTCATACAACACACACATACACACACACACACACACACACATATAACATGCACACACACATACACACACACACACACACAAAAGGGCTTTTGGGGACTGTAAATGTATGACCGAATCCAGAAGTACTGATGAAAGTTAATTTATTTAAACATATGTTAAATTCGTTAAAACCATGTGATCTCCAGCTTTCAAACCGCTGTCCTATGTAAACTTTATGTCGTGTTATACAAAATGTTTTAACTAAATTAACATTTAGTTCTTATGATTATTGCACGAGGGTAAGTCAAAAATTATTCGCTCTCCAGTTATATTAAAACTTCTGTTGGTCTTATTAGTGCTTTCCGTTCGAGGTTACTGCTGTGCCGGTGTAAATGTGTTACATCAGTTCATTTGAAACTGTGGCGCAAGCAAAAATGGATGTCCCACTTTTTTGTGATTTGCTAAAGAGCAGTGTGAAGTGATTCGTTTTTTTTTGCGGCCTGAGGGTGTACCTGGTGCTGTAACAATTCACGGAAGAGCATACATAGAACTGTTTAGATATCTGCAAACAACGTTTGAATTGATACTCTAAGGAAGGTTAAACATTACTGGTGACGAGACACGAGACACGGATTCATCACTACGAGTCTGAGAGTCATCACAGCAGAGTACGGAACGGAAGCATCCTCCATCGCCGACTGAGTTCAAAAGTCAACCATCAGCTGGAAAATTGATGCTTACAGTTTTCTGGCATTCTCAAAGGCCAATATTATCAGAAGAAAGGTTCAACAATCCACAGTGCTCATTACGGTGAGATGCTTATTGAAGATGCTTACTGAAGCCTAAACTTCAGATTAAACACAGAAGACTGCTATCCAAGGGTGTTGTGATCTTGCACGACGATGCTTGTCCGCACTCTTCTGCCCACACTGTCTTCATTCGCAAAATTCTTTTGAGGTGTTAAAGCATCCCCCCTAGACTCCTAATTTTCCATCAGACTTTCAGCTTTTTTTGGTCCCCTGAAAGCAGCCCTACAAAGACAAAGATTCATTTCTGATGAAGATCTGAGGACAGCGGTGCAGTTGTGGCTCGCAGCTCAGCCTAAAGCATTTTTAATTAGGGAATGAAGGATAGGCTTGTTGATGGACAGATGGACAAAGTGTATTGAAAAGCATGGGGAGTATGTAAAAAAATGAAGTATTTGCTATTTCTAAAAGTTAATTCTAATAAATTCTACAGCCAGAATGCGGATAACTTTTGATTTCCTGAGATTAACGATATTAGATAAGATAAGAAAGTAAAGATAAGCTAAATCCATCATGGATGCCATTGGAGTTTTTACATACAGACACAAACCCAATCAAGTAATTTGTCATGATTTGCTAAATTTTATTCAAACTCAAACCTTTTTCATCATTTATAGCAAAAGCTTAAAATACCACAGTAAAGGGGACCAAGTTATTCAGAACTGGGTCTGTAATTCACAACAAAGACAACATTTCAAAGATTTGTAACCGATATAAAACCATATATAGTGTATAAAAACTTATATATATAAACCTGTATATATTTGTAACCTATATCAAGTTCAAGCACACACACACACACACACTTTACTTACTAACCTTGTAAAGCCCTTAAACTGAAATAATAATTAGCCAGAAAACCTTTTGTCTGTTTTTCAACAAACAAGAATTAACCACATTAAACACGTTTAAATGTAGTAACGTTATAATAAGCAAAAATACTAGTTTGGTGTTCAAATCATATAAACAATTGATAAATAAATGTAGAAAATGAAACGTTTATCTTACCCAGACTTACACAGAGCCAGTGTTACAGAAGTAAATGTCCCAGGTTTTTACGTTAAGTTTAAGTGACGGTTAATTTCCTTACTGTTCAAATTCCCACACGCTCGTGCAGCTCTCTGTGGGAGCACGAGCTCTGCGTTGCCAGATTGGTGTGAAAGTTTCATCGAGTCATCATGATGATGGGCAGATGGGCGTGGCAACAAGCCCAAGATCTGCCAACAGGAGAGAATAACAGTGACGTCAGTCAGCTTTATTAGAGATGAATCAGAAAGCTGGAAAATGATTGGCTGTGAAGTTATTGTTCTCTTGCACAGTTATTACTATTTGCAGGCCGCAGGGTGGCTTAAGGGTTAGCACCGTCGCCTCGCACCTGTCTGTGTGCATGGAGTTTGCATGTTCTTCCCATATCCGGTTTCCTCCCACAGTCCAAATTCATGCATATTCAGCTAATTGGCATTCAGCAAAGTGTGTGAATGAGCATGTGTGTGCCCTGTCCAAGGTGTACCCCGCCTCGTGCCCAAAGTCTACTGGTATAGGTTCCAGCCCCCTCCATGACCCTGTACAGGATACGAGATGGATATAGAAGATAAATGAATGAATGAATGAATTAATTAATGTACTATTTGCACTGTTGTCACTTTGTCATCACTATGGTTGCACTGCATTTCACTTCGTTTATATATATTTATTTCATATATTTATATTGTGGCGTGGGCGGGGTGGCGGCTGACGACCAGCATGCCTTGCGGGGATGTCGATGTGTTCACCATGTTGGGGAAAGGTGTTTGGGTTAGTGGCTTCGGCCCTGTTGTGTGTGTGTTGGGTGTGTGACGTG
>JAOVVA010000032.1:13502593-13523843 GCA_028565275.1 Leiocassis micropogon | reverse complement strand
AATAAAGTACTCCCAGCCATTGCATTGGGCAGCAAATAAGCTCACTTGTCTCTCCACCATCCTTTCCGGCGATAAAAACGCTACAATATGCACAGTGTGGCCAAAAAATTAATACACACTTCAACAGTTCAAATTCCCATATATATATATATATATATGTACAAAATCATAAATTATTCACTATTTTCAAACATACCTTAAAAAGTTACCAGAAGAACTCATATTCTCCAATATGCTCAGTAAAACCTAACAGCTGTTTTCCTTACAGTACTGTACAAAAGTTTTGGGAAGAAACAATGCCATAAGCAAAGACGCTTTTAAAAACATTTCTACATAAAATAAACTATATACAGACCACTAAAGAGCAATAAAATAAACAGAGTCAATATTTGGTGTGAAAACTTTGCTGGGAAAAAAAACAGTACTTTAGGAAACAGATGTGTGCAGTTTTATAAGTAAATCAGCTGTTAGGTTTTACCGAGCATGCTGGAGAATATGTTCTCCTGGTAACTTTGTAACACTTGTTCCATTCTTTTTTCTTACAAAATCCTGGAGCCTTTTAATTTTTTTTTGTATTTGATTTCTTTACAGGCATGCAAATATTCTTCTGTAACATTATTTATTTATTTTTTTAAAGGTATGTTTGGAAAAGTTTGTGAATGATTTTGTACGTTTGTGTGACAGATAGTCATAACAGAGGTGTTCTTCTGGTAACTTTATCACACTTGCTCCTTTTTATCTTCATAGGAAGCCTACATTTGTTTTGTTTTTTTTGTTTAAATCTAAAAACTGGTCTGTCATGAAATACGTTGCTTTCTTTACAAGCATCCAAATATTCTTTTTACATATTATTTATTCATAGATTTTTAAGGTATGTTTGGAAATAGTGAATGGTTTTGTACATAAGAATGCAGACATGATAAACAGTGGTACTACAGATGATATGGTGCCAGATATTTTGCACACTACTACTGTATATTCTTGTGATTTAACATTGCACTAGTAACTTTGGTCACTTACCACATTTATATTGTTTCTACTAGTGCAATCACACTACAAACCTGCCTACTCAATGACTCAATGTCATCCTGAAGAAGCTACTTGGATGAGCAGTGAAACGTTTCTACTAAACTAAGAAGCGGTTCATTTGACATGATTCAACTTCCAGACTGCCTACTGGATGTTTGGAATTTAAACAAATGATCAGAGGTAAGTTACATTTTAACCTTAAAGGCAATGCACAGCTCATGGCACCTCATCCATCATATTGTAGCGTCGGGGAGGGAGAGCATGGCCAGGAAGCATTGTTAAAACAACGCACTTACTCTAAGTTTACACAAACACAAGCTTGATGGTCTGCCACAGGACTGGTTCAATAATAAAAACAATTACAGGGTTTAAAAAGCTCACCAGGCTATAACAGGACAACGAATGCTTCAAGCATAAGCAACATATACAGCCACGCATATACACACACACACGGATATAAGACAGACTTACACGAACATCAAAAATACATTAGATGTGTTTTGTCCTTTTATTTCTATTAAAATTTCACATCGTTCCATGCAACTGGATATAAAGTGTATTTATGCACCAAGACTAGGAGCCCATCTCAAGAGCAGGAAGTTTCATGCACTTTCATGTTAGAAGGAAGAGGTGGTCTGACCAGACCAAGGAAAGACTGCATTCTTTAACATAAGAGCACAGGATGTGTTGGGTTTCTTGATCAATTCCACATCCATTCACTTACATGCTTTGTTCATGGTAGGGTTGCTGTGGGCTACTAATTTGGGTATTTTTGTGAAATAGAATCTGCTGAACTTGTTAGAAAATATCATGGGTAGATATCCTATGGAGGCACATTGGCGTAGTGGTTAGAATTGTCACCTTGCACCTCCAGGGTCCGAGTTTGATTCCTGCCACAGTGTCTGTGTGCGTGGATTTGCATGTTCTCCTCATGCATGGTGGGTTTCCTCTGGGTACTCCTGTTTCCTCCCACAGTCCAAAGACTTACAGGTTAGGCTAATTGATGTTCCCAAATTGCCTGTAGTGTGTGAATGACAATCGAACATCAACCCGACCCCTTAAGTAACCTCTACAGAAATTACAGATTTATCTCCAGGGTGGGGAGGATCCATTGCCTGCTGTGCCGGATGGGACGTGGATGGACCAAAAAAAAAACAAAAAAAAAAAACCTCTAGGCAGATATACGATTATCTAGGCAGATATATATGATCCCAATGCTTAATCTCATTTAATATAGCTATAAGGTGGGAGGTTTTTGGAAAGCTGGCTAGTATTTGAGAGGAAAAAAATGCTAAGTACAACAAAAAGTAGTTATCAACACACTATAGGAGAATATGAAAGGTGAATTATTTAAAATTAATAATAATAAATAATAAAAAAAAAAATGATAAGAAAATGTACAGGATAACAAACTTTCTGTTTCAATCAATTTTAATTAATGGTCGTTTAGTTGCTATGCTTTTATATATGATATAAAATATATAATTATATATAATTTCCTAATTTAACATACACTATGTGACAAAAAGTATGTGGACACCCAGAAAGCCTTACCAGAAGAATAGACCTCAAAGAGGGGGGGACTAATATTTGGAAAGGGAATTTTAACAATCATACAGGGTGTAATTGTCCACATTGTGGGCCAGGCTAATGTCTTGGATTGTCATATGTATTGCCTCACTTTGTATGTGTGTGGGGTTCATGCCAATGGCTGGGCAGGAGAAGGAGGGAAGGACTCTCGGGGAAACTAGTAGGATGTTTTTAGAGGGTTCCTCGGGAACTGCAGTCTCATGCTCGGGCCGGAGCAGCACCTGCAGAGGGAAAAATATCTGCTGAATATCTGCAAGTGCATACAGGAAACCAGTGACATAGCTAGTACTCTCCAGATGTCTGGCTGGTGGTTGCCCACAATTCTAAAGAATGTGTGAGATGTCTAGGTCGTAGTGCATGCTATTTTTGTGTTAATCTCCATTTATGGTTGTAACTATTGGAGACAGCAGGAAACCACTACTCTGTAAAGTCTGGGATGACCTTTGGTGATGAAGCAAAACTTAAAACCGGGGTATATAAGAAGCTTTGTTTTTTTTTGTTTTTTTTTTGTGCATATATGGGTCCTTGTATTCATTTGTTTTCTATAGAACCATGTTGCTTAGTCATCTGTTGGGTCAGGGACATCTCAGTGGTTAATGCATTGGACTATAGTTCGGAAGGTTCCAGGTTCAAACCCCACTAACACCAAGCCTTGAGCAAGGCCCTTAATCCTCAACTGCTTAGTAAGATAAAAATGTAAGGTGCTCTGGATGTAAATCTATGTCTAACTTTGTTTTTTTTTTTATATCTTTATTTTACTTAAATTGTAACTGCTTGCATATAAAGTCAATAAAAGGACTACCTCTCGCTACAGGGATAGTACCCCAACTGCAGTATCTCAGAAGCATTCTTTTGAGCGTGGGACAGACTATATTCTTAATTACATTTTTCCACCAAGAACTGTTTTTAAGTTTTCTTAGATGGTGTTACTTTTATACAGTAGGTCTTTTATCATGCTTCACTTTGTCAGACAGGGTCTATTTAAGTGATTTCTTGATTCAACCGGTCTGGCAGTAACCAGGACCTGGTTTGGCAAGGAAAATCTAACTCAGCTTTCCAAAAATCAGAGTTCATTTGTTATTTAGTATAGGGGAGGGGTGTATAACTTTTTTTCATAGGGTTAGGCACACACATGAGTGTGTGTATGTGTGTGCCCTGCGATGGATTGCCATCCCTACCTCATGCGCTAATTCTCCTGGGATAGGCTTCAGGCCAGCCGCGACCCTGTATACAGGATAAAGTGGTATAGACGACGAAACAATGATCTTTATTTAATATTACAATTAGTTTGATGATTTGAATCATATAAGTGTGATGAATATGCAAGAAATTAAGAAATAAACTTTTTCACGGCACTGTAATTTGTTCTAATATAATGAAGCTTTATTTCAAAAGTTAGATGGAAAAGTGCTTAGGTGCCATTTGCTTCTCTCCTCATGCACAAATCTACGCTTATATAAATGATGAAAAAATTCACAGGACCTGGCAACCCACGGCCAGCTGTAACGCGCGCGTGCTGAAGCGCGCGCGCTCGTCCTTCCTCTGCAGCTGAATCCACATCTATTTAATAAAACACAAACTCCAAAATAATAAGTTAATAATAGTTCCGGTGTTATTTCAGAAAGCGGTACTGAGACATTTTTTCCTTTCATATAGCTATGTTATAATAATATAATTTTATCGACATTATTAATTACTAAGCCGGACATTATAACGTGTGCTTAGCAGGTGCGCATGCGCCATTGGTTGCTAGGTAACAGGCATGCTACTGGCTTACGGACTAGTTAAAGACTAGCATTGAAATTAGATGCTGTAAAATATTAATGCTATATAAAATGAATAAAATTTGTGTAGTGTTTATTTCTGGAAAATAGTCTGTTGCACTTAGTGCGTCTTGATATTCATTAAAAAATATATTTGTATATTATCATATATTTGTATAATACATTTCGGTCTACCCAAAAATATTTAGGTAGGTTTGTGTGGTACTTTTTGTCATTAGTTTGTCAATTTATTATTATTGTTTTATTTTATTTATCATTTTTAGTTGAATGATACCAGTATTACTAACTGTAATCTGCGCATGCGCGGCAATGACTACACCGGAAGTTGATCTCCTGAGTCTCCAGCATGAGAAAATGTCTGGTGTGGTTTTCGTCTACAGCTTAAACTAACTTACTTTATCATGATTAAACACGTTTTTCTGACAGGTTCTCCAGGTAGTTTGCTAATCAGATTATTTTTTACGACTCTGTAGTTTGCATTTGTTTAGAAATCATTTTAAACTTGTTACTTAGTAAATGTTAAATGGCAGTCAGGATTTTTTTAATGTTGTTATGGAATGAATACAGTAGTGATTTTTACATTTAAATTGAAGGTTAGCAAGCATGCAATATCTATATTATAAGTTTGCAACACTTGTCATGCTTACTAATGATGAAGAAATTATGCTGTTCACCTTAAAATGCATCCAGCAGCAGTTAAAAGTTGAAAACTGATGTTTTAGAGCGTCCTCTAGTGGTATGGACATTGATATGGCAGTATATTCATAGTAAATGTAACAATTTGTCCCTTTCAAGACATCAATTTAAATGTTCTCATGATTCATCCTGTAACTTTTTACATTATCTGCACTCTACATGCCTATAGACTTTATTGTAATTAACTTTCAGGAAGATCAAGTACATCATTTTTGAACATAATCTCCTTATTTTTCAATACACTTTGTCCGTCAACAAGCTTTCGTATTCCCTCATTAAAAAATGTTTTAGGCTGAGCTGCGTCTTCACTTTTTGATCAGAATGCTCGTAGTGCTGCTTCCGGGGACCCAACAACAGTTCTCTGCGTTTAATCTGTTTAGGCTTCAGCTCTTCAATAAGCGTCTCACTGTATCAAGCACTGAGGATTGTTGAACATTTTTCCTGATAATGTTCCAATACTGGCCCTTAAGAATCCCAGAAAACTATAAGCAATGATGAATTTTCCAGCCCATGGTTGATTTTTGAACTTTTTCTCGGTCTGCGATTGACGATGTTTTGCCGTTTACTCTCAGACTCATAGTGAATCTCTGCTCTTGAGCTCTTTAATAAGACCTTACAGAATTACATGTTTTTATAAATGACATGGTTTTGTTCTTGCTTTTCTTATCAGGAGTGGGGAAAACTACACTAGTCCAGAAGGTTTGGGAGGCGATAAGCTCAACTGGTGTGAGCGTCCACGGCTTCTGCACAGAGGAGGTCCGGGAAAGCGGGAGGAGAGTGGGATTTGATGTAGTCACTGTAAACGGACAGAGAGGAATCCTGGCCAGAGTCGGGTATCTAGTATATTTCACCTTCTACAGGGTGTCCCCATACAGTATATAGTCTCCATACTGTATATAGGAGAAATGAACAGTTTTGACAGCTTCCCTCTTCAGCCATGAGAATGAGGGGAATGATTTTAAGGCAATCTTAAAGGCTCTTAATTATCCTAGGGGGTGTTCAAGTCAAACTGGGACTTTTGATTGTGCAGAATGACAGAACACAGTTATGAATGTAAAACTGCCTTTTTTTTCTATATACAGTATAATCTCCTGCTACACTAATGCACTTATTCCAGCATTTCACTAGTGCTTGGATACCATCAAGGTACAAAGTTTTCTCAGTATGCCGGAGTCATGATCAGAAAGCTATTTCATGTCTGAAATATTGGCCTCCCAGGAACTCATTTAATGGCCCACACATGTGGAAATGATTGGAGAGAGGTCAGGACTGTACATGGCATGGGATAAATCCCAGCCGAGTTCCTGCAATGTGCAAGTGGTGATTGCGAATGATTGTGTGTACAGTTCCCACAGACAGATGTGTCTCTTCTGCAAGACTGCAGTGGGCTCAAGGCCACCTCAGCTGGGATCATCATTCACAGACATGCAGCCTTTTTTAAAACAGCTTAGAATCTCATCACCGTACTGTGTTTGGAGTCTTCTGTAAATGTCAATTGCTTTTACGTCTTCATTCACCAGAAAGTTCATAAGTCCTGGTTTGACTTGAACAGCCCTCATATATGATTATATATAAACTATTTCCACCATGTATGAAGACCTTTGGGACCCCTATAAATGATCCACTTGTGTAGCCTGGTGTTAGACCTGTATAATTAGCTTTGTCCCTTTTTAACGTTAGAGCTACAGCCCCATCTGGCAGACGTGAATACACTGTGGGTCAGTACGTGGTTGATCTGTCCTCGTTTGAGAGTCTCGCACTGCCGCTTTTTCGAAATGTAAGTTAAAAAAAATATATACCTTGTTTCAAATACACCTTCATAAATAAAAGTACTATATTTCATTCTGCTGAGAGCTCCTTTTCATACAAATTACATTTTCAGTGCTTGAAACCTAGAATATAAAGTATAAATCACACTTTAGCATGAGTACAGCACTACAGTGTGGGTCGCCTGGTAATAGAAACCCACACCATGGTATTCTGCTTTGTCTTGGAGGAAAGAACTGATTTACTGACACACACACACACACACACACACACACACACACTTGCAGACAGCTAAATAAATCTCCGCTGCCAGTCTTCTCAATTTCACTTGAGAGCCGTCGGTTGATTTGCAAGTCCTACCTGCGTTGTTCTTCACAGGCGAGCGATGGAAGCAGGAAGGTGTTCGTTATAGATGAGATTGGGAAGATGGAGCTCTTCAGTCAGGCTTTTATCCGAGCGGTGAGACAGACTCTGGACAGCAAGGACTACACCATCCTGGGAACGATCCCACTTCCTAAAGGAAAACCCCTGGGGTTAGTGGAGGAGATCCGAGCGAGGAAGGACGTCAAGGTCTTTATGGTAATTGCGTGCAGTTTTTTTTTTTTTTTTACTTTTCCAAGCCAAAGTGTTGATTTCACTGTACTGAAAAAAATAATTCTGCACTGACAATAATAATAATAAGATGGGTATATATTAGGTATATATTACTATTACTATATTTACACTAAAATTATCAGTAATCTAATTACTTTGATGCTTTGATGAATATCTTGTTTACTTATAATATATATTTTTATGAATAAATAAATTTCCATTAACTTGATTAATATTTCTGCATTTTTCCTTTTTTCATCTCACAGGTTACAAAAGAGAACAGAAATAGCATTTTGGAGGAAATTGTTGCTGCACTCAAGGAATGTCTAAAATAAAGATCTCTAAGAAGACAAGAGGAAGAGTGGAATAAAACCTTTATGATGATAAAAAATCATCTTCTGGGATAGTTTTTGATTAGTTCCAGTATGAAAGGATTATTTTCTTTATCTGTTTTGTTTTTTGTAATGAAGGATGACTATATCTAGACATCCTTCTTGCTAACGAATGCTTTGTTAAAGCCTGAACGTTTCAGTATGTTTGGTTTAAATGTCAGATTTTCATTTGTAAATCAGCTCTTGGTGTTATGTGCTATTTGAATATTTTCCTGAGTCAAACTGACGAGAGCAGCTGTTCGGGGGGGAAAAAAGAAGAAGAACATTTTACTGGTTCTTGCTGTAATGAGTTGCTTTATTGTGCAAACATCATTCGGAGATGTTTGGAACTGATGTGCATGTGTGTTTCATTATTTAGAACGGAGTGTTTAGTTTTTTTATTTATGCCTGCAATTTGTCAAAACAGAAAAAAACTAAACTATGATTTGGCAATGCTACAACTTGGCAGCGAAGAGAGAGAGATGTTTTATTTTATGTTGCAGCTAAATTTTTTATAAAGACCAGACCTTCAGATCTTCAACTTAATGTCCTTAAATAACAGATTAAACTGTCCTTTAAAAACGACTGAAGCATGATGAGTTCATTAAGTTAAATGTTTTATTAGGGTTTTTTTATATAGTGCAGACTGACAGTTAGAAATTAAGTCATTTTTGGATTATACGCTACAGGTGTAAAACAGTCGCCTCCTGGATAGTGTGCAAATAGTTAAGAGCCTTCCAATTATATAACTACTGCAGTGATTAATATGTTTCAGCTGGCGACAAGTTATTTAACTCTAACTGATGCAGTGAGTAGCTTCTCATTTCTTAAACAGCCGTGTCAGAAGAGATATCCTGTGGTCATGACAAAGATGTTACTCTATTTCAGAAAAGTCAAATTATTGTCCTACATCAAGCAAAGAAAACAACTAGAGAGATTGCTTAAACTGAGGAAATAATTAATGCATTATTAAAACCTGGAAGGATAGTGGTGAACCGATATCTTCGAGGAAGAAATGTGGTTGGACAAACATCCTGACTGATCGTGAAGTCATTTAAACGTTAATGAAATCAAATAGTAAAAAAAAAAAAAACAACGGTAAAACTCACTGCTATGTTTAATAGTGAAAGTTAGAACATTTTCACACGCACAATGCCAAGAGAACTCAAGGGACTGGGACTAAACTGCTGTGTAGCCTTAAGAAAATCACTTAGCAATGGAAAAAAAGTGCATAAAAACAAGTGGAGCATTAAGAATGGACTTCGGAGCAATGAAAAAAGGTCATGCGGTCTGATGTGTCCTGTTGCAGAGCGATGCTCCAGCACATCAGGGTAAGAAGAGAGGCAGATGAAGCGATGCACCTGTCATGCTGTACAAGCCTGTGGAGACAGTGTCATGATCTTGTGTTGCTTCAGTTAGTCAGGTCTAAGTCAGATGATGTCGACCTGAATGTATCGAATGACAAGTTTTTTTCTAATAATGGATTGGCAGGGACTTATTCCAAGATGTCAGGATTAATCGGGCTCAGTTTGTGAAAGAGTGGCTCAGGGACGTCATTTTTACACATGGATCGGCCACCACAGAGTCCTGAACTAAAACCCCACTGAGAATCTTCGCGATGAGCTGAAGAAGACACGTCGGTCCGTCTCTCCCTTCATCAATAGATGATCATGGAGAGAAATAAATGTTGTGACATTGCAGAAGCTTATGCAATCAAAAGGACGCATGAACGTAATCAAATCAAAGGTGGTCCGATAAAATATAAAAAGTGTGTGTATTAACATATTAGAGTATGTGTATTAAAATACTAGTGTATTGACCATGAGCCAAGTTTTGTGCACATAAACGAATGTTGCAAGTACTGTAATCATCTTAAGTTCTTGAATTTTGATGTTACCCGGGTCTGGTCGGTGTAGTTCCACACCCCTTTCTCTACAGGTCCCAGTGATCCTGTCAGCGCTGGTGTTGTCATGGCTTTCATTTCCCACATTTGTTTGTTCTCGATTTCAAGGTCTTTGTATTTTGATAGTTTTTCAGTTACTTTTCTCCTTCTTGTTAATTATTATTATTATTATTATTATTATTAGTGGTAGTGGCGGTGTTTGGATTTTATAAAATGAAGCCGGTTTAGGTTAAAATCATTCAATATGTCTTTAAAATTTAATTACAATGAAAATAAAATAATGACACAATATTTCAATTTTTGGTTAATAAATTCAGTAGCATTTACATTTTAAAACTGACTATTTAACAGTGACAAAAGGCTTATAATATTCTAATTATTATGATACCAATTTGCTTCCCTTACGTAGTCGCACTGTGACCTCACACCTCCAGTGTCTGGGTTCGATTCTTCCCACAGTCGTTCAAGGACATTCAGATTAGGCTAATTGGTGTTCCCAAATTGCCCGTAGTGTGTGTGTGTGTGTGTGTGTGTGAGTGTGTGTGTGTGATGGTTTAGCAACCTGTCCAGGGTTTATACCCCAATACGTGTCCTAAATCTCCAGGCCCGTACCCTGTATAAGCGGAATAGAAAAGGAATGAATGAATAAATTCATAGTGCATCCATTAGGTGGCGGTACTGGCGCTGATGCATCATCGGGTAACACCGTGGAAGAGCGAGAGGAAGGAGGCGCAACCCGGAAGCGGAAGTAGATGAGTATTTTTTTTTCCTAGCGAACTACTGTGTAAACATTTAGGATTAAGGCCTAAATGAATCAGATAATCCATAAAACCTCCTTTAAAAACCTAACATTGGATTTTTTTAGCTGTTTTTAAAACTCAATTTTGTGTTTGACTTCGGATTTTAAACTTTCACCAAATAGAAATGGTGAGTAAACGGGTTTGTTATTTGACCCGATCTGCAGCCGCCGTAGATTCTAAATAAAATAAGCCAGAATTCTGCAGCTTTGGAATTTCTGCAAAAGATAAAGACAAGAATGATAAAATCTTCACTTATATAGCACAGGTTCATACCTGACATGTTTTTCAAACTTAGCAGAGCTATCGAGTATTTACAATACGATACTGTGTGTATGTGTCACATTAATCATCCCACAAAACACCATCAAGGCATCTGAACAACATTTTAAAAAGTACAGAATTATAGCTTCTGATGTCATTTTGCGTCTAAAACTATTGCAATAGGAAGTTTAACTTTATTTAATTCTTTTCCTTTTCTTTGCGGTTGGTAATCCTCTTCCACTCTCACCCATGCAGTGTCACTTTGTTAATGAAAATTTCCATTTCTTTAACTTTTCCTTTGACTTTTCGTTCCACCAGGACAGTGAAACTTCAGAGTTTGAGCCGCACTCAGGGCCGGAGATGAGCATGAGCCAGGCCAACGCTCCAGTGTACTGCATCTGTCGCAAACCAGACATCAACTGCTTCATGATGTAAGAGGTTATCTTGTTGTTTTTAGTCTTTCAGCTGCTCCCGTCAAGGGGTCGCCACAGCTGACTGTCCGACACGCGCACACAACTTGGCATAGGTTTAACGCCGAATGCCTTTCCTGGTGCAACCCTTCCAATTTATCAGGGCTTGAGACTCCCACTGTATCCAGTGGCTGAGGTTTGGGCATTGGGTGGGACTCAAACCCGGGCCGTCCCCATGACCTTCAAGAGACATACTACTGAGTTACTAATGCTCCCAAAGGAATACAAACCTTGTTCAGGTTTTAAATTCATTTTACCTGGATACAGAGATCTTAATCAGCAGCATTTTTATTTTAAATATACATTTTGTTGAAGAAATCAAATCTATCAATAAATCATAGTTTCTGCTATTATGAAACCTGACGATTGGTCAAACAGGGTAAATTGCCTCAAAGGATCAGTCTGACATCTGATCCGGTACTAATCCACCGTTTCAGGACATTTATTGGTTTCAATACTGATACACTGCAGCAGAATGCGTAATGCATTATTTTACGATTCGCCCTTGTCTCATACAGCGGCTGTGACAGCTGCAACGAGTGGTTTCATGGAGACTGCATTAATATATCTGAGAAGATGGCGAAATCCATTCGGGTGTGGTACTGTGAAAAATGTCGGGGTGAGTATCTGTTAATGCAACTCGTTTTCGACTTCTGCATCATTGATGTAATTATTTATTTTTACCTGAAATTATTGTTTATGCTCAGCAAGGTTGATCCTTTATCCTAGGTCACGATGGGTCTCTAGAGATAAAACGTCGTTTCAAGAAAAGCCGGGACAGAGAGTCAGACGGAGACGACATGGAGAGTCAGCTCGAGCACGACACGCCTGATTTTAAGAACGATCGTCGACGTGGGTCACGGGTAAAAAAAAATACACTTACACAAATTATAGTCTTATACCATGTATACACAATTGTAGAGTATTGCAAAAAAAAAAAAAAAAGGTTTCTTTTTTGCGTTCGCAGATTAAGCGATCGGCACGGATGTGTGGGGAGTGTGAGCCCTGCATGCGGACAGAGGACTGCGCTCAGTGTGACTTCTGCTTGGACATGAAGAAGTTCGGCGGGCCTAACAAGATCAGGCAGAAGTGCAGACTCAGGCAGTGTGAAGTGCGCGCCCGGGTGAGTCTCTCTCTCTCTCTCTCTTTCTCTTTTTTTTTTTCAAGCACACACAATTTTTTTGTCTTTGTGGTTGAATTCGAGCAATAAAGCTGAAAAAAAGAAATCATGTTGTGTAAGAAAGAAACCGGTTTAACACAATGTCTTAGATTTCAACCTTATGTAGTGTAAGTGTAGTGAAAGGAGTGTAAGTATTTCTGCCAAAATAATGTTGTTCTTACTGATGGCTGCTGATTTTTACAGACCAGAAACACTCTTTGAGGATTTTAAACTAAAAATGGAAATATTTCTAAAGCAAGCTGCTGATGACATGAAAGATATATCATACCATCCAGCAGGCAGTCAGAGACATTGATCTTTATGGATTCATTCTTGACTTATCTCCTTTGCCGTGGTGCCTTTGCTGTCTGTGTGTGCGTGTAGAAAATGCTGCGTGTGAAGGACGAAGAATTCTCCATGTCCAAAGCCCTCGACCCCTACCAGCCTGACTACGGCCTATCGGACGATTATAGCGAGAACGAGATGGAGCTCTACCAGCAGTACTGTGCCGGCAAATACTCCGAATACGTACGTCGAGTCCAAATTCTAGGCACTTGAATGAAGTGACTTTTACATTCTTTTTTTATTTACGGTATGTCTGTACAGTATATCTTACCAAAGCAATGCGCCGCAAACCCCAGACGCTTTCCAGGACGTGTATTTAGAATTTTATATAGCAGTTTTAAAGGTTTGTGTGAGGTCATGAATGATGTATGTGAGGTCACGAATGACGTGTGAATTTTCTCTATCAGGGATGGAACAGCGATGAAGAAGACGGTCCGTTTGTTGATTCCACCGTGCGAAAGCGAGCCGTGAAGGTCAAGCACGTGAAGCGAAGAGAGAAGCGGTCTGAGAAAAAGGTTGGTTAGAAAGATCACTATTATAGGCGAAGTTAGGAGCTGTAGAAAGACTGAAAAAAAATGCTAAACAGGAAGAACAAATAAAACTATAAATTAATTGTTCTATAAGGCAGGGTTTTCCCCCTGGAGTCCCCTGCCTTCTAAAGCTAACCCTAATCGGGTTTTAATTGCCAAGTATGTTCAGGGAATTTACTTGGTGAAATTACAAGGAATTTGATTCTGTTTGTGGCTGTTTGTACAGACCAACATGAAACACTGTACATTTGCTGTGGACAAAACTGTACAGATTGAATAAAGACTGGGGGGTATGATAGGGCGCAAGGTAGGGCAAGTAGCCATGTGTGCATCACATGTACTATAATAAATAGTGCAAAATAGCAAGTGCAGTTAAACCTTGGTTTGCGAGCATTTTCCCCCGGAAGCGTGCTTGTGTATCATAGCACTCGTATATCAAAGCCACTTTCCCCCATAAGGAATAATGGAAACTGATGATTTGTTTCACAACCCAAAATATTAATATAAAAATAATTAATACAAAATGTAAAGTCAAAATAAAAAAACTAATTAACCTGCACTTTACCTTTAAAAAGAATCGTAGCCGAAATAAGACGAGAGAGAAGAGGAGGAGGGGCTACTGTGTAGGACAACTTTCTCACACACACACTAATGGAATCATTGCTCTGTCGGTAAACTTCTTTAACAAGCAACCTCTCTAATGAAACTTGCTTTTGCTTCCTTTTTGAGGATTTCGAGGAAATTTTTGAGGAAATGTGACTTTGCGTTGTCGTTAAACAGATTCATCTCCCACCCTGCTACAGGCTTTCCAGCCTATTTCTTTAACGGAGGTCGTTGTTGTAGTACAGTTACTAAAGAACAGTCACTACACTTGAACACAAAATTAAAAAAAATACTTTACGCGTGCACACACACAGTCACAATGTTATAGTAAACGTTACACACACGCACTGAGACCGAGCATGGGAGACGATTATCCATCATCCCGCAACCTGAGAGAGAGAAAGCCATTGGCTCAGTTGTGATCACGTGACACTGTGCAGACAAAGCGCATGCCTACAAGATATTGCTCGTTAATCAAGTTAAAGTTGATGAAAAAATAATTGTTCATCTTGCAAAATGCTCATAGACCAAATCACTCGCAATCCAAGGTTCCACTGTAGTAGTCATGTGTAGGAGGATGAAGAGAGTTTGTTTTTTCTGCAGTCTGTTCCTGTCCTGTTTTGTGGCTGCTTCAAAGCAGACAGTGATGGATCTGCACAGGACAGACTAGATGAACTGTTTTTCAGCAGCTCTTGAGGCAGACCGTACTTCCTCAGTTGGCGCAGGAAGTACATTCTCTGCTGGGCCTTTTTGAGGAAGGAGTTGATGTTGCGTTCCCATTTCTGGTCGTGGGAAATGGTAGTTCCTAAAATCTTGAACTTAAACACAGGTTTTGTTGGATGTTGTGAAAGTGGAGTAATGTTGTAGGCTGTCTCCCTAAAGTCCACTGTCATCTCCACAGTTTTGAGCGTGTTCAGCTCCAGGTTGTCCAGACTGCACCAGAGCACCAGACGTCCACGACACCACGTCCACCTCCTGCTGATCCTCAGACATGTCGCTTTGAATGAGTTTAATGTCGTCTGCAAATTTCAGGAGTTTGACAGCTGGATGTGTAGTCGTTAGTATACAGGGAGACTAGCAGAGTGGAGAGGACACAGCCATCATGTGCTCTAAAAAAAGCATAATAAAGTGAATAATATATACAAGATACCGTGGGGGCCGGGATGTTTGAAGATTGTGGATTGTTTGAAGCACAGCTGGAGTGATCTGTTATCAGATATGTGTATAAGATCGGAGTCAGTTGGTCGGCACATGCTTTGAGACAGGAGGGGGAGACACTGTGTGTCTGGGCCAGGTGCTCTTATTATCTTCTGTCTTGTTTCATCTCCTCTTTACAGATTGTGAGGGGAGCTTGGGTGTTGGAGTGGATTGATAGGGCGGTTATCAGAGGTGTGATCTCGGCTGGGCTGGGGTGGGGTGGTTGAGAGGTGTGATGGTGTTCTACTCAAAACTGCAGTAGAAGCTGTTGAGGTCATCAGCCAGGCTTTTATTTGCGTCGGCGGGGTGGGGTTTGTAATGTCCTGCAGGCCTCTCCATACTGATGTAGGGTCATTAGCTAAAACCAGCTTTTTAGTATAGCTTCTTTCAGCCACTCTAATCTCCTTTGTCAGTGAGTTCCTGGCCTGTTTTTACAGGGCTCTGTCTTCACTTCACTTCTTTAGGTGTCTTCCTCACCCTGATGAAGGTGTTTCAGTCTGGCTGTGAACCATGGCTAATTCAGACACTCACAGCATCAGAGCAAAGGCTCCTTGAGGTGTGCATGTAACTAAAATGGCTATTTTTTTATATAGATAAAAGGTTTTGTCCCTACGTCGATCAGAACTCTCTCACAGTTTCAATGATATCTTTACGTCTCATACGTTGGAGGAGTCTCAGAAAGTTTCTGTCTGTATGTCTGTCCAGCCAGATTTTGTCTGCCCTTAGGTATTTGCCTCAAATTAAACCTGCGTCATAAATGGAATCAAAATGTCGAATATAAGGAAAGTTATAAGCAGTTATGTGCCAGGTTATAAATCGCAAGTTTTGACAACATACTGCGCATGCTTTAAACTGTCAACGCGTCTTAAATCAACCGCTAGACAGAATTTAATGGAACTTTTGCAGTAATTTGCAGATATCTGCCGGAAGTTTAACCTGCACCATAGGTGAAATCAAACTGTTTGATGTTATGAGCAGTTATGTCCCATATTTATGTCCCAAGTTACTTTAAAATAAGCTACTAATAAGCTACTTGCTCAATGTAAACAAACACCTGCACCAATATATATAAATTTAAAAGGCTAAACCTTAATACTTTCAGTATACAGGGAGTGTATTTGTCTGATGATAAAAGAAGTATCAACTTAGTGTAAACAAGACGCAAGACACTCAACTTACAAAATAATATTTCTTTGTCTTTGAGTTCTGCCGTACAGAAAGACAGGCAGGCGTGTACGTGGGTTCTACCTGAAATAATAATATCACTGATTACGTTAAAGCTCATCAGATTATTTTTAGCTTGAACTCTTGCATGTCTCGTAAGCAATTTATTCCACAGCAACACTGTGCTAAAAATTCTTTATTTATTAATGAACAACAAGTTATAGTCTGCTCATACAAAACAAACATCTTGTAAGGTGTTAATATAAAAATGATAATACGTATTAGAAGAGAGTTATTAACATAAACCTTGTATGTGGCACTACTGTTAGAGCTGCTTTTATGGAAAATCAAAAATTATGTTCAAGAATGAAAAACAATTAGTTTTATGTTGTATGGGCCGAATGTTGCTTTACTTCTCCCCTTTTTTTTGATAATTTTCCCTTGTATCTTTTGTCAGAAAGAGGAGACCAAGCCGCGTAAACACAAACCGAAGCAGAAACACAGGGACAAGGTGAGGCACAGCGAGAGGACAGAAGCTCGAGACAGCGGGGAAGTCAGACAGTGCCTCGGGCCAAGCTGCGTTGAAGCTGCGCGTCCCAACTCCAAGTACTGCTCTGATGACTGCGGCATGAAGCTCGCCGCCAAGTAAGGCCTCTCTTTGAGTGCTGCGTCTCTCTTGTGTGCTGTGGGTTTGAAAAATCTAATTATAAATATGTCTTATTATACTTTCTTTCTTTTTTTTTTCTTTCCCGTCTCACTCCATCAGCCGGATCTATGAGATCCTCCCTCAGCGTATCCAGCAGTGGCAGCAGAGCCCCTGCATCGCCGAGGAGCAGGGAAGGAAGCTTCTGGAGCGAATCCGGCGCGAGCAGCAGTTAGCCCGGACACGGCTCACGGACATGGAGAAACGTTTCCATGAGTTGGAGGGCATCATCGCTAAAGCAAAGCAGCAGGTCGTGCAACATGACGAAGAGGTAAGATGGCATCGCTATGGTTACCACAGGCTTTATTGACTCGTACATCTCGATGATGGAGAATGTTTTTAAAAGGCAACAAACTTGTTATACAGTGACATCTATAGTCAATAAATTCTTTTGTTCTCTGGTATTGCATCGAACTTTTAAACGCGTCGGTGTGTCCTGCTGATGTGTCTATGATCCATCAGTATCTCTCAGCTGCTCTGAGATCCAGCTCTCGCCCCCTACAGGTAAACGAAGGAGATGACGACACAGACCTTCAGATTTTCTGCGTCTCCTGCAGTCACCCGGTCAACCCCAAGGTGGCGCTGCGTCACATGGAGAGATGTTATTCCAAGGTGGGTTGAATTTTTTCATTATTATTATTATTCTTGTTGTTGTAATGTATAATGAAGTATAATTCTATGAATATCATTAAAATATTGACACAATATTAAAAACGTATTCTTCTTGTCTTATAACAGTACGAGAGTCAGACATCATTTGGCTCTATGTATCCCACACGCATAGAGGGGTAAGTAGTTAGCTTTGTATTGAAGGAATATACTACTTCCACCCTAGTTTTCTTTTACACCAAAATATAGTTAATTTTGCAAGTGCGAGAGGTGTTCAAGTTTCCCCGTACAGTCATGACCCAGGGTTTCAGACACCAAGCAGCCAGTCGTACCACGGCGCTGTCTATCCTTCACGTCTGAAACACTCGTACTGAGAAAACTTTCTAACTTGGTATCCAAGCACTAGTTACACCTCGGGATAAGTGCATTAGTGTAGCAGGGGGATTGTATAGAGAAAATAAAGGTCGTTTTAAATATCTTAACTGTGTCCTGTTATTCTCCACAATCAAAAGTCCTGGTTTGACTTGAACGTCCTGAGTATAAAAAAGGCAAACACCAAATACAGGTTGTCCACAGCTCATAATGGTTGGACTTAAAATTTTATCAACATTTCGATGGTTCAAAATCGATATGCATCCAACAGATACTGCACTTTGAATTTCATATTTTCTTTTGATGTATGCAGTATGACACTGTCTCAGCTGTAGGCTGATGTCAATGTTCTGAGCATGTTTAAGACAGGCTAGGTTAAGCATTTTTTTTAACTCATGATATTTTGGTAAGAAGCTCGGGTCGTAACCCCAGGAGCATCCATAAAATTAAAACAAACTTTTATGTAAAATTAAGTGAAACTGTTTGATCATTGTTTTTCTTCTTTTTTTTTTCCCCTAGTGCAACAAGGCTGTTCTGTGATGTATACAATCCTCAAAGCAAAACGTACTGTAAAAGGCTTCAGGTTCTCTGTCCTGAGCATTCCCGTGACCCAAAGGTGGGATTTCATACACTCTAAAAGTGATTCATCCAAACTTATTATCTAAAACATTTAGGCTATTAAAAAAGGTTCTAACACCAGTTATTACCCAGTCATAATAATCCAGCCTAATTGTGGAATTGCTGTTTGTAGGTTCCAGCAGATGAGGTGTGCGGATGTCCTTTGGTGCGTGACGTCTTCGAGCCCACGGGCGAATACTGCCGCGTGTCAAAGCGCAAGTGCAACAAACACTACTGCTGGGAGAAACTGCGTCGGGCCGAGGTGGACCTGGAGAGAGTGCGAGTGGTTAGTTGTATCTTTGTTTTGCATAATCCATAGTGCTTTAAATCAATAATAGTCTTACTGTTTATTTACAAATTAGTGTGTTTTGAACTCTCTCTCTCTCTCTCTCTCTCGCTCTTTCCTTCCTCTCTGTCTCTGCGTTCCAGTGGTACAAGTTGGACGAGTTGTTTGAACAGGAGCGCAACGTCCGAATAGCGATGACGAATCGCGCGGGTCTCCTGGCTCTTATGCTACATCAGACGATTCAACACGACCCACATTCCACAGACCTACGCTCCAGCAAAGACAGATAGCCAGCCAGGACTTTCTTTTATACCATCTGATGTTTATTCTAAAAATTCTTAGAAAAAAAAAGCATGTTTCATTAAAATATATGATTAATTAACATCTTAATACTGTTAATGAGTGTTAGATGATGACACTATAATAAAGATATATTAGGAGTTATGTGAAGTGTTACGAGTGCTCTATATAAGCTATATAAAATTGTTCCGTGTGTCCATAGATATCACTTAATTAGTCATCATGATACTGTTTTACCATTTTTAATTCTAGGCATAATTATTAAAAAACAATTATTGGTGCTTTTCTTGTTTGAAACAATAAGGAATTGTGTATCATTGTGTAACAATGGCTGATACATTTAATTCATTGAAATAAACTTTCATTATGTGGCAGTGTTTGATTGCTTTTGCCCGTCACATTACAGAAGAACAGCTCCCAAGCCATGCTTTTCCTGTTGGATATCTAAATGATGTTTAATCATTTAACAGCTCTGCAATAGTGGTGGAAATTTAAGCTGACGTTAATAGATAGTGCTCTTGATGAATAGATTGAAAAATCATTCACTTTCCAGACCGTGTATCCTGTGAAGGGTGGGGGGTGGGGGGGGGGGATCAAGATACAGTTTCTACCCATGATCCAACCCAATTTATTTTTCGAATACTGTTAAATTCCCAATTCTGATGGATCAGGAAGTGTTGACACATTTTCTGTTATTCTTGGTAAGGTTTATAGGCTTATAAATGTGCTTTTTAAATTTCATTTTTGTAGTTATATATTGAACAAGGACTGGAGTATGGTGGCGTGTCAACATGACCTAGTTAAAAATACCTGTGTAATCATTGATATCGTGAGGTTTTGGTGAGGAGATATTTATTTAGCATTTTATCTAAGGAGTCTTGAGCTTTAACATGTTCTGCAAGAATTTGTTAAATCATTTTTCTTAAACGATGCTTGTGAAGTTGCTTGTATGTTTAGACATACATTTTGTAAATGTAAAATATTAACAATGTTATTTTTATTCAAAATTATTCTTCTGTTAGCTTTTAAAAAGAATTATTTGAAATAAAATCTCCTGAATTGGTACATATGCCTATGGAATCCACTGAGATCTTTTTAAACCACTTATCCTGTGTAGGGTCACGGGGCCTGGAGCCTATCCCAGAGAACTCAGGGCATAAGACAAGCGCATGGGCAATTTGGAAACACCAATCAGCCTACAATGCAAGCCTTTGGACTCAGTGGAGAAAACCCATAATACACCAGGGAAACGCACCAAGCATGTGAAGAACCCACAATCCTGAAGGTGCGAGGTGACGTAGGATTAAGTTGCAAGTTGCTATATATGAGCATAATTTATTTAACTATGAAACTTTACATGTCCTCATGCGATAAATGTCTCTCACTCACTCATCGTCTATACCGGTCACGGGGGGGCCTTGAGCCTATCCCAGGAGACTTAGGGCACGAGGCTGGGTACTCCCTAGACAGGGTGCCAATCCATCTCAGGGCACACACACATACTTATTCACACACTATGGGCAATTTGGGAACATCAATTAGCCTATGCAAACTCCATGCGCATGGACCCAAGGCGGGAATCGAACCCACTAAGCCACTGTGCAGCCATAAATGTATGGCTGTTGGATTTTCTATATTACTGTGAACCCCTGGCAATATATTCACTGTTTTTATTGTACTGAATAAAATAACATGCTCGTATACAGCAACTTGTGACCTCATCCTACTGGGATTGACGGATAGATAGAAAGACACAGACACAGATCTAGTATAGATAGATCTAATATTATTTGCATTTTAATTTATTATTTATTATTAGGCACGTACATTTTTTTTTTCTATTTTTCTACAACTTATTAGAGTTAGTACATGTAAATAGTTTTGGTTTTCACGTTTTGAACTAACTAAATAGCTATATTTGAGCAGTGTTTATGAAAATGTGCTAAGGTGCCATTAGCGACTCTTGGTGTCTTTATGTAGTTTCCATGGTGAAGGTCCGCCATTACAGCGACACCGAGTCTCAGTCATTTCCTGCTCTGTGATTGGATAACTGCACACGCATTCATTAATTATTCATAGACTCGCCCCCCCCCCCCCCC
>JAOVVA010000032.1:13484392-13502583 GCA_028565275.1 Leiocassis micropogon | reverse complement strand
AAAAAATAAGAGCATCTATCGTAACTAGCGTAAAAGGCGCGAAAGAGCTCCGTTTGCCTGTTACCGTAATGACGCGATTACATGCGGCTGTCAATTTCCAAAAATAGAGCTCTAATCCAGAAAGCTGCGGATCAGGAACGAAAGCAAAATGTCGGAGTCAAACACAACAAGAGGGTCAAACTCCAGGAATGAGTCCTGTGTAAGACAACCTAATCTCCAAGGCCTCCATGGACTGAAGTTGAAAAAGCAACACATATGTTTGCAGCAACTCTGAGAAATATTTTAACTCTGATTAATAGTTTTAAACAAATTAAACAGATTCAACAATGCATGAACACATGATTTGCAGAAAATGTCTGATGAAATAAAATATTAGTGAGGTCTATGCTGGATCCCACTTATTCAATACTGATTGTGTATTACACAATTTGTTTTTCTATGTGCATGTTCTCCCCATGCTTGGTGAATTTCCTCTTGGTACTACGGCTTCTTCCCACTGTCCAAAGACATGCAGAATAGGCTAATTAGCGTTCCCAAATCGCCTGTAGAATGTGAATCAGTGTGTGCCCTGCGATGCATTGCACCCCGTTCATGCAATAAGTCTCCTGGGATAGGCTCCAGGCCCCCCTGCGACCCTGTAAACAAAATAAAGCGGTATAGACGATGAGTGAGTGTATTTCATAAAATGATTTATGAGTTAGATTTATTTGTTTGTTTGGGTTTTTTTTTTTACCACAAATAGGGGATTTTAGTTAATTATTTAATGTAAAGAAACACATGTACAGAAAAAAAATGTTTAGCCTAATCTATCATGGTTAGGTTTCTTACAATGACGTATGGCTGAATTCTTCAATCTAATTGGCCAAAGATACTTATCAATGTTAACCTGTAATAGGAAAAATCCACTATGGAGTGATGTGCTATGGTTCATTTTGAATCAGTGTTACAATTATGACTCTCAGTAGCAGTACAATATTGAGGTCTCACATTATTGAGGTCTCTTATCCCATGATAACAATTTAATACATTTAATTGTCATAAATTTCAATAAATTGATTAGTGAATAACATGTTGTGCTTTTTATCTATTTATAGTTGCATTTTATATGTTGTTGAAAATCCACACGACAGGTTATGTCTTGTAATTGCATGTCATAGCAACTGTAAACTGTTCTTCCCTAATCAGCCTCATATTACACAGAAATGATTAAACTCTTCTGCCCTAAAGACTTGTCTCTTCGGGGAAAACCCTATGCTGTGTTTGACTTGCTTTTTATAAATGAGATAATTTTCCTCCTTGGGGCATGTTCAGCATGCAGAGTAGTAAAACAACAATGACACCTACATGTTTGTCTTTTACTAGCAACAAACCTAGCCAGTAAACCTAACTGTGATGAGTGCTGTACTGTACAGTCCTGTCATTTCATCATATTAAAAAAAATTATGTAGTTTAAAGAAATTGGGAACAAATGTTTTACTATGACAAGATTTAAAGTGCCTAAAGATACAATTTAAAAACTAATTGTTTATGTAACAACCTCAGCAGCAACCTTATTTCCCCTCTCGTCTGTTCCAACCACTCAGCATTCAGCATCACCAGTATAATAATCACTGGCCTGATCATCTGTCATAATCTGCACCTTTCACTAGTTCATGCCTCAAGTTGTCATGCTTTTTTATGCTTGAATGATTCATAGTTCACCCATTCCATTGAAACTGCTCAGGTACAGGGACCGGAATGAAAATGAGAGACAGAAACTGTCAAAAATTAGAGCAAATACAATCTTTCAGGACGCCTGGATAACTGTTTATCAAGACTTCATTACAAATACAAGAAAGTCAGGCTGTTTGGATGCAAAACATTAAGAAATGAGGACGGGGCACACTCAAGACCGTTGCACACTACTGTATATTTACCTATTCAATTGTCCAACCAGCACTGTATGATCAGTATTACAGATTAAAGTAAATATGTATGTATGTATATTAACCTATCTAGTAAAGTAAATTCTTACATGTAGTCATGGGCTGCATAAAGTCTGTTTGGAAAAAGCTTGACCGCATATATGTTTCTGGGTCCATAAGTTTTTTTCCCCACAAATATTACTGTGAATTGCATCATGGCTGCCAAACTCAACAACACCAGAGCTGGTCATAGTAGCAGCACGAGGCAAAGAAGATACATTGATTTGGAAGTGAAACAAAAGATTAAAGTACATTTTTTAACAGTTATTTCTGCTTGAGTAATCTGAATTGTCGAGAGGCATTGCACAAATGGTGATAATAGATGATAACAGCACTGGGAATTTTAACTATATGCATCACTTCATGTCACATGTGTTCTAATAATGGTTAATTACAGGTAGGTTGGTGCGGTCCACGGTACTTGAAAGAGGGGAGAGCAGCTGCCTGCCAAAACCCACATTCAGTCATGGAAGCACTTTAAGTAATAAAATCACATCTGATATTGTTATGTCACATTTAACAACACTTAGTCTCCTTAACAATTTTAAGTCATTCTGAACTGTTTAACTAGCTTCTAAAACAAGGCTGCATCTCAACTATTTCTCTAACCTCTAGTCAAGGGCAATACTTGGGGCATGGAACAAGGAATTGTAAACCCTGGTGAACTAGCTTTCCATTTAGCGCTATGTTGGATTTAACCCCAGAAGAGAAGTTGATATAAACTGTATGAACTGTTGTATAAAATCAATATCATGCTTGAGATTGTGCTGTTGTATTTAATATACTTTACAACCTCATCTCAGCCATGCTGATATTCAGTACAACTGCACTCCCTCTTGTTTGATATTGCTTAAGTGTGACATAATACTATCCCATATAGCTTTGCTCAGTATATAATATGGTTTTTATGCAACATGCAAATTGCAATACTGCCTATATCACAAAAAACGCATTTGTGCATGATAAATGCAGCATGGCAGTACAGTTTAACTCATTTAAAGTTAGGAAGTGCTACGTCTATGTTTACTTATGATTTTATTGGACGGTTGATTATTTAAGAAATTACAAGTTTTAATTGAATGCAACCTTGAATTGAATGCTGCATTGTAGATCATTAAAAAGCACCAACACTGGAGATTCCTTCCGTACAACCTAAATATCATGTCGACTATCATGTTTCTTTGTTAAACAGCACATTTCTGATCAGTTGATTTTTAGCCTTGGTTAGGTTCCTGTGAATGATTTGTTGCTATATAAAGCTTGCCATCATGGAAACTGATTCGGAAAATTAATCTACACTTTCCGACCAATCAGAATCGAGATGTTCATGCAAAAGCGTTATAATTCTACAAGTGATTATTAATTGTTAGTGTTTGCAAACTACAACACTAGTAAGTGTGTGTGTATGTAACACGGTGCAATCATGATGCACGATGCGTCCCAACACAATGCATGAATGTTAACAGTCGACCGAACGATATCTATTTTTTTCCTGCTCATTTTGCGTGAAAGTAGTGGTCGGACTTCCCCCGGTAGCTCGCACATGCTCAGTAGCGTGCGCAAAGTATCGCTAATCGAAGGACAGACTCGGAGCGGTCGGCAACGACGGCGCGAGCTCGACGTGTTGTTCGGTAAGAGTCCGTGCATGCATGTCTCTCTCTCTCTCTCTTTCTCTCTCGCTCCTCATTTCCCCGGTGCTACATATATTTTCAACGTTTCGCGACACCGAGAGATTGCGTTTGCATGGCTTTGTTTAGCGCGTGCATGCGCGCGTAAACCAGCTCGAAGAAACAAACGCGAGCACGAGCGTACGCCAGCTTAAACGAGCGCGAGACGTCGATATCGGAGAAGCGATGCTTTTTTCGTGCACGCGAGGCGCGCGAGGACAGAGCGCGGAGAGTTGGGATTGTGTTGAGGGAGCGGGGGCTGTTTTTGAGCTTCACTCCCACTACAGCGATTTCCTGTTTAACTCGGGCCTCGCTTGGAACAAAACGACGACTTTCTCTCGTCACTTTTGTCACCCCTTTCATATTAAAACACGCTGCTTTGATCCTAACATTAAAAGGAACTCGCACAGCGCGCGCGTGACTCGGATTCGTGCTTCAGAAATGTTTGCACTTTTCAAGTCCCGTGCTATTCCATTCCACTTTTATGATCATAATCATAACTTTGCATTTGCTTTGAACCCCCATCTTAATGTTGCACGGACGCACCAAGTGATGTTCCTCTTTTTTTTTTTTTCAATGAACAAACATGCAATGTGCAATATGAAACTTCACAACGCCTGTCCTGTTGACCCACTTTCATGACTTAGCAAGTCGCCTAGCTAAATCTACTCTAGCTCTTCAGCTGTGTACACTCCCTCAGGTATTATTTGCACTCCCCTAAAGAGACATTGTCATAGTCATGTACAGTGCATACATGTTGTTGTGCAATTCCTAAACATTAAATGTGAGAGGGGAAAAAATAATAAAGACAGAATATCTATCATAACATCAATACAAAAATATTGCATTCACCTAAAATGTAAGGAATGTAAAAGTGGTGGCCAAAAGTATGAAGACGAAGGTGAAATTCAGTGTTTTAATGACAGTCGTTAATTTCACAAACTGTCGGTCATTAGCATGGGTGAAACCAGGACGGTACAGTTTGCAGTACAAGAAAACGCACCTGATAGTCTTAAACAACACTTTGTCTCTTTAGTAACTGATTATAAGTTGTTTTATGTTTTAATCGCTTCGGGATCGGCTGTGCTATGTTCGCGCCTAACTTGCTTCTAACACAAGGCTGAATCCTAAATCCTGCTTAAACTCCTGATCACTAGCTTTCCATTTTATGCTATATGGAATTCAACTCTCGGAAATCACAAGTTGTCTTATATTCTACAGTGTGCTAAGTGGAAATAAAAAGTAAATCTCACAAGTTTCAAATCTCGTAAGTTCCTCAGGACTGTCCACCACCTCCATGGTTTATTCTTCTCACCTTTTGGCTACTTACTACCGTTAAGAATTTAAAACTACTTCCACCCCATTAATTAAACTAACTGTCGGTCGCCAGCTCTGCCATTTGTGGTTATTTAGTTCTACAAGTCTCTAAAGGATATGTGTTGGCGGAACAAAATAACTGGTTAAAAAAATGATAATGTGTTGGTGATTAATGGCATTTGTAGAACTGTTGTATAAAAGCAACATCACAGTCAAGGATGTTTTGTTATATAGCGTATCGGTAAGTGTCAAGAAACCTTCTTTTGTACATGATCTTCAGTAAGCGATTGAGCAGGGATGGATTGAGTGACACATGAGTACTGCAGACGTCTTTTTAACTTTGACAGGTTTTGAAGAATAGTTAAACGGTATCACACTTGGGGTTATTAGTGAAATCACCTGTTTTTGCACAGGGAGAACTATAATATATGGCATATGCTGTCTTAATACTTATGGCCACTACTGTATATACCAAGGCAATGTAAAATGTTAGTTTAGGTAAAGTACATATGAGTACATCTGTGTATTCGAGTAATTTCTGTGTAAGCTGTTGAAATAACTATTGCATAAGTTTGCAAAATGAATGTAATATATAGTGTGTAATGCGTAGCAAAAAAAAAAGAGTAATATTTAAGAGCATTATTGACAAATATAAAAAGTTACATCAAATTTGAAGTATGAAATAAGGTGATGCAAGTCTTTTCTTTTAACTGTGGGAATTGTTCATGATTCTGAAAATCTTTGTCTATTTTTGAACAAATTCTATTGCTTATTAGTCTTAGATTATGTGCAGCATTTGTTGGATAAGTCCCAGTGAATGTTCTGTTACTATAGAAATGGTAACGTATTGGAAATAGCGTAACATTGTTTATGGTAACTTTAACTTTTTTTAAAAATGTGTATAAATTTAAAACGTTTTGTTTGTAGTATGATATATATTGCACCATTTAATGCAGGACCGTTGTAACCCATTTATTATTTTGAGACCAACTTTCTTTAGGATCTGGAGTAGCACTTTTGTTAATTCGTAAATCAACCTGCTAGCATATTTATTAGCGATGAGGGAGAAAATCGTTGCATATCGCATTTCGTTTATGCGGCAATTCATGTATTGCCAATTTTTTGTTTTTAATTCAGTTTTATTCATTTTATTAAACTAATTGATTATTTGCTAATTTTGTTTAGAATTGTAACAAAATCGGATATTTCAAAAAAAGTAATATAAAATCGTGATGCTTACAGAATCGCAATACAAATCAGTTCAGCCTAGGTATCGTGATAATATTGCTTGTCCTTCTAAATAAGAATCGATTCATGATTGTTGCATATATTCATTTGAGTTAGTGCATTTTAAATCAGTTTGTTGCATGATAGTGCTACACAGTTAATCACATCAAAATCGCAATATTTATTTGAGTTATTATTTAACCAAAAAAGGCTGCAACGTATTACAGGTAATATACGAATAGTCAGGTATTTTTTTTTCTTCGAATTTGTCAATAATTGAAATATTGTTTTCAATTTTTTTAATATAATTTTGAGTTGATAAATCTTTGCAAATATTCTTTCAATGAGATATCAGTTATTTGTTGTTAACCTAGAAAAATACACTTCACTAGTGTGAATACAAAATAGTTATATATTGCATTTAATAATTTATTGCAGTTTAAATCACAGTTGTGTTTATTTTTGTATAAAATCGTGCAGCCCTAGTTAATGCATTTCGCTATAAAAACATCTGCAGAAACTCATCAGATGGACCTCTAAGGTCGGTCAGCGCAATTCCTATATTGCTTTATTTATTGTAGCCTGCTGCATTTTCACAAAGCAAATTTAGTACCGTAAGATGGCAAAATATGCCATCTAATGTATAAACCAAATAAATGTCAATGGAAATATCAATTAAGTCAGCATCAAATATACAATAAAAAATGTTAATCGTTAATTGCCGCTAAGAATTGTGCAGATTAAAAATGATTTAACTGATAAAGTTGTTTTGCATTTAGTGGTAACCCAGTTGTAGTCTAGCCTTAGCTTAGCTATACCAGGCAGGCTCCTTACACGCTCACTAATAACTTATTTGAAGACTCGGGTCTCTGCGATTGCTTTCGTGAACACCGGAATGACTCGGCCTGATTACAATTCACTTTTTCTTCTGCCGTTGTTATTTTCGCACCGAGCTCTGTCACAAAACTCTGATTGCTGTTGCTCTAAAACACTTTGAGTAAACCGATCATTTTGGGCTGAGTGAATCCGTGCTCTGTGTGCAAATAAATAAGATTTTTCTCTCATTTTAAATAATAAAAAAATCTAAAAAATCTAATAAAAATAGAACGTTAATATGTGGAGGTCAGTGTCGATGCTGTCATCTAGGGATGGGAATCACCGGGGTGCTCCCGTTACGACATCATCACCATCTACACCTCTGTGTAGATGCAATTTTATACATTTGATTTTTGTCGGTGTTGTGATTTTGTAAATATTCGTATTGAGGGTAAATTCTTTTTCCAGATTTTCTTACAATTTGAAATAAACGTATTAAATAATTTGCTAATAAAACACAGGATGCTGTGTTGCCTGCGTATGGGAATAGTTTAGAGTGCGCTACCTGTAGGATTATAGCGGAACTGCAACATATTACTACCTAAAATGCAAACATGTATAAATAAGATAATTTTGGAGTCAAATCAATCAGCACACAATAAATTCATAATACATCACCAAATACATTTTGTCCCCCCCATCTCTACAAATAAATCAGTGTATTGGGAAACATCTAGATCTGTTAACCTGTATTTAAGTAGATGCTTAAATAGTCTCAGCTCCAGTTTGATAGTTTTATAGTTTGGGATTTTTTTTGCGGCTGTATAGGCTTACTGCACGTATTTGGGGCAGTACGGCGGTCTCAGTCACACTCTCAGATACAGTCGATGTCATGATGCTAATTTGGTACGTTCCTGCTCATTGGGTGTTTCTGAAATCTGGCTGTGTCCTTAATCGTCTCCTGATTAGTCTAGGGTTTAATGTGAACAAGGCTAATTGTTTCACCAGAACAAGAGGACTTTATTTATATAGTCTGTATTTAACAGATAGCTTTATTAAACCCTGTGCATGTAGTGCAATGTGTGTTTGTCATGGCTGGCTTTTTACATTTGCCGTAGTAATGGCGCTGCGCCGCGTTGCAGATATCGAGACGCTGGCCGCTTTTATTGGCCTCCCTGCACGTCTCTGCTCGGCTCTCTGGGATACCGTCGCCATGGCAACCGCTCGTGTTTTTTTTTTTATTATTTCCCCCCCTCCTCCCCCTCGCTTTTCTAAATATTCTCCGTCACATTGCAGTCGAGCGTGTTGTGCTAGCCTCAGGCCGTGCAAAGAGACCTCTTTAGAATGAAGGCTTTTTTTTTTTATTTATTGCTGCTTTCTTTCTAGCTCAGATGTGAATGTTAAACCTAGCTATTAATTAGGCCTGATTAACCATTCCAGGGAACAGCTATTGATAATCTAGTTTTAATTAGGTTGAAGGGTATTAAACACATTTACTGAATCATTTTGTTAACAATAACAACAACACCAAAAATGCATGCTAGAAAAAAATGTTGCAGCATCCTGTAGCAGCTATGCTGTTTCTAATACATCAATACAGAGGAGGATAAGAGCTCTCTGAACTTGGTAATTTAGTTAATAATTAAACGTCTTTCCATGAAAGAGGATTAATTTATCAGCTAAGGATTTGCCAAGTCAACTAGACTAATATAATGGTTTGAACACAGTGAAGGACTTGATTGTGCATTGATAAAAATAGATTATTGATGTGCTTGATTTGATTTTTTCCCCCTTTCTAGCAATTCAAAATGCAGCCTGCATCTTGAGGTCTGAAGCCGTCACAAGGTATAAGGATGTGACTCCGCGTGGCGTTCGGTCTTCCTGCTATGAGCCGAGATCCGTCGGCGTGAGAGCGTGAGATTAATGGAAGGTGCGGCGGAGGAGTGCAAGGAACAGCCGGAGAAAGGGCAGGACGAAACAGTAGTAAGCGACACGCTTCCAACCGGTAATGACGATCCCTCAATCCCTACGGACGTGGATCCGGGCGAGGCCGAGGCCGAGCCGCCTCCCGATTGGCTGGAGCCGCTGGAGGACTGTGAAGACGAAGGTGATGAAGGTGTAGAGACTGAGAAGAGCAGTGGGCGAAGAGGCAGAACGAGCAAAAATGCTTCGTACGTCGTTTTTAGTTTTCTTATTTTTAAATAGTTTGCTTGTCCGTGTTTTTTAAATTTTTTAAAAATATAAAGTTCAGAGTGATGCACTCAAAAGAGGCCCCCGAATATTCTTTTAATAACTTTCGCTATGATGACGGCTTGGCGCTCCATGTTCCTGGACGCATTGGTTCACGTTGGATGTTTTCCTACAAACCATCCAACCATATTTCTTCCTAAATTCACTCCGACATCGCTTAAACGAATAGGTGACCCGATATGTTCGCACTATAAAGACGCGCTGCTCATTACTGTACACCACCATCCTGATGAGAAGGAACGCGGCATTAAACAGTGCGATGGCTGTCTGGCGTCTACCTTATCGCCCCGACCCGGGGGCATCCCGGCTTGTTCGAAGCTCCATATACTGAGGAGCACATTGTACATTGTCTTGTTCAGATTGCTTCATCCTAGCGAGAGTTATTACAGAGCATTCGGGGCCTCTTTCTAGTGAATCACTCTGTATAATGTGTGTACAGTACATGTGGATACTGTAGTATCTGTATTTTCGTGTAATTATCAAGTTAACATTTTTTCAAGTCGTCAAACTGAAGTACAAGTCGGCAAACTGATTGCACGCTAAAGGTCATACACAGTCTAACTTCAGCTTTCGTCGTGACAGGCGGAAACGAGGGAGGCCGTCTGTGTCTTCGAGCAGTCTCTGGGTGGATTGTCCTCCCTTGGGAAATGACTGGAAACGCAAAGTCATCTTTTGGCGTGCAGGCAAAACTGCTACGTATTACTTGAGGTACTTGACTGCCGGCACTTCTCGCACTAATAAAATGTTTGAATTCTATATTTGTAAATGTATTTATGACATGTAGTCAGTTCTCAAAACTTTTTCATCAGAAAGTGAAGTTGATTAATTTTCCCGAACCAGCAGCTGTGGAGGTAGTCTGGCTACCAGGCGAACCGCAGGTTGACTTCTTAAATAAGCGCTTTTCCAAAGCCTTATGTCTCTCTTTTTTTTTTTTTTTTAAGTCCCAAAGGGGTGCGGATCAGAAGTAAAGTCCAGCTTGCCAAACATCTCAAGGTTGATCTGTCTCTCTTTGACTATAAAGAAGGAATCTTTGTGGATGCTCTTACCCCAAGAAAGGTGAACACTACATGGTCATTTTAAATGATTTTAATGATCTGTAAAATCAGCATTTGTTTCTAAAGTGTGTTTCTTGATTCCTTTCCACCTCAATACCTGTTAGAAATTTGAAACATAAAAATAAATATGGAAATATAATACGGAAGGGTAGGTCGAAAATGATCCACACTCTGGCTATATGTATTTAGGTTTTCTTATTATAACCGGAGTGCGGGTAATTTTGGACTGGAAGCTGCAAGGCTAACACGGTGGCCTCAAACCTTCAGGGTTGAGGGTTCGAGTTCTACCTTTGTTTCTGTCTGCATAGAGTTTGCATGTTCTCTCAGTGTCCCAGTTTCCTCCTGCATTCCAAAGACATGCAGATTAGGCAAACTGACGCTATTAGTGAAGGTACATTCCCAACACAGGACCTTGTCACAACCGCAGCGTTGATTTTTCCCGTATCAGGGAGGATGTTTAGGTTAGACTGAGAACCCTGAACGTTTTTTAAAAATCTTTAAAAAAAAAAATAGTTTTTTTTTTTTTTATTTGCACTTTGACACTCGCTGTCTTTTCTTCTTATTGATCTTTTTGCCATCTGTGGTTTCTCCAGCGCCGAAAAACCCGCGTGAAAGAAGGCACCAGGCGTTCCCGTCTTTCCTCCAGAGCCACTACTCGGACCCGGAATCGCACCCCAGAAAACTTAACCATGTCTCCTCAGAACGGGCCCCTCAGCCCTCAGACGCCCCAGCTCATCCCAATACAACCCTCCACCTCTCCACCTCTAAACAGTTCCTATAGAAGCCCCCCAGAGCTTACTCGTGTCTCTCCAACCATCCTCCAACAGCCCAGCCCTTCACCCTCGCTCAAACTCGACGATCTCTCAGTTCAAACCAACTCGGTATCCCACTCCTGGCTCCAGTCCTCTCTGGCCCCTGTTAGTCCCACCAAAACCCCAGAAAGTGACTTCCCTATTTACCCAAATGGCCAGAATGCCATGAAAGACTCTCCCTACCTCCATTCACCCCCTCCCATACAGCTTGTTGTGGACCCTGATGGAGGAATGCAAGATCGTGGGCTCCCTCCTCTCGAGTAAGTAAAACCTGCAGCATGCTTTGCCCATCATGACAAACACCACCTTGATGCTGATATTTGGTGTGTGAATATTCTTACAAGTTCTCGAAAGCACTTTTTAAGACAGCATAACCTGCTGATCTGCCTTTATGTCGCAACTAGTTAATCATGTAATATTGGTGTACTTCATGATGCTGTTTTTGCTCAGAGTTGCTTGCTAACATGGCTGCATAATTTAGTTTAAAGAAATATCAGGTTAGAACAATGATTTGAAAAGTAGAAGAGTAAAAGAGAATGGAGGGGGGAAGGGTTGATGGAGTATTTGAGCCAGTTAAAGAAGAAAGATGAAAGGATAGTAAGCAGGCCACAGAGGAGGATAGATGCATGGGAAAAATGGATAAGCAAGGGAAGCAAGATAAGTAGGTTGGCAGAAGAGGATGGATGGATGGATAAATGGATGGAGGGAAGCAAGATAAGTGGCCTAGTAGAGGAGAATGGACAGAGGGAAGAAGGGAGGGAGGGCAACAAGTGGTGTGGCAGAGTATGGATGTACGTATGGATGGATGAATGGAACAAAGATAAATAGGCTGGGACAGGAGAATGGATGGATGGATGGAGTAAGGGAGAGAAAACAAGTGGCCTGGCAGAGGAGAATAGATAGATGGATGGATGGATGATAAGAAGCATGATAAGTGGCCTGGCAGAGGAGGATGGATGAATAAAAGTAAGATATGGATGCATGATAATTGACCAGGCAGTTGAGGATTGGTGGATGGATAGAAGGATGGAGGGAGGGAGGGAAACAAGTGGACTGGCAGAGGTGAATGAATGAATGGATGGATGGATGAATGGATTGAATGAAGTTAGGTAAGTGGACTGGCAGAGGAGAATGGATGAAGGGATGGATGGATGGATGGATGGAAGCAAGATAAGTGGACTGGCAGAGGAGGATGGATGGACGGAGGGATGGATGTTGAGATAGGAAGAAAGGAGGCAGTTTTGAGCATACTTTCTTTATTCATCCCCAAAGATCAGGAACCCAGTTTGTTTTAGCAAAATGTTTTTTCCCCTTATTTTATAGTTTGTTATTCTTACCTTCGGATTTTGATCATTTTGAATTTCTTTTTTCAGAGGCTGTGCAAACTGCGGTCGTAAATACCCTGGGATGGGTAAAGGAAAGCAGCTGCTGTGTCCCAAATGCAGACGTGTGTGAATATTTTCTGATTTGGTTTTATTTCTCCTTTTGATGAGATTAATCTATTGCACAGTATATTTAATGAAAAAAATAAATGCATTGTGTTCTCTACAGCGAGGAGAAATCAACATCCTCACATTATCTTCAAAAAGGTAAATATTCTAAAAGGATCTGCCTTACTTTTCCGGTATTTGTCTATTGCGAGCAGAGAGAACTCGACTTTTTTCCCCTTACTTACTTTATAAGCCTCACTTCTTCTCTTTCTTCCCCTTCATCCATCGCACGGTACACAAACTAGAGCTGTTACTTAAGAAGCTTTTCTAGGCAAAAAGGAGAAAACCGACCCGACCCCACACCAAAAGGATGTAATAAAAGCATGCTAGGAGACGCAAAAAACCCCCACACACCTACTGTAGGTGCTATGTAAAAGTGCTTTTCGTCACACACTCGTCCTTGCTGTGATGTTTTAATGTTTTTTTTTTTTTTTTTGGTGTGTGTGTTTAATCAATTGTGTGTGTTTTTTTTTTTTTTTTTCCCCCCTAAGGTGGGCCAGGACAGGTGGATTCTGGGAAACTCCAAAAATGACATTTCCATTGTAAGTATATTTTAATGGCTCTAATGTTGTTTATAGTATTGAAAAGAGGTAATCCAAAGATCAAAGTAATACTAAGAAATAGCAAGATCTGATCATCATGGGAATCTAAAAATTAAGAAATTAAGAAATATACATATTTTTTCCCAGGAAAAGCAGATCTTTCCTCCCTTAGGGAAGAGACGCTACCATTCTGTGAGTACAAACGCAAATCATCAGCTCGGGTTTCACACTGAGGCAAATCTTATCTAGACTCTCATAAAAACTCTCATCAAAGAATCTGATAATTTTTTAAAAAGTTTTATGAACTTATTAAAGATCTCTGTCATGTCACAGCTTGTAGAATGAAATAGCCTGCAAAGATTATTCTAAGATATAACATGTTAATAAGGTCCATTTTGCATTGTGCGATGTTAATGTTTTGTCTGATTTGCAGAGGTCACTGCGATTGATGGCTCAACAGGAAACGGAAAAGAAGGCGATTAAGAATGTGAGATTTTTAATATCCGATTTAATGTTCCCCTCAACCCAATTAAACTGGGATTAACTGTGTATCCTAATGCTCACACAAATATTGTAAATATGATAAAAGGCAATATGTTATTTTAGGAAGTGCAGCAGGACAGCGATGATGAGGACGACGGGCCGGACGCTGGACCAGACGACGATGACGATGTGAGTCTTTTTATTTCACTTTTAGCGCCTTGCGTAGTTTGTGTCCTTTGGCAATAATTTTGTCCTATTCTGCCCTCTCCGTTCTTTGTTGTGGTTAGTATGGACCAAGGAAACGCAAGCGGCGAATGTGCGGTCAGTGCAAAGCCTGCCTCCGTGAAGAGAACTGTGGAAAATGCGATTTTTGCTTGGATAAGACCAGATACGGCGGCCCAAATAAGCTGAGGCAGAAATGTCGGTTCCGTCAGTGTCAGGTCCGGTCTCGCCTTCAGGTAAAAACCTGTTTTTATAATTTATAATAGGCTGCTTCCTTTCAAGACCCAAGTTAGCTTCAGAAATTCTTTCGGATGCCAAATATTTATAAGAATATTGATTTAAAGTTGAAATATATTGAATGAAAAGTCTGAATGTATTGAATGAAACTAACATTATCAGGGGACAGGTGACATCAAGTGGTGTGGATGTGTATTGTTTGCTGTAGGCATCGTGCAGCCGGTTATTGTGACTCTGGAGGGAAGTTTAGTTGCAGGGATCATGACTGCGTGTACACTTAGTTGTCCCTGTTGGGCCCTTGAGCAAGGCTCTTAACCCTCAACTGCTCAGATGT
The DNA here is from genome assembly GCA_028565275.1 of Leiocassis micropogon. Lineage (NCBI taxonomy): Eukaryota > Metazoa > Chordata > Actinopteri > Siluriformes > Bagridae > Leiocassis > Leiocassis micropogon. The sequence goes on along the minus strand of JAOVVA010000032.1, from coordinate 13,488,167 downwards.
TTAATAAGATAAAAATGTAAGTCGCTCTGTATAAGGGTGTCTGCCAAATGCCTGAATGGGTGAGCTGGTGGAGGGTCTTTGAAGAAACCTTCTTTTTTTTGCTCTTAAGAAAAAATTCCACCTCTGTAATCACCTCGTCGTCGTCAATCGCCTCCAACAAAGTGGTTTTTGAATTTCATTTCAAGATGCCATTCAGTATTCTCATGTTTGTTTGTTTTTTTTTATTACAAATTCATCATTTCATATATACAATGCAGTTTCCTTCTCAGACAGGGTCACTTAAATATGCCAGATCTGTTGGCCTGGTGGACTCGGGACAGGGCGAGCCAAGCTCCCGAAAGCACGGCAGGCACTGGGGGAGGCGGAAAATGAAGCATCGCTCAAGAAGCACCAAGCACTGCATGGACGATGAAAACGATGACGACGGCAAATCTGAAGGCAGACGCTCGAGCAGGAAAGGACCGAGGGGCAAGCCAAAGAAATACGCACGCCGTCATAAACAGATAAAAGACGAAGGACAGGTTAAGAGGTTGGATCCAGAGATTGAAGAGGACGGTGCAGGTGACCTGGAGCAGGTGAGCGAAACTGTGACGGATTGAAGTAACAATGTGGATAAGAGAATAAATTAAAAGTAGAAGTAGTTTGACTAAAATGACACGACCTATCATTGCACTTTCTCTATCTTTCAATGGCTACTGGAAGCTTAAATCAGTGGTTCTCAACTGGTCTTGCATCAGAACCCACATTTAACATAGTACGGAATGCCTTTGTGCCCTGCACTGGGACATGAAACACAAAGTTCCCAAAAGAGAATTATGTACGAATAGAGTTATAAGTTTAGAGAATTTGGTAGAAGATATATTTTTTAAATATTAAATTCATTAAATTTAATTAATTAATTAAAATCTCAAATAACAAATTATGCCCAGCCAATAAAGCATACAAATAATCTAATAATATATTAAAATAACTAAAAATGTACAAAAATGATATGGCACTCTTTCATCACTCAACATTTCTATGGTATAGGGGGAATAAAATGCTTTGGGACTTTTTGTGGTAATGTGGTAAAATCATGCCCTGTAACATAACAGCCCACTGTGTTTTATTCCTTATATTATATTTAATTCCATATGTTAAACTATTTAGTGTTCTGTTTTAAACTAATAGGAAAGCTGGGCATGTTTTTTTTTTATTTTATTATTATTATCCCCCCCCCCCACCCCTTAAGCATAGAGGATGGCACACTGGCATTTGTAGTTAAGTCGCAAGTTGTGCAAGCGTACAAGTCAGAGTTACCTGTTTGGAACCACTGTCTTAGATGATGACCTGGTTATGCTCACACTTGCTCCTGTTCTGACAGGACCCATTTGTGGTGTGTGATGATGGCAGCAGTGGTTTTTACGAGTCTGAAGAGCTCTACTCAAACAACTACCTTCAGGTTAGCTACACCTGCCGTTTGATTTAAAACAGGACTCTATGATAAAGATTTTGATGTTGAGCGCAGTGGAGTTTTGCAGGTTGTTCAGGGCTGCCTTCAAGCAGTATTTGAATATCCTGTGCTTTCTTAAAAACAGTCTTATAATGTTTAACACTCGCCCTTTTTCTTTTTCTTTAGTTCATTTTTAATTGTAGTATTCAATTTGTGTAGTGTTGGAGTTCACCATATGTCCAATAGATGGCAGTGTTTTACTAGGCTAGACACTCCCAACTCACTGCTGAAAAAAAAAAATATATATATATATTTTTTTTCCTCATGTGTATTGAATCTAGCATATGAATTTATTTAAATTACAAATGACAATTTAATATTTCTGAGATGCACTTGTTTGAGGGGTGTTCAAGTCAAAACGGGACTTTTAATTGTCCAGAATAACAGAACACAGTTATGAGAGGAAAAGCTCGCTTTATTTCTCTATTTAATCCCCTGCTACACATAAGTTGGCGACAAATTGATTTTCAAGGATCAGGCGTTCCACTCGCTGAACGTTCACAAGAAAGATTGCAGTGACCAAGCCATCAGTCCCGGTTTGACTTGAACGCCCCTTGTATATGCGTGTATCGCTATTATCCGACACAGCATTCCATTTGCCACTCATGATAGCCCTAGCAACTCTGAGGATCTTTCTCTATCAGTCTTTACTGTGGACTTGAAATAAGTTTTGGACACACAATCCTTTGGTACAAGAAGCCCGGGATGAGAATCACCTGAGGCGGTAATTGTGACGCAGTAAAATTAAATAACAAAAAATAAAATCCTTTTTCCTGTCCGCAGTTTTATTTAGAGCTTGTTAATAATCTTTAAATTCCTACAGTAAATATTGTACACGGTTTTGTACTGTATAGAAAAATTATCTTCTGTAATTAAGTTTTATTGAGGTTAAAGGGTGGCAAAACCCTTTATCATGTCACAGTGCAGTATTTTAGCACTCTTGAGGTTATCGAAGTTAAACATTTTTTCAAAAGCTTAACAACCAGGGTGCTATGAAAAGTAATCTGCGCTATGCTTATTAATTTAATGTTGTAGAAGGCTCGATGATAAAAGTGATGCACTTAGGCATAAAATGTCTGATGATATAATTTATTCAGTAATAGTATTAAATCATAACTCCAAATGACCTCCAGTACATTTGCATGTAAACTATTTTGTCTTTGTGTTTATGCTTTAGAATGGCACTGACCTTGATAGGGTCCAGAGCAGGGACCATCAGCCAGTGCAGGTGGAATACACGGAGCTTCCTCAATGCCCTGTAAGAACGCTTTTTTGAGATCACACTGATCTCAAAGTATTTAATGAATGTTTAGTTTTTTATTTTAGAATTAGTGTTTAATTAAGGTGGATACTTGGGCATTTAGTAAACCATTTTCCGAATTCTCTGCCACTTTGTGGTTATGGTTATAATGTGTCGCGTAACGAAGCTTGTCTCTGTTCCCATAGGAGCTGGTGTACACTCTCCCGGGGTTTCCTGACGGTTCTCAGCTGCTGAGCTCGGTCCTGCCTAACGGTGTTCCACTCCAGCTGGATGCTGTGCCAGGCACACACGTGCCCCTGGTGCTGAATGATGTGCCCAGGAAATCCGTGCCTCAACAGCACACAGAGGTTCTTTCCAGCAACGCCACGTCCTTGCGGCTGAGCGATTTTCTGAGGAATCATGGATTGGAGCTGGTCGAGGTGGATACGACTATCCAGCAAATGGTTCCGGCTCTGCTCACAGCTCCTCCCAGCCAAGAACCTGAGTGCCAGGGTGAATCAGGGACTCTGGACGCATCGCCTGAGGTGAGGCACGAGATGAAAAAGTACGCTAGGGGGAAAGTGGATATGCATGCATCATCTTTTTTTATCTTTTTTAAAAAAAATGTGGTTATTTCTCCATTTTTATTAAACTTATTAGTATTCCAGTGTGTATACACTAGTATAGGGCTGCCTATTACATATGATAAATATTTAGCCATTTAATAATAGGAAAAATAATAATAATAATAATAGCAAGAAGAATAAGAATTTGACTTCTGCCTTAGAATAAAAAAATGCATTTATGCAACCTAATTGTGATAAACTGACCCTGAATATATTCACAATCCTTGCATGCAGTATTTTCCTGCACCAGTGCGTGAGTTCCAACAGGATTTTAATGAGCTGAAAGAATATGGGTGTTAAAAGAAGATGAACGCCCACTCTCGTTAGCGTGAAAATATGCCACGGTTAAGGGTTATATCGACTAGCCAATTAATAGATCCAGTAGACGACAACTTCAGTGGTGGTGGGGGGGTTGGT
>JAOVVA010000032.1:13470679-13484292 GCA_028565275.1 Leiocassis micropogon | reverse complement strand
TGTCTCATAATATAATATAATATAATATAATATAATATAATATAATATAATATAATATAATATAATATAATATAATACTTATCCTGTATAAGGTCATGGGGAGCCTGGCAGGGCACAAGGCAGAGTACACTCTGCATGGGGTGCGAACCCATCACAAGGCACACACACATACACAATCACAAACCCAATCACACACTACAGACAATTTGGAAATGGCAATCAACCTACACGGTAAAATTCCCAGTGTTGATTTTAGACTTTCAGAGCTACTTTGAGTCCAACCGGACTCATATAAACACTGCTGGGTGTTAATTCAACATTCTAAGTGTTAATTCAACATTGTGGAATTTGCTGTGTACACTGCACCTCTTTGTACTGTGTGAGGAAACCCGGCATACGCGGGAGAACACGTAAACTCCGCGCTCACAGGACCAGGGGCAAGATTTGAACCCCCAACCATGGAAGTTCAAGGAAACTATCCATGAAGCCACTGTGCCATCATAATATAACATATTATAAACATATGTTATTATATTATTATATTATAATAACATAATATAGTATAATCCATTCACTCACTCATTCACTTTACAGCTTAACCTATACAGGGTTGCGGAAGGCTGGTCCCCCTATCCCGGGCACCTGGAGCACAAGGCGCGACGCACCCTGGAGACAAGGTGCCTACACCACCATGCGATCTAATATGCTATGCTATGCTATGCTATGCTATGCTATAATATAATATAATATAATATAATATAATATAACATATAACATAACATAACATAACATAACATAATATAATATAATATAATATAATATAATATAATATAATATAATATAATTTGATTGGTCAGAGATGTTAATCAATTCCTCCTAACATCAGTTCTCCCAGGAGTATTGGCTGTATTTTAAATAAAGAGAGACGTTTATTAATGTTTATGGAAGGAGTCTTCAGTGTCAACACTTCATAACACTTAATATGTTTTTAGTTCCTGGTTTTCTGGTAACATGACAAACTGGTGAGGTAATGCCTGTTTACAGCTGCTATAATGTAAGTCATAACTGGAACTGAATTGTTTAATGGACAATTCACAAAATTTAATGTGATCTGTTGTTCATTAAAAAATATAAATTGCTGTGATATAAGATGAAAATCTTATATTTTCTCTCTTATTCAACATTTGTATTGTTCTTATTTTTGCTGCTGTTGTACAGTTTATCTTGTTTCATTGAATGATTATTATTTTTAAGGATCCATTTAAACTGTTCTCTTATAATATTATTATCTACCAGAGTGGAACTATATTATTATTATATTTTATATATTATATTATATTGGTATAATATTATTTTCTCTCATTTTCATAGCATTTACTTACAAATGATAATAAAGCATTCCTTTTTAAATCTTTGTAACATATATTTGTTTCACAGAAAAACAGTTCTTGCCATTCACCACAAAATGCCGGCCATGAGCAGAGTCTACTTTGTACAGTATGCAAAGCATGTAGTCTGTCGCTTTATTTGACTGTTTTGCCCGTGGCTGTACAGAAACGGAACACGCTGTTCAGCGACGTGGCCGTGTGTGTGTGTGTGTGTCGTTGCTGACTAGTGCATTTGAGGCGGAAGTGAACTGCATGTCGTAATTCTACTCTACAGAGAGCTGCAGCTTCGTTTAGTCAGCTGGGGCTGAAATGAGAGCAGCGAAAATGCTTATGTAAGAAGCAGATCTGATCCGAATTACTGACTAATGTCAATGTGACATCTGCTATGCCTCATAAAACACCAAAACTTGACGAGACAATAGATAACAGAGCTCTTCTATATGGTGTAGTATCTAGTATAAATTCAATTTCAATGTCAGATAATATTCTAATTTTAAGATTAATTGTATTATGTTGAAATGTTTGAGGTCTGGAGAAAACTAAACACTGCTCGGTGGTGACAAAGAAATAGCTGGCGGTGAGCTGTTTGATGATATCCAAAACCGTAATATCTCACTTCCTCATTCGAATGAAGTCATAAGTGCTGTTTGAGCTTTCAGGTGTAGCTTGCAAGTGAAAAGGCAAACAAACACACATGTGAAAAAGCATATATGGAGAATAACCTAGCTAAGACTGTGGCTAACAATTTACCGTTTACTGATCATTTGGTCTAGTCTTTTATACAAGGTGGCAGCAAGAACAAGGTGGGGGGGGTTTAGGGTTAGGGTTACATTTTTCTAGCCAACGCTCCAAAAAAAAATGTGTATAGTTAACAAATGAAGTTCACATTATATATATATAAAATGTGAACTTAATAGGTTAAGTTGGAAGATGGTCCATCATCATCATTCACTGTTTAATGAATGTGCAAAATATTCTAGTTTTTACAGCGTTGCTAGTCGGTTACTATTTGTACCTAATTGGGTGCCAAAAAAACTAAATAAAATAGGTTACCTTGATTAATCATATTAGGAAAATTGTTTGAACTTAATCTGTTTATATCATGTCAAGTGTGTGGAGATTAATTACAAAAATTACAATGTTGCTAGTTAGCGACTATTGTACTTTTACTTCTCTTCAAGTGATGAGCAAGTTAGCACTCTCTGACGCGATCCAGCTAAAGAAAATACCATCCATCCATCCACCTAGGAATCTCTGTAGTCTAACTAGGCGCTGTGGAGACCAATGGTGATTACAATTGTGTTCATTCAAATTGTATAAAAAAATTAATTTGGCAATGGCAATTTAAAGAAATACATTAAAGTATATATATAAAATAGGCTGTACAGATGTGCAATATTGGTAAATTGTGAGTTAAAATTTCAAATGATGCCACAGCAGTTCAATAATATGTGCTTACATGTATGTATTCAAGAAACCGTTTGCCATTTCTGAGGCTAGCATTTAGATATGGGTAATTTGGAAAATAAGCTAATTGAGAGCAAATGGGGGGGGGGGGGAGGTCCCAGTTTTCAGATATTAGTAAAGCCAGAGGTGAACATGGAAGTTCAATTCCTTGGTCATTATTAACCTAGAAAAACCACCCAGACGCTGTTGTAGACTTTAGCATATTTTATTCAGGGAATTCATTATTTTCCTACCCTGTCAGAATTCCTATTAGTAGCAAAAATTTTTTACAGTGCCATAAAAAAGTATTTAAAATATTCATTTCCTGCACTTAAATGATTTAGATCATCAAACTAATTTGAATATTACACAAAGATAACCTGATTTAAATACAAAATGCCTTTTTTTTTTTCATTATTTCATTTATTGAGGGTAAAAACGGTGTCCAAACCTGCCTAGCCCTATGTGAAGAAGTAATTGCCCCCTTGCAAAATAATGAATAAACTGTCATTTTTGGAAAGCTGAGTTAATTTTTTTGCCACACCCAGGCCTGCTTACTGTCAGACTTGTTGAATCAAGAAATCACTTAATAATTATTGAACCTGAACTGATGAGAAACAATGTAATTGACAGTCTGGAACGGGTTACCAAGCCATTTCTAAGGCTTTGGGACTCCAGCGAACTACGGTGAGAGCCATTATCCACAAATGGAGTGACCGGTCTACCAAAATTACTCCAAAAGCACGACGAAGACTCATCCAGGAGCTCATAAAAGAACCCAGAACAACATCTAAAAAACTGCAGGCCTCACTCCCCTCAGTAAGGGTCAGTGTTCATGATTCAACTGCACTTGGGTTATTCAGCAGGACAATGATCCGAAACAAACTAGCAAGTCCATCTTTGAATGTTTAGGAATTTTTTTTTTTATATATATATATATATGGTTTTGGAGTCTAGTCAAAGTTCAGGACTTAAATTTTTTTGAGATGACCTTAAATAGGCAGTTCATGCTCGAAAACTCTACAATGTGGCTAAATTAAAACAATTCTGCAAAGAAGAGTGGGCCAAAATTCCTCCGCGATGTGAAAGTTGCCAGTTATTGCAAAAGCATGATTGCAGTTGTTGCTGCCAATTGTGGCACAACTAGTTATTAGGTTAAGGGGGCATTTACTTTTTCACATAGGGCCAGGTAGGTTTGGACAGAGATTTTTTGTTTCCCCTTAATAATTGAAATCATCATTTAAACACTTTTTTTTTGTGTAACAATAAAATTTGTTTAATGATCTCAATCATTTAAGTATGACAAATATGCAAAAATAGTTATAAAAATCAGCAAATACTTTTTCACACCACTGTTGTTATACAGTCCATGCTACTTTCTCTTCAGTATTTCCTATCTGTAGTTCTGAAGGGTCGTAGCACTTAAAAAAAAATATAGTAAAATTTTACTGGTGGTAGCATTTTCTGATAGATTGGTAGCACTTTGTGATGCGTCTTTTTTAACTTTATTAGAATATAATCCTTATCACTTTAACATTGGTATTGTTAAACTTAACTAAATTTTATTGTATTTTTCTTTAAATAGTAAACCTTAACAGAGTTTATGCAATTGTGTAATTTATTATTATTGTTATTATTATTATTGAAATGAACTTTTATTAAAGTTGGTGTTTTTTTTTTAGCATTTTTCTGTAGATTTTAGTCAGCATATGTTTTTAAGTGTGCTTTACAGTAAAATTAATTTGAACAATCAGGCAGCCTCTAGGTGGCGGCATGAATTTCCAGCAGTGGCTCTCTGGCAGTCCTAGAATGTGTTTTCTTACTGGTGTTTACTGGACCTGATGTTTTTAAACTCTCTCTGTTTTAGACTTATAGCACAAAGCCTCTGTTGTGTCATTATTGCGTGACCGACACCTTTTGTTCTCACAGATCTACAGCCTTCCGGACTCCACCGAGAGATCCTCGATGCGGGACTCGGCCCTGCTGGAGCTGCTGACTTCTCTGCGCCGCACCATTCTCCCTGCGCACTGGGTGGGCGTGATGGCTAATGGGCCGATCCTACAGCTCTTCCAGTGTTCCAAACTCTCGCCTATGGCCGACACGGTGCTGCAGATCGAGCCGGACTTCCTCTACCAGATCAGCGTGCAGAACCAGCCTCTGCTCCCCACGCACGCCGTGTACGAACGCCACCCGGACCGCCTTGCATCCGTCAGCCAAGTGGTGACCCTGCTGCTCGACCTGGAGGAGCTGAACGTGTGTCAGGGCTACCAGAGCTTTGAGGCGAACTCGCAGAGAGAGCCGCTGCTGTGCGCTCGTGCAGCGTTGTGCCAGCTGCTCGTCCCGCAGGATGAGGACTGCTGCGATAAATGCCAGGAGTGCAACCCTGTCATAACAAGCTAGTGTGTGAGGCTCGGGGAAATTCTGCAAAAACCAACGGTTAGAAGGGGGAGATCTGAAAGTCGTTACAGTTCACTGGTTTATGGTTAAGCATACAGTATAGAAGTATGTAAGAACCTTATTAATGCAGGGAGTCTGTATTGGTGAGGAAACTCCAGCATGCAAAGCTATTTTAAAGGAATACACCAGTGTTTTTCAATCTAATCTCTGAACCAGAAATACGAAGTGTGTGTGTGTGATTCTCACAAATCAAATTTGCAACACATTTCCCTATATTGAGAGAAAAAGACTGGTGACTTATTGGGCAGATGTTAAGACACTCAATGAAGTAAATAACAACAAAAAAATCTGAACAGGTAACAAATTAAAGCAAGACTTCGGCTATGTTCACATGACAATCCACATTGTTTAATTCAGATTATTATTATTATTATTATTATTTTTGTTTTTTCGGATCAATTTTGCATGTCATGCCGGTTATTGCACATCATACGTAATAATAAGCGACTCTATTGTAAACGTATCCCCTGAAATAGAACGCATGCGTGCATCAATACGTCTTTGCTCGGGCCATCTGATCCGGCTATTCTTTTTTTGAAATCCAGAAAAAGGAAGAAAGCCAGGCGGTGCACTGCTATGCCACTCCCTGTACTGCCCGTGCTGACGGATTGGGCAAAAAAGTCCCACAAATCCCGATCTGCCCGTTCTCATTCACGGTGCATGACCACATATTGTATATACGTATATCCGATCTATGATGGTATATAAACGTGACTCAGATCTGATATGAAAAACATCAGATTCATGCGTTCACACGGGCCGGAAAAAAATCTGATTTGTGTCACATTAGCGTAAAAATAAATAAATAAATTGGATTTGAATCACTTGAGGCTGGTAATATGGAATGAAGCCATACACATGGGAGACTGTAATGGGTGTTATTTATGGACAATCGGATGAATTAAATATTTATATACAATATGAATTTGGAGTCAATGTGGCGATACATGAATCGCCACATGAAAGAGTCAGCGTATGTAACATAATTGATTGTTTTCTCTATGAGTTACTCTTACCTTGCTGACACTTTTAGAAAGTCACATCATGCTTTTATATTAATTTGTAATGATGGTTTATGACATGAAACATCAGTGAGACAAGTTGGTTCCTGTTACTGCTTACGCCATAGCAGCTGTAAACAACACTTGCTTTTTTATTTATTATATTTAAGTTAGTCCAGGTGTTTATTCATGCTTCAACAACTGCCCTTTAGTTTTAAGTGAACAGGTCTACTCTTTTTCTTTCAATACATGAAAATGTCTTGTATTTTTTAATCCTGGTTAATCACACACACACACATACATACACACAGCACACACACAGAGTGATTTAGTAGGGAGGTTTTGGAGTGTGTTTTAAATTTCGTGCTCGTTTTCAAAGTTCTCCTGGCAGTATCGGCTCCGGCGGGATAGATGATATTCATCTCAGCATAGTCAAGCTTGCAAGCCTGAGCAAGCAAAGGAATACTCCTGGTGAGATTTGAGATTTCCCAATCGGTTCCCCAGGACATTACCTGGTTGTTTAAGAGATTTTTTTTCTTTTTCTTTTTTGTAATTTTTGTTTTTTATTTATTAATTAGTACTGTAGTACTTTGTACAGTGGTGCTCTAAGGGCTTGGTTTGATTTGACGTCTTCTTTTTCCAAAAAAAATAAGTGACTCCGGAGCCGCTCCTGTTCGTTCTAATGGTGCTGTTTCCCCTGTCTACGTAGCTCTCTGTAGCAAAACATCCTCGCCGAGCCTGTGGCGCTCATCCATGGTCAACAATACAGCGTATAAGCGTTCCTCGTCCAAGCCGTCGCCCTTTCTGTTGTTCTCAAATTGCTCTCGGTCGTGTGGAGAGAGTAAGGGAAGTCATTGACCTTTAACTACCTCTCAGTGATTCCTTGGGCCATCGCTGGCGTCCATAACTGTTTAGTGTTGCTTTCCTCGTCTTTGCTTTAGCTTTCACCAATGATCCACGTCAACTTGTTTTTGTCTTGTTTAAAGGCTTTCCATATAATGTAAGCTCATCAAGCTTTGACTTTTAGTTTAGTATATTATGATATCCATTTCTCGGTTTTACCCAGGATGTTTGGAGTGCTGCTGTCTCTTTCTGTTTTCTTGTTTTTTTGGTTTTTTTTTTTTTTTTACAGTTAAAAAAAGTACATTTCATTAAACACATCACTTACATGTTAGAATGTACTTCAAAGTTTAAAACATTTTGCATCATCATCCAATGAAATATTTTAGTATGACAACACTGTAATGATAGTATTAGCACAGAAAACTGGTGTTTGTTTCTTTTTCCAATTTGCTATCTCACGTCTCTCAAATCACATACTTCTGCACTATTCTACCCAACTTTTGAGTATCCAAAGCTGTCTACAATGCTCAAAGGGAAAAATATAAACAAATGTCTTTAATTAAAAGACCTGGATAATATATTTTCTAATAGTTTAGTAATTGAGGCTTTTCCCCCTGATCATGCACCATGCAAATAAAGCAAGAGGATGCATCGTTAGCTAGCTGATGTCATGTAACTCTAAATGCAAGCTGTTCAGGAGCATTCAAGTCAAACAGAACACAGTTATGAGAGTAAAACCTCCCGTTATTTATCTACATAATCCCCTGCTTCACTAATGCACTCATCCCAGCGTTTCACTAGTGATTGTATACCATCAAGGTAGAAAGTTTTCTCAGTACCCTGGAGCCATGATCAGACTTCCTGCGTCATAACTCCCAGCCAAGTTCCTGTAATGTGCAAGTGGTGTTGGTGAATGATGTGTTTACAGTTCCCACAGACCGATGCATTTTTTCAGCAAATTGATGACAAGTTATCCATCAATTTTCAGGGATCAGACGTACACCTCGCTGAATGTTCACATGATCGCCACCTTGGCCAGGAAACATTATTTACGGACATATGCCCATCTTTAAAACTTTCACACCATTCAAATGTTTTACTGCGGCTAATATTTCACTGTACTGTGTTTGGAGGTTTCTGTATATGTCATTTGGTTTTACACCTTCATTCACCAGAAATATCATCACAAGTCCTGGTTTGACTTGATCGCCCCTCTGTATTACCGTTGTTCACACCATTCCATGTTTGGAATTTCATACATATTTAAAAATAACGTCTCCATGTTAAACAGCTAGTGCACTACATAGTATATAATTTTTGAAGGTTAAGTCGATGATTTTTGCCATGTTTTTCCTTCTGAGATTCTTTTTTTTTTTTTTTTTTGACAGTTCTGGCAAAATTTCACGAAATATAACAAAATGTTCACAGAAGAGAAACTGCCGATCAAAAGAATTTAATAAGGGTTAAGCAACCATATTGTAACGTAACACAAAATACAAACATGTGGAACAAGTACCAGACTGTAACTATGAGAATCTGGAGCAACGGGCACTCCATCAACATCACCAAAACACCAACTAATGGAATGCCTTTTGGAAGATGTTGGTTGGATGTTGTTATTGAATTCATGCTAAACCACATTAAAGCTGGCTTGTGGTGGCCCGACAGTTTACGAACACGTTTATTGTTGGTTTTGTCCATTTGTCTACTGTCTGTAAAAGAAATGCTTGTCCATTATGTTTTTCACACAATTTTCAGATGGTGTCTTCTCTGATGTTTACCTACCAAAAGTTTTTTTGTGTGTGTCTACGCTACGTAAAAAACAACCTAAAATTTTTTCCATGATGAAAAATCTGTTTTCTAGCTAGTGATTAACATACATGTTTGCTGATGATGCTATTGTTGCTCTTGGATTCATCGTGTTCACTGTTGGTTTTGCTCCCAGGTGCCACTTTTCCTTGACAGGTACACAAAAGTTCTGTAAGGCCTCTTTTACACTTGCCTTTTTTTTTTTTGTTCTCATATGACACAACAGATTTTGCATGCAATATCATATTGAAAGTGGTTGCTTTTCAAAAGAACTGCCAGAGGCATATTTTTGTCACAGTGGAGCTTCCAAAGTTCTCAGTGCAGGGTGATGTCAAGTTTTTTTTTTTTTTTACCAGATTGCAAGTGAGAAAAACATGAACGACAACATGCTGGTGGAAGGAAACAGTAGTTAGTAAGCAAATGTTAGGGAATTTACTTCATACTGAATAGAAAAAAACAACATTCCAATAATCAATTTAAAAGTGCTCGCAGTCTGGTAACAAAACCCTTGAGTGTGAGAGCGCTCTTATGCATCAGTACAACACTTTAGATTGGTGTCTTGCACTACTGAATGAAAACTTTAAAACATTACACGTTTGTATTCAATAAGCTGCTCATGCTACAAAGGTATCTCTTAGTATTTTCATTGTTGTTGTTAAAATGAATTTGCGTAAGATAAAGCGATTCAAGGACGATAGTGCTTCGAGATGGGTTTCAATGTTATTTTAGGGCTACAGATGAGTCTCAGCAGTGTTCTTGAAAATGTTGTTGAAGGGTCTTACCATGTAAATGAATGGACTTGCAGTTTGATAATTTTTGTCTGCTAACACACCTGGTAATACCTGCAATCATTCGCCAAACTGTCCATACTGACCTAAGATGGTTTGGATGTTTGTTGGTATCTTTACCACTTGTGCGTTTATAAATGACAGAGCAAGTTAAAAAATGTGTTTTTATCTTTTATTTTTTTAAGCCTTTGCCCCTTGAAAACACTGTTTTTCCTCTGCCGTACACATGACTGTTTCTTTGACTTTATTAATATGTAAACAAAAATGTATGTAAATGAATACAGCCACCATTCCTTTAAAATATTTTGCATTATTTGGTGTGTTTCTTTTTTCCCTTTTTATTTTTTTTTGTTTAGTCACTGGCATGACAGTAAATATTGTTGACGTAAATATTTTTATTGAAATATTTAAAGACTCTTTAAAAAAGGTTCAAGAGCTCATTGTTTCATTATGAACACACTGTAGCTGTAGCATAATACTGCAGTGGGGTCCTTTTTTTTCTCTTTTTTTTTTGGTTGGCAGTTTTTAAAACATGATTTTTATGAGTGGTTAAAAGATTTATTAAATCCTCTTATTTGTTTAAATCTGCTTTTGTAACTTTCTTTTATAACTTTACTGTTTGTTTTCATGCCTTTAACTGCATTGATGTTTAAAAGTCTACTTTGCAGCAGTATTTGAATTAGGCTAATTAGTTTAAATAAAATCAGTCCAAATAGAAATGCAAAAAGAAATGGTATTAGTATAGAAATGACATGAGATATACAGCATTTAAAACAAATGACAATAGGTTTGTTTCATTTCACAATTTAAAACTTTACGGATATTGTGAGAATTTAATCCTGTGTCATTACATAGTTAAAAGTCTGAAAATGATTACACATTTCACAGGAACTGGTGAGATAAGGAGAACAGTCCAGGTATGAATAGGCACTTTGTTAGTAATAGTTGCTCCTAAATGCACTTAAAGAGATGAAGGTTGTTTCATATTCTTGGATCAGGTTTCCAGCTATCAATGTTAGCCAGCTAACATTATCAGTAAAGATTTATGTAAAAAAAAAAAAAAATCTTAAAATTCTCAATTGTCAGATGAGCTCAGAGGGAGAGTACATATGTTCCCAGGGTCATATGTTCCCTAATTTTTTTTTTTTTTTTCCAATTTTCTCCCCAATATTAGTCGTAGCCAATTCCTCCCCGTCACTAGGGGGCTCCCACATTAAGGCTACTACTACCACTCAGTCGAAAACAGCATCACCCGGGGTTCGAACCAGCGATCTCCGGATGATAGGGCGAGCACTTTACTACTGCGCCACTCGGAGGCATGTTCCCTAATTAAATTTAAATTTAAACCCTGGGGCATTGGTGGCTCAGTGGTAAGTTTCTCACCTGCCATTTGTAAGGCCTGGGTTCGATTCTCGCCCACACCCCAGCCACTGGATGCAGTGCCTGTGCCAAATCAGGATAAAATGGAAGGATTGCATCAGAAAGGGCATCCGGTGTAAAACCTGTGCCAAGTTGTTATGCGGATTGGATGGTGGCGACCCCTAGACGGGAGCAGTTGAAAGACCAACACAGTAACAAAGTATTATCCAGTTTGAGAAGAAGGCTTCAAAACTATTAAGAAAAAAACAAAACAAATGGTTAACATTTTGTGTGGTTTGAAAAGAATGTGGTCTCTAAAAAGAATTTCATTAAAAAGTCAAAAAAGGAGGAAAATGTTTAGGGCTTTGTGACTATAGAACTCTAAACCTGGGGCACATATGGTTCTGGGAACATAGGGATGACTCAAACTCAAGTTAGCTTGATTGCTAGCTCTAGTAGTAAAATTTTAGAAATATTACTTTTCACAAATCCTCTCAAACGCTGTGGGGTTTGTCTATAAACATTCATGAATAGAATTTTTAATTCTGTCAGAACTCCTGTCAGGGATGTTCATTTTACCTCACTGACTACTTCTAGTATATTCAATTATTTAAGCATTTGTTAACACAGCTTGTTTTAGCTTGGTGGATAAGGCGTTTATTTAATTTTATAATCTTACATTAATATGATTAAAACTCCTGTCAGATCTCCCCAGGTTTGCTCAGCATAGCTTGTTTGCACTAGCAGCGAATTTCATGTTTTTTTTTTTGTGAATATGATTTTAGCATCCTGTCAGGTTGGCTCATGTTAGCTTGAGAACATTCATGAATTTGCTTAAACTTGTGTCAAATCTTTTTTCATGTTAGCTCAGCATAGCTGTTTTGCTAGCTGTGTCACCTGTGCTGATCCCGTTTTTGTATTTTTATGTTCTGGGAATATGAGTGAAAATCTTGTCAGGTTAACTCATGTTAGCTCATAATAGACATTTATGAAAACCATTTTGAAATTGCCTTGAGAACCAGATGGTATGCACTTTTGCACTTTTCATTTGCTAATTGAAAGGATGTTTTTAAAGCCAGCTAGCACACAAGTGACCACAGAAAGCAACAAAATCAATTCAAACTTGTCTAAGGCTATTAATAAAAGAAAACCGCATTAATATTGATTAAAAATAGTGTTTTAAAAATATTTTGGAGTAATTATTTCAGCTTTGGGCGGCATGGGTGACCTCGTACCTCCAGGATCCAGGCTTTAGGTCGGTGTGCTCCGGGGACCTCCCACAGACTAAAGACATGCTGATTAGGCTAATTGGCATTCCCAAATTGCGCTTAGTGAGTGAGTGCACTTTCATTTATGCATTTAACTTCCTCTTTGGTATTTTGCCAGCTTAGCTCATATTAACGAGCAACAGGTATTATGAAGATCCTTAAAGTTCATAGAAAGAAAATCTTAAATATTGTCAAGTTCTTGAAATTCAGCTTGATAGCTAGATTCTTAGCATATGTCAGTAAAATTATTTATAATAATTTATATATATAATAATCTATTTTTAATATAAGTAAAATTATTTTAGATTGGCTTATCCTTAATGTTCTAGGTTTGCTGTATTGTCATTGTACTAATATAACAAAATTTAATGCAATCTTACAATACCCCTTGAAACGTCTTTACGCAAAGTAAAGACAACCCCTTGAAAACAGCAAGACAAAATACACATATAAAACAGAGCATTAACTAATAAAACTAGTGACATAAAAAAAGGTGATGCTACCCAACATAAAAGTCATATAAAACTAGTTAATAACTCATAAAATCTACTCAATAAAAACAATGACCCAAAGTGCTAATAACACGGGGGAGGGGGAGAAGGATTTCTGCAGTGCAATGATTATTGCACAGAAATATTGCACTTAGTAGGTCGTATTGCACACATATATTTCTGAACACTATAATGGTGTTATATCACAGTAGGTTGTAGACCTACCTTCAACCCTGGAGGTGCGAGGCCACAGTGTTAAACACTACGTCATTATGCAACAAATATGTTTGTTTCTTCTATTTGACGTATAAATGGCTTTTAAATACATTATATGGACAGAAGTATTTGGCCAAACTGGTTAATTATTGAATTCAGGTGTATCAATCAGGCCGACTATCTCCAGTGAAGGGCACGCTCAATGCTTCAGCATACCAAGACATCTTGGATAATGCTATGCTTCCAACTTTGTGGCAACAGTTTGGGGAAGGCCCTTTCCTATTCGATTCAGTTCGATGAGTTTGGTGTGGAAGAACTTGACTTGCAATGCGTAAAGGATATAAGAGACTGGATGCTAATTAACTTCCTTCTGCTTAATCCTGATAAGACAGAAGTTCGCCTTACTGTCTGGTTGTTCAACTAGGTGCATAAACAAGCTTCAGTTAGTCCAGACTGCAGCAGCGAGAGTCCTCACTAGAACCAGAAGATACGAGCACATCACCCCTATCTTATCTTCACTTCATTGGCTTCCTGTGAAATTTCGCAT
>JAOVVA010000032.1:13460203-13470579 GCA_028565275.1 Leiocassis micropogon | reverse complement strand
ATGGGTTCCCTGTTGAGTCCGGTTCCTCTCAAGGTTTCTTCCTATTGCCATCTCAGGGAGTTTTTCCTTGCCACTTTTGCCCTCGGCTTGGTCATCAGGGACTATCTGACCATTTTGATTTATACACATTTACATTCGCTATTTTAAAAGCGCTATACAAATAAAATTGAATTATATTGAATTGACTTGCCTGAACACAGAGCCCTGACCTCAATCCCATCAAGCACCTTTGGAATGAACTAGAACAGAGATAGAGAGCCAGACCTTTTCGTCCAACATCAGTGCCTGACCTCAAAAATGCTCTCCAGAATGAATGGGCACAAATTCCCACAAGAATCAGAAAATCAGAAAACAAGCTTATTACGTACAGTATGATGATGATAAAGTGGGCGTGGCTTTAACCCCTTAATCAAATTAATTTCATCTCATCTTCTATACCGCTTTATCCTGTATTCAGGGTTGCGGGGACCTGGACCCCATCCCAGGAGACTTAGGGCACGAGGCAGGGTACACCCTGGACAGGGTGCCAATCCATCACAGGGCACACTTACATACACACACTCACACTCTCATTCACACACTACATGCAATTTGGGAACGCCAATTAGCCTAACCTGCATATCTTTGGACTGTGGGAGGAAACCGGGGTACCTAGAGGAAACCCACCAAGCACGGAGAGAACATGCAAACTCCATGCACACAGAGATGGGTATCGAGCCTGGCTGGGAATCGAACCCGGACACTGGAGGTGCAAGGCGACAGTGCTAACCACTACACCACCGTGCCGCATCAAATTAATTTATTTGAAATCTAATAATAATAATAATAATAATAATGCAATGTTTGTTCATCTAAAAGATAAAATGAGAATATAAGCAATGATTATTAATAATGGCCCTATTTAATTAGTGACGTCACGACGTAGGATTTTTGTCAGCAACGGCTCAGAAGCGGATCCTCACGCGTTGACGTATAAACGTGTATGTGTGTATGTGTGTGTGTGTGAGAAAGAGAGAGAAACGCATCGCCTGGTGCACGTGACCAGGTGACAGTGAGTGAGGGAGGGAGGGAAGGAGGGTGTGTTTGGGAGGGTTGTCCTGGTTAAATCTACAGCGCTTACTGTTGTGTAAACACGGGGCAAAAGAGAGAGGGATGCTGCATGAACGGAGGATGTGAGGGTAACGGAGGCTGCAGCAAAGAGAGAGAGAGAGAGAGAGAGAGAGAGATGCCGGAGCAGCGCGTGCGGATGGAGGCGTCCAGCTCAGCATCCTCTGAGGTACAGCCGTGATCAATAAGACATGGGTGGACAGTAAGGAACCTGTCTGATTGCACAGAGCCCTAAATGGCGCAGGGATCACCGAGCATGCATTTTATTTCATTTTTTATTTTTTTTTGGGAAACACCGGGGCGCGCGGCACATGGTTCGCCACGACACGGGGTGCATCTCAAATGGACATACAGTGCACTTCCTAGGCAGTACGGGGTATTATTTTACACATTGTATAGTGCACTTAGAGAGGGATTTGAGCGCCATTTGGTTGGGAATCGGCTCTCCGCTTTATTTATGCGCTTAATTAGTCTGTGCGGTTACTCATGCATGCCAAATGCGCTTATTTATGGTCTTATTCATAAACCAAGGTGAAAATATGAGCTGCTGTAATAAACATTTTTTTTTTCTTCTTGTATTCTGACAGGTTTCCCTCAGCACAGCAGGCATGAATCATGTGAACAACATATGAAGATGTTTTTGGCATCATCTCAGGAATCCGACATTTTTTCACCTCCAGAAGCGCAATAAAGAAGACAGCGGGATCGCGCGCGCCCAGGTTTGTTTACACGTTGTCTTGTCATTGAGAGCAACATTTCTGGATGCTGAGATGTTGCTTTCTGGAGGGAAAACTGCATTTCCTATACAGATGGGTGGTTCGTGGATTCGGTTCCTTCTTTACGACTCCTGCAGGTGAGTCGATCAGGGGAGTCGATTCGCAGGCACGGGATGCGTTTTTTGGCAAATAAAGTTGAGCTTGAGCGTCTAAGATGCGCTTGTCTGGTTCATGTGCATCTTCATATCAGACTTACAATTAGGACATGCTTGACATGCTTTTCCTTACATGATGCCACGCCCTACCTGAGTTTAGTCTCAGTGATTGGACATTGAGGAGGATCTGGCTTGGTGGGTTCTGGTTCAATTCCCACCTCGTGTGTGGAGTTTGCATGTTCTTCCCATGCATGGTGGGTTTCCTCCAACACTCCAAAGACATGCAGACTAAGCTAATTGGTGTTCCCAAATTACCTCTAGTGTGTACGTGTACCCTGTGATGGATTCGCACCCCATGCATGGTGTACCCATCCTCGTGCCCTAAGTCTCCTGGGATAGGCTCCAGGCACCTGCCACCTGTAAATATGATAAGTGACCGAGTGAGAAGTATGTCTGACTGGCACAGCGCTCTGCAATGACGTGCTAATCAGTACAGGAATATTCAATTTGGGATGAAGCCAGTGTTTAAGGCGTCTATTTAAAGCACTGTCTAATTAATTAACAGCAAATAACTAAATTATATAGATTGAATAATTACCCCAGACGCTGGATGCAGTGCCGGTCCCCAGCCCGGATAAAATAGGAGTGTTGCGTCAACGGCGAGACCCCTCGACGGGAGCAGACGAAAGACGAACAATATAGGTTGAATAATTAGATTGATTGATAATACAAGAGGAGAGTCAAAAATTATCCGCACTCTGGTTATATTAAAACTTGGTCTTATTGTTGGTCTTATCAGCGCTTTCTGTTCAAGGCTACTGTCACCCGAGTCAATGCTGTGCAGGTGTGAACGTCTTACATCGCTTTATTTGTAACTGCGGTGCGAGCAAAAATGGATGTCCCACTTGTGTTTTGCACGAAAGAAAAGCAGCATGCAGTGATTAGTTGTTTTTTTTTTGTGGTGTACCTGGTGCCGTTATTTATCGAAGACTTGTGTGCAGAATGGAGAAAGTGTTTTGTCACAAAGAAGTGCGTATGAATGGATAGAGAAGTTCAAGGAACGTCGCACAAGTGTTAGCTCCTAACAAGGAGCCGGACGCCCATCCACATCCACATATGATGACTTCCACACTCTCTATAGCCACACTCTCTATAGTCTTGATCTTGTTCCGTTAGACTTTCCCCTGAAAGCAGCCTACGAGGATAAAGAGTCACTTCTGATGAAGAAGTGAAGACAGCAGTGTAATCATGACTCGCAGCTAGCCTAAAACATTTTTTAATGAGGAAATATGAGAGCTTGTTAACAGATAGACAAAGTGTATTGAAAAACAAAGAGATTATGTAGAAAAATTATGTTATTTGCTATTTCTAAAAGTTAATTAAAATAAATTCTCCAGCCAGAATGCAGGTAATTTTAAACTCACCTTTGTAATATATATGCAAAAACCATATATTAGAAAAACTGCATAGGATTGCTTCTCTAGATAGCATGCATGTCTTCATTGTTGAAGTACAACTTAATGATATGTGACAGAAGTCACTAAAACATAGGCTATAGTGTACAAAAACTCAAAATTTAAAATGAATGCACGCTTCATGTCAGTTCATTTTGCCTGTGACGCTAACACTATTCTGACTCTGTATTGTTTTGTTGTTGATGTTGCTTTAAATAAATCCATTCCATTCTAGAATTGCAGCAGTACAGTATATTTAGCCATTTGTTCTTTTTTACTGTATATTTAAGAGTGAATTAATATCTAATGTACTAGTCATGGGATTTAAAAGCAGAACTTTTTGAATGCACTGTTTGTATGTGTTGAATTTGGCTAGTTAATTCATTTCAAGCATCTTTTTTCCTGATCGTGAATTTAAAGAACCAAAGGTTTCAGGTTTGTGGAGCGCCCCCTTTGTCTTGAAAAGCAGCAGTTTGCTTGTTTTGACTGGGTGTTTCAGATAGATCATGGCAGACAGAGGATCCAAAGCACGAGAGTAAATATTGGTGTTCAGTGAAGGAGAGCAATAAGAGCAACTTTTGGAGATATGAGTCAAAAAGAGAAAGACCTGCTCATGTAATTGAACCCAGCAGGAACACTTCGGATAAGTGTTTTAATATAGTTGTAATGACGTTGCTATGACGTCCATTGCTTTTTAAAGTTAGAACGACTTAATGATAAAATGACATTGAGAGAACATTGAATGAATGACGCACGCACAACTTTGCACATACTGTACAACCTCAAAACAATGGAATAGTAGCCTTTATTTGGAGCATTTATGCAGATTGACATCCATTCATATTCATCAGAACATCCATGGTGTCCCTTAAGATACTAACAGGGTTTAGAATTCCGATCAGCGATTGGAACGGACATGACAGCTTCCCGCATGCAGCGTGTGTATCTTATGTCACTTAGCTCTAAGTGTTGTAAAGTTACCTCTCTTTCTCATTTCCTTTTGAAAATATTACCGTGAGGTGCCTCTTAATCTCACATTACTCTACTGTAATATGATGCTTGCACGGTGTCCAAACTGCATCATAAAGCAGTGTTTTTTTTTATATCTTACCTTTTTGGCTGCTAGTCAATGCAATATTCTGGTAAATTGATGTTGTCTGGTAATTTTATCGGGCTTGTTGTTATGCATGCACATCAGCAGCGTGTTCCCTGGTGGTCCTGTGATAAACACTGCCACAGCAACCAGAGTTCGAGTCTTGCTCAGGCCATCGGTTTGGTATTAATATTTTCAAGTCGTTCCTGCGATATTGTATTGGGGCATTTGTGTAGCGTTTTCCCATGGTCATGTAGTCAACGTTGTTTTGACGTCATTTGCTTGAATAATTTTTTGAAAAACTTTCTAAAACAACCTGTCTCAACATCTGCAACGTTGCCAAATTAACATCACTACAGTGTATTAAGAGCCTAAAAGGAGCACAGGAAGAGTGTTTGTGTGATTTTTTGTGACCAATTTTATATTACGTCAGTCGAAAATCTTAGCTAATGTAATGTTTAAAGTTAAAAAAAAAAAAGTTATAGGGCTAAAAAACAAACAAACAAAAAATCTCTAGATAGCAGACGTTGTTTTATCAGCTCCCAGGTTCATACTTTTTCAAATTTTTGTTTAAGCTTGTTTAAAGCTTTAAAAGCTGAAGTCTTAACAGGAGGTGTGAGCTTTCCTTGCTGTTTTGCTGCGCAGGGAGTGGACAGCTCAAAATAACAAACCGCTCTTTAACGTGATGTCTGGCCTGCACAGAGCTGGTGAAGACCCTGGAGTAGTTTATTTTCCTGTTAGAGCGTGTCCTCAAATGTTTCTTCCTCTATAAGACTTCAGCAGTTTGACCACACTAACGTTTTTTTATGTATTAAAGAATAACACATGAAATATCTGTTTTTAATTACAGTACTGTTCAAAAGTCTTGAGTCACCCCTAATAAGTTCATATTTTGCTTCTAAAGAGTCAGACCTTCCTGAATTTTTAATGTGGTCTTGAGGAATAATTCTCCAGGCCTCCCAAAGGTCTTTAATGTCTCTCATTTTCAGTCCAGTCCCTGTACCTGAGCAGTTTAATAGGAATTCTTAAGCCACACAGTAACCTACGAATCACCAAGCATAAAACGCATCTGTCTTAAGGCATGAACTAGTGAGAAACAGGTGCAGATGATGAGAGATGATCAAGTGGTTGAAACAGACGAGTGGGGAAACGAGGTTGCTGCTGAGGTCGTTACATAAACAACCAGTTGAATTGTATTTTTAAGGAACTTTGCAGCCTTTCGCAGTAATGCAAAAAAATCTTTAATTGATTCTACATAATTTTGTTCAGTTAGTATGAAGAAATGAGGGGTCTTAAGACTTTTGTACCAACCTCTATTTTTTTCTTTCTCTTGAATTGATAATGCAACAAAAAATCCGGCTTGTCTTCCATACTGAAGACTCTGTCATGTTAAAAGTTATTAATATACTGTAATATCAATAACCTACTAGAAGGAACACATTAATTCAAACCTGTGATTTACCTTACAGCCAAAACATCAAAACCTTCTGACCAATCAGAATCGAGAATTAAATTGCGCTCTGGTATAAAACCCTCAGTAATGTGGTTTACTGTAAACATGTTTTAATAAAAAAAAGAAAAAAACAACTAATACTAACTTGTACAGATCTTTACAGAGCTTTTTACGTGCTATTTTTTCGAAAGATGTACTTCGGCCAAAATATACGAAATGCCGTGTTAAACGTTTAGTCCATCACTCTGTTATTTCTGGCAAAGAAACGTCAGGGTGCTGGCAGTCGCAGAAAATCATTTGTAACTAGTTGTCAGCCACACCTAGTACTTTGTGCAGTCCTAAAATGCTCTTTGCATTGATCTCTGTAAAAGATGTAATGGGTTTAGATCCAAGGCCTCACTTTTTCAAGGACGTCTGGTCTGTCGTCTCGACACAAATCCAAAATTTTTACTGTTTTCTATTTTCTTCTGTAAGCCTTGAAAATGTAGCTTTTAGGTAAACTTTCATTTCTTAGTTTGAGGAGAATATGACACTGTTTTCTCTCTCTCTCTCTCACTCTCTATCCATCTCTTTCTTTCAGTCTCACTCTTTCCTCTACCTTTAACTTAGCCCTCTCTAAGGTGTCTCTAACATTGTTTTGTAAATGCGCTGATATCATTAGAAGACCCGCAGTGCATTAAAGCCTTTCTCGGAATCTCGAGGTGCATTGCCCTGTTTGCACATTAGTGTCTAATCGGATAATTAAGTCGGTATAGAGAGCGAGAAGAGAAAAGATAGAGAAAATGGCTGAAAAGAAAAAAAGGGAGAAATAGGTTCCTCTGTAGTTCTTTCAGGAGGAACTGGGTCAGACTACCTCGGGGGTGAAAAGGGCCACTGACTATAATTCTTCTTAAAGAGGATGTAGCGCACCAGCGCGGCTTTTCTTAGTACAGAGAGGTCAACGGCGGAAGCATTCTTCATAGATGGAGGGAGATAGAGGAAGATGATTATGGGGATCTAAAATATAGGCATGGCAAATTCTAAAAAAATTTTTTTTAAAGATGACCTGCATTCAAATATGATGATAAAAAGGATGAAGAGATCTGAGTGATATACATACAGTATGTGTTTACTTTAGGAATAGATAGATAGATAGATAGATACTGTAGATAGATACTTTCTTGATCCCCGAAGGAAATTCCAGCGTGTAAGAAAGTGATCAGAATGCAGGTTATAGGACGAATACAAAACAAGATGAAATCTGCGCATGTATTTATAGTATCAATTATTCATGTTCAGGGTCTTGATGGTTAAAACTAGGCTACGGAGTTCAAGGAAAAATGCGAGCCAGAATTCACACACCATGCTGACAGTGCTGCTATTTCGATCTTTTTTTTTTCCTTCTTCTTCTATTTCAGTGGTTTTTAGTGTTTCTGGACACATAGTAGTTCATATTTAATTTAAAGATCGTCATCTTTAGACCATGTTGTTTTTTTATTCCTGAATACAGATGTTTGTAGCTAAACATACACAAATATACAGTAAATATCGATACAGTGGTGTTGCTTTGTAGTCCTGGTATATATGACTAAGCAGAGATTAGATAAAAATAACAAGAATGAATATAGTTGCAAGCAGCGATGACGGGCCCAAGTACCCTGTGCCATCGTGCGAAAGTTGTTCGGCTCAATGAGCTCTAAATGTGTACCGAGTTTTATGTGCCTACGTGAAAGTTTGTATGAGCTGTGCAGAAAAATCTCATGTGGGGGCCCCTCAGGGCCCCGGGCCACACGACTTGCAGGTAACCTAATAGCAGCAGATTCCAACCTGTCTGCCAATTTTCATGAGTTTTTGAGCATGTAATGACCCCAAAAAGCCCGAAAGGTTGGAAAAAAAAAAGTTCTTAGGAAAACAAGAGGGTCCTGCGCACCCTATAGTGCTTGGGCCCTAATATATACTGTTATATACTGTTCATTCCAATATATCGCGATAGAACGTACTACAATATAAAACCATGCAAAAAAGGTCACAAATGAACAAACGGTCTAATAAATGACGCTGACCATTCGCACGTGTACCGGTATACCGGCCTGACGGATCGAGGCACATTTCCTGCGATACGGTTCTCTATTAAACCACGCCACATAGGTAAATGAGACACATTTTGTCATGGTAAATAAACACCACAATATTTCACCCATATTATGCAGCCTGGGATCGAACGCGAGCTTGTTAGGCGTGCCAGCGACTCCGGGACGAGGACTGCAGCGGGAAATGGGGCCACTTTATTAGACCACTTGGGAATGGACAGAGAGAATGGAAGAGGAGGAGGAGGAGGAGGAGAAAGAGAAGAGAAGAGAAGAGCAGAAGGACGTTGAGGGAGATAGAAGGGTTGAGGAAAAAAACTGAGAAAAAGGAAGGATGGAGGGAACGAAGAAGGGAGGGGTGTGAAAGAGTGAGTGTGTAGGGTTGGGTATAATTAGGGCAGCCGTTTGCCTCTGATTTCTAATTAGACATTCAGAGCAGCTCATCTTCTGCCGCTGGAGGCTCGGTGAATATTTTACACCGAGTCTAAATCAAAGTCCTCTCTATCCCCCCTCTCGCACTCTTTCTCTCTTCTGCTGAATGGGGCAGGATGTTCAGCAGGACAATCTGGGTTGCTATGAGCATAACGTAGTCTCCGTGTTTAATGCGTTGCGCTGGGCTTTATAGGCAATGTGGAAGAGACTCTACATCCCACTTACATAGCAAATAAATAATGCTGGGTTTATAACCTGGCATTGTGCTTAATACATGTTTAAGAATTCCTTTTGATGAAACACAGCAAAGCAGGAAGAGCTACAGAGGTAAATGTGAACTAACCCCTTAATGTTTTTCAGCGTGTGATCTTTCTGAGCTAAAGCTACAGTAATTTGTATACATGTTAATGAAAAAGACTGGATCAAGTCAGATCCCGGACTTGGATCTCTCTTTCTCTCTTGTTTTTTTTTTGGAAGAAACATTACATCCAAGGAGTGCTCTGCATTTCCTGTGCTGTTACTCAGGCTGCATCTTGTGGTGTTACTCTGCAATGATATGTGTGGCTACCTAATATTTGTGTCCTTGCCTGATTTTTGCATTTGAATTTTGATTTAGTTCAATACACATAAAATTTCCGGGCAGTGCCTCACCTTTAGTGTACTGTATGTATAACATTTTCGGGATTATCTTTTTTATGGCTAGCCAAATATGATTATTTATCTTGATTTATTTCAATTCAATTTAATTCAGTTTTATTCGTATAGCGCTTTTAACAATTGACATTGTCGCAAAGCAGCTTCACACCATCAAAGGAATTATTTAAGTTTGTATGAAATGTGAATGTTCATGAATCAAAATGATAAGATTGTCCCTGATGAGCAAATCGAGGACGACAGCGACAGGGGAAGGGAAAAACTCCCTGAGATGGGAATACTGTAGGAAGAAACCTTGAGAGGAACCAGACTCAACAGGGAACCCATCTTTGTGGAAAAGTGGAACCGTCCCCAGTCACCACACGCATCCCAGGCAGACCACATTTTTGATTTTTAAAAATGAATGTAAGACAGTACAAATATAATTAAACAACTTCAGGAATAAAACACAAGGGGGAATTCTGTTACAGAAAAATAATCAACAGTAGATTTCTGTGAATGGGGTTACTGTTACGCCACAAAAGTTAATTTTTTCGATAAAAACAATCATTAAAAGAAAGATTTTTTTCTGTACATTAGTCAGAACTCTGACACTTTGGCAGTACTTTGGTATTTGGCTGAAGTTAAACCTGTGCCATAAATACAATCAAACTGTTTAGTAGAGGTGAAGTTATGAACAGTTATGTGCCAGATTAGAAACAAATCAGAAAGTTTTGACAGCGTACCGTATATGCGTCAAACTGTGGGCGCGTCTTAAATCGACCGCTGGATAGACTTTATTGAAACTTTGGCAGTACTTAGTCTGGAGTTCAACCTGCATCATAAGTGAAATCAAAATATTGAATACAAGTAATGTTATGAACAGTTATATAAAACGTATATTATATTTAATATAATCCTGTACTTCTTCCTAGTTGGTCTCTCTCTGACATTATGACCACCTAATACTGAGTAGGTCCCCCCTTTTACCAATGAAACAGCCCTGATCCATTGACACCTGGACTCCACTAAAGCTCTGAAGGTGTGCTGTGGTATCTTGAATCAAGCCATCAGTAGCAGATCCTGTAAGTTGTAATATGACTTGAGGCACTTTAAACTTGTTGTTATGTTCCTCCAACCGTTTTTGGACCATTTTTTTGCAGATTGTCCTGCTTAAAGAGCCCAAGCTCTTTTTCCCCGATTTTCTCCCCAATCTAGTCACGTCCAATTCCCCTCCCGTCACCAGGGGGCTCCCACATTAAGGCCA
>JAOVVA010000032.1:13441625-13460103 GCA_028565275.1 Leiocassis micropogon | reverse complement strand
TCGGCCAATCAGCTCTCTCTGTGTCTCCGGCTGTGAGAGGTAAACAGCATCACCCGGGGTTCGAACCTGCGACTCCCAGATGATAGGGCGAGCGCTTTACCACTGCGCCACTCGGAGACCCCAACTAATAACGTTTTAATGAAGGGGTGTACTTGGACTGCAACAACAACAACAAAAAAAAGAAAAAATTCAGTTTGCTTCAAATAATTCTTACATCTCTGTAAACTCAATTTTGGGAAATACTGGGGATAGTTGGGGTTTAAAAGTTTTATTTGGAAGTAAAAGTCTATAATTTTCCACAATGGGTTTTACTTTTCAGGTTTACACTCTCAGATAATGTTGTAAAACAATACTACTTTAAACCCCAATCACAAAATAGCTGAAAATTTATTCCAAGATGGCTGAATAACACTGCAGTGCTCGTGCATACAGACTCAGTTCAGTGTGTGATTGTGTATTTACTACTGCTAATAATATTAAGGCATTAACGCATGTGATTAATCTAGAAATTTTAATTGTGTTGCTTTTTTTTATTTAATTTTTTTACGCAAATTATCATTTCTTTATTCTAACATTGCATGTTTATTATACAAGTAAGTCTGAGTATATTAAATATACTATTAACTATAACAATAGTAATATATACTAATATAGCTACATTATATCCCCTATATATCCAAATGGTGAAGACCAAATAGATGTGTCATCCAACATGCTATGAGTACTGCCGATGAGTACTGAAGCTCTCCATCCATTGCCATTTCTCATATCTGAAAGGAAAAATGTTTGCATGCATCTTCCACTTCTGGATGTCGTTTCTATAAATATAATGTTTAGTTCCAGTGAGACTTTGCATATAAAATGAGTTGATATATTTTAATGACTCTGCTTATAACACCAAAGCGCGAGCAACTAAGTTGTGTAACGTCATTACACCCAAGCTTACCAGATAAAAGAGGTTTATGTAAGATTTTAATTACGTAACAATGTAAATAGAGACTTGAATAACTTGAATAACTACTGTATTCAATCCTTTATAACTTAACTTCAATATGTCCACTGAACCTCCCTATATGGGGCCAAAAAAGGTAGCAGGAAGGCAGAAGGGTGACAGTTTTTGGGAGGCTTTGAAGAAGTTCTAAGACTCTAAAAATCTCTTTCAGTTTGATGATCATGACAATGGTGTTGTAATTATAGTTAAATAAAATGGTTATTATGCCTAATTTTAAGCTTGTAGCAGCAAGATAAGTCATTTTAAAATGACCGTTAAGTAGATCGGCAGCACGGTGACTTAGTGCTTTGCTCTGTCAGTTCGCGCCACCAGGGATAGAGGTTTGAATCTCATGTGAAGTTTGCATGTTCTTCTTGAGATTGATTCTTCAGGATTCTGGGATTTCCCCCACATGCCAAAGATATGTAGTCTATAGGGGCAGGGGTAATTCGATGGTTCATACATAGAACTACTAATTAGAAGGTCACAGGTTCAAACCCCAATAGTGCCAAGCTGCTTGAGGAAGGCCCTTTACCCTCAGCTGCTCAGATGCATAATGAAATAAATGCTCTGGATAAGGGCGTCTGCCAAATGTCTAAGGGAGTGCACATGAGCATCCAAGGTGTACCCCACCTTGCACCCTTGTAAGATCTGGGATAGGATCCAGGCCCCCTGGGATCCTAATCAAGATAAGTGGTGCATATAATTGATGGATGGATCGAATTCATTTATTTTCTATACCTCTTATACTGGACAGGGTTGTGAGAACCTGGAGCCTATCCCAGGAGATTTGTGCTAGAGATGGGGTACACCATGGTCAGGGTGGCTGGAGGTATAATGTGGATCTTTTGGGATATCTGTTGCTTAGTAGCAAACAATATGGTCTCTAATCGTGCTGCATTAAAAAAACAATAGACCATTGCCTCACCATTTGGGCAGATGCCAGTTTCCTCCCACTACATAGCTTTCATCACAGCTACCAACCTGGGAGCTTAGCTTAGCTTTCCTTAGAAGACTTGTGAAGCTAGGACATCGACATCTTTTCAAAATGCTGCTCCTGGTGTACAGTATGTACAGAGCGAATGGAAGGAAAGTGCACAACTGCTTACTTCCACATCTACGAGCTCACAAACGCCCAAGATGGTGGACTAGTGTTGCTCTGATTGTTTGTTCCTAAGGATTCATTTCTAAAAGTCCAACAAGGATCCCTACAACTAAGAGGAATTTCCTTGTTAAACATAAAAAAAAAAAAAAACCCAAAAAAACCCATTAGTGGCCATGGAATGAAATTTCACATCAGAAAATATATCGAATCCAACGCCTAACCAAAAGTTTTGGCATCCAATTTTCAATTCATAGAAAGTGACTCTCTTGAAAGAGGCTGCGTTATGAACTGAATATTTTAACATTCCAGTACTTCAGATTATTCAGCGAGGCATGGTTCAGCTCATACATATGTAGAATTTCTGAATGGATTAAACGAAACTATTAGGATTCCCCAGATCTCCAACAGTCAGGCGTGCACCTCTTTTCATTTCCCAATAAACCAGTCCCTGTAGAGTAATTCCGTGCTTGAAGGGCAAGTAAAGGGACGGACAGATTCATGGTAGTTGCACATGAAGGGTGGAGCGGCGTGACATCTTCAAAGAGTTCCGCTGACTGCGGCAAATTAAAGAGACTGCACGGACAGTGGCAGGCCGATGTGTGACCAATGGCAGAAATATGTGTGTGTGAAAACAAGGCCCAGGGGATTTAGAGAACAGGACCAATCCAGGGGAATTTTCTGGGGCAAAAAAAAAAATACGAGCGAGCTGCTTAGCGCTGTTTAAAGACTCTGCTCGTTTGCATTGTTTCATTGTTGTTGCTGAATGAAATTGACCATCGTATATGTAAAAGAGGGCTTGACCTCGTCGCTTCAGTTCAAACATCTGGGTGTGTGTCAATCACCCAGATGCCACAACGTTGACTCGACCCCGCCCCCCTACTGCCAGCGCCCTAGGGGTGAAAGGTTATTGGCTGTGCAGTAGGAACTGCCAGGCTGCGATATGCCACTATTTTTAGTAGGGGATTTTCAGCGTTGTTGCCATGCAGCGGTTGGCTTTCGCCTGTCGAGTGTCTTCTTTTTTTTTTTTTTCCCCTCCCATCCTCTCTGTCTCTGTCTCTCTCTTTCTCTCCCTCTCTATCTCTAGCTAACCCGCTCTCTCCATCGCTCACTCTCTTACGGTATTTTGCTCTCTCTTACTGTGCTGTTTGACTCTGTGTTGAACTGTGGCAGATCTGAGTTTCACTCGAGCAGAAAAATATAGGCCAGACCGTAAGGCAAATCACATAGCAACACAGCACGAGAGGGAGAGAGAGAGAGAGAGAGAGATGAAAAAGATCATGAGAGGAGAGGAAAACAAATATAAATAGAGTAGAACGAGAGGTTAAAGCAACATACATTGTAAAAGAAAACAGAGAAAGGAAATGTATTGCTCCAGCATATGAATGGTGCAGAGGTTAATTCACTGGCGTACGCAGTGTAGAGAAAGCGCTCCGTGCACTGTAGGTTACTGGGTGTGTCTGTAGCTGCGTTAGAAAAGCCCCAGAAAAACATCGGTTACGAGGAAACACCAGAGGAAGAACGAGAGAGAGCGTGAAAGGAAACTGACAAAAGAGCTCGTCCAGACGAACAGCTAAAGAGTGATAAAGGGCTAGCGCGTTGTTGGTATTCACAAAACGCACTAGAGAGAAACTCAGAGATTGTTAGTTATGAGTTGCTAAATTAAAAATAGCTGCGCTTCCATTGCCTTATTTAATTAACCTGTTCGGCAGAACTCGAATCAAAACTAATTAGATTTCTCGGATCCTGAATATAGCCAGGCTGCTTTCACCACTTTCTGACTTGCAGCTCCAGTCCCTGTAGATACTCCATAGGAGAAAAAAAAAAATCATGCATTTCATCTATAGTAACATTTCAGTTAAAAAAACTGAATTGAATTGCTTTTGTAATCTGTATATACATCATATCGGTTTTTGCGGAGAATTACAGCACATCCGTCAAATTTGTGTCATAATGCCTGTAGTTCCACTTCTGCAGTACCTGTTTGTGTTAGGGCACCCGCACATGAAAAACGTCATATTTAGCAAATCAGACACATTACCGCTATCTGGTAAAGCTAAGCATCACCCTCCCATTTATTGCTGTGTGAAAGATTTATTACATTAACAGTCAACGTGCCATACATACTGTACGCTGCTATCATTTTCTGTAAAGGTTTCTCTTAAACCTCATCCAGTTCTTTAGTAATGAGATGTGTTTCAGGAGATCTTTACATCTAAGCAAAACTTTACTGCATCAAACACTTGAATACTATATTCTACAGCTGTAAGTTCTGACTGTGTAATCTGATTGGACGAAAGGCTTTCCACAAGTGGCGATAATAGACCGTAACAGCGCTGGGATGTTTATCTATATGTATTAATGTAATGTATTAATTACACTGACTGTCAGTGGTCAGCATAGGTGAAAGTAGGTCTGTACGGAATGCCAGACATTGCTGACGAGAGAGCAACTGCCTGCCACAATTAAATTAAATCTGTGAAAAAGAAATGCCACTCTTACTCCGCTACATTCGGCTACACTCGACTCGTTACTTTTCTAACCGTTTATTCGACTCATGCAGCCGGTGGATCTACCGCAGGACTGTTTCACCAATCAGACGCAGCAACAAACGGATTTATTTTTACTTTATTTTTAAAGGTAAAGTGCAGGTTAATTTGTTTCATTTTTACTTTATATTTTGTGTGGGGCTGTGGAACGAATAATTTGAGTTTCCATTATTTCTTATGGGAAAATTCGATTTGGTTTACAAGTGTTTTGAAATACAAGCCCGCTTCTGGAACGAATTATGCTCGTAATCCAAGGGTCCACTGTACAAAGCATGTTTCGCTTACAAAAGAATAGCTTCATACTGCCATGTCTTCTCTATCTGCCAAAACAGACACACACTTCAGCATATAAAAACACGACTTCTAACCTGAGGAAACATGTCGCAGTAAGTTTAGCTGTTTCATTGAATATTGCATTGTTGGCGTATATAATTATTATAATTATACTTTTTTAGTAATATTATTTTAAAGTACAGCTACTCTTACTTGAGTACAATTTTTGGCTACTCTATACCCACCTCTGCTTTTAAGTCAGTCCCTGTTGTTCTATTTACCCCTAAGGTAAGCTACAAAGCTAACCAGCTTCTAGCGCAAATCGGCAATCCCAAATCCGTCTCTAACCCTTAATCAAGGGAACGATATGTGTTGCCGGAGCAAAATAACTGGTTAATTAAAGAAACAAACCATAATCTGTTGGTATTAAATGTTTTTTTTTGTGGAATCTATATAAATAAAAGCAAGGTTTTGTCTATATATAGTGCAAATCTCGCTCTTTCAATTATATCTTTACGTTTCATACACTGGAGGACCCGAAACCAGTCTCAGAAACTTTTCTGTCTGAAACTTTTCTGACTGTGTACTTATAAATTAAACCTGTGCCATAAATTAAATCAAAATGTTGATTGTCAAAATAAATAGAAGTGAAGTTATGAGCAGTTATGTGCCAGATTATGTCACAGCATTTAGCATTTAAAAAATTTTTTTTTTACTAATTCAGCACTTTTTTCCTCATGCTGGGCGTGGCCACACGCATCACTCAACAGAGCCAATCAATGCATTAGTGTAAAGTGTTTAGATACGATATGTGGAAGACACAGAAACGACAGTAATGCATCTACTGTACAAGCCGCAAAAATCCTTTAGAAACAGAAATGAAAGCACGACACAGCATGGCGTGCATCCCAAAAAAAAAGGCAAGCAACATTTACCACATAATTTTATTATCTGTATTAATACAGAAAGACATGGGTGTGATGCCCTCTTGTGTGATATTGCTTAATTAGTGCCCAGCTGGGAAAACATTTTCATAAGAGTTATTTCCCTGTCGCTATCTCCTCATCAGACGTCTGGGTACTCGTCAATATCATTTATCAATATTTTAATCACATAGCATTCGATTATTGATATACGTTACAGGGTTAAGATTTAAAAAGCAGGGAGCAAGCCGACATGCAGTCTGTACATTATGTAGCGATGTTAAAAAAAGTAAATAATGAGACACACACACACAAAAAAAAAAAAAAAACAGTCATTGAATGTTCCTCATTAAACAGTTCCTATGGTCTCAGGAGAAAAAGCTGACAGAAGACTTTCTTTCCATTTAATCACATTGTTGTCCAAGGACCCTATAGATATGATAACGAGAGCTGCTTTTTTTGGATTTTTCTTCCACTGGGTTTATTTTGGTAACTGCTTCTAATGGAGATTAATTGGCAGCTGACCAGGTTTCTAAAGAAGCTTCTTCAACAGAATATAGTTGCGTGGTGTACCACATCATGTCCATGCCATCCGGCGTTTCCTTTTCGTTAGCGAAATCCCAAGAGACATCTGACCAGGCCTCATATTCGCACAAAGGCACAATATTTCACGCAAAGCACCGGCTGGTTCGGACGAGGCGACGTATCTGTGGTGACATGAACTCTTGTGATTCTCTTTCTTTGTCCTTGCTTGTGTCTCGAGCTGTTTCGACTGGTGTACAGATATTAATGCCAGTACATCTTTTTGTCTCTGTAATCAACAATGAGTATTAAAAGGGTTAATGAGGTAATGTTCTCTCGATTCATCAGTTTCCTCTAGTCTTCATGGAAAGCGTCCAGAAAATACACTAACGATACATTCAGATCTTTTTTTTTTTCTTTCTCCTCTTCAGATTTTAGAGGAGAAGATGTCGGGAGGTTCTGGCTGAAGAAGTGAAAAAAAAAAGCAGGTGTTGATCTATTTTTAAACATCTTTGGGAAAGTGTTTGCACTTTCTGGAAAAAGTGTTACACCCTGCATGAGTAGTGCATTTTCTCTACCAAAGGGGGCGCTCTTGTATTTCAGACCTGTTCCTACATCTCAGCTAAAACTGATTTAAACCTGTTGGACTTGGATAAGTGAGTGAGTGTGTGTGTGTGTATGTGTGTAGGGACAAAGACAATGTGAGACAACATTAAAGTGCGCACATTATACAGTACATTACGGTATATTCTATACACACGAAATACAAGGTTAATACATAGAAATGAACTGGAACTTATATACAGTATATATATATATATATATATATTGAGCAAGTCATTATATTTAAATATAATATTAGTTGCGTTGTATACTGTATGTTTGTAACATTTATAAGCTTTATGATCTGTCCGGCTCTTCCTTACATGAGGAAATAGGATGTATATAATGAGTCTTGTTTATTATTCAGTCATCTCCAATTATCATAGTCACACAACATGACCTTAAGATTAATACACATATGGAGTCCAATACGAGAAAATTAAAAGACTTGAGGTGGAACACCGGTGCCGTCTGTTTCAAATCTCCAGTGTCTTCAGTTCAAGCTCATGCTCCTGTCTGGGTTGAGCGTCTATATGCATCCTCCTTGTGTCCTTGTGTCGGTTTCCTATGAGTTCCCTGCTTTCCTCCCAAAGCATGCTGGTGGCTTGATTGCCAACTCGCAACTCTAAATTGTCCCTAGGTGTGAACGTGTGTATGAACATTGTGTTCGCGGTGCCCTGTGTTCCGTCCAGGGTGTGTTCCCACATCATGCCCACCGATCCTGGGATATGCTCCAGATCTACTTTGGACTTGACCAGGATACGGACTGAAAATGCAACAACAAAGACTTGAACCTGAAGCTAGAAACATGCAACTAAAGCATGAAGAAAACCGGAAATCTGATCGGTTAGGAATAACTAGTAACCATGACTTACACACATGCACAAGAAATACAAAGCTACCATTCAAGCAATTGTGTACATACAGTGCGTAATGGGTGAGTAACCCAAGACAAAAAGGCAAAACAGGACTAATAAGGCGAAACAGGTGGTAACATGGATCAGAGGGCGTGTTTGGGGAAAAACCACAGAGTAAATCTACATTGCAGCCGAGCAAAAGTAGTGTCGTGCGGGTTTATTTTGAAGTGGTGAAGTTTACAGCGGGGAGTTTGAAGGGGAAACACCCATGGCGGCCAAATGTAGGACCATTATAAATGGAAATGTTCAATGAAAAATAGTTCAGTGAGTTATATTTCAAAGTGTCCTTTAATACTGGCATTATTAAAGGACCCAACTCTTGGATACTTTTGAAGTTTCTGCCTTGTTTCCTATTATTAGCTTACTCTCGATGGAGAAAAATGGACTCAAAAACTGGCAAATCTAGATGGAACAAATTTAAGATCAAACTATAGTATTTAATAAATGCCCTAATGTGTAACTACTAGGAATGGGAATAGTGCATGCTTGCATTTTGGTATATGTTTAATGATTTTATCACATTATGGCATTTGGAAGACGCCCTTATCCAGAACGACTTACATTTTTAATTCCTTATACATCTGAGCAGTTGAGGGGTTAAGCACCTTGTTTAAGGGCCCAACAGTGGCAACTTGGTGGTGATCGTTTGACCCTTGGACCTTCTTACCACTAGTCCAATGCCTTGACCACTGAGCCACCCCTGCTCAATACCCCAGATAATCGTCCACAGCTGGCTTGAGTTTGCACATTAATCAATTGAACTATATCAGGCTAAGAACATTGTAAACGAGCTAATGGGGGAATTGTTACTGTTTTCTCAGCTTATTGTCCCAATGTGCTTCATCCAAGATTAATAAAGCTATCCATTGTTTGACAGGGAAGAGTAAGAGTGTCCCTCTAACCCAGATAGTACAGCTTTTCATTTTGTGATACATGTCTATATTCTGCTTTAAAGGGAACCTTTTATGCAAAATTCACTTTTTAGTTATTTTTTAGAAGATACCCCTAGCTGGCTTATGGCTTTCTTGTGGCTGCTGCTGTTCTTTGGAGGGGCGTGGCTAATTAGATTTCCTCCCTATTGTGACCTCATATAAGAAGATATACCCCTAACCAGCTGGTTGCTCTCTTGTTGCTCAAATGGTGCAGTTGGAGGAAGAGTGACATAAAGGCAGTTTGCGGAATGTAAAAAAAGCATTATCCAAGGAGGATTTCAGCTGGAGCATTAACAAACACATGCATCGTAGGAGCTCTGAGACCTGTGTTAGCTTGATAAAGAAGTAGTCTGATATGAGACCTTTAAACCTAACTTTTAGTCACGATAGGTGCATTGAATTTTACTTGACCCTCTATACTGCCTTTCACTGTGTGAGACACGATGTCCAGAGACACTGTCCCATAGTCAAGATTTTGCTCAAATCTATTTTTAATCTCATACTTCCTTCTTACTGGAGAGCAGGAAGTCAGGTGGTTCAGCTTGCTCCTTGGGGACGCTATACCGGTCTAGTATCTATTACCCAGACCTCTCTCTTTCTCTCTCTGTCTCTGAGGACAGAACTGCTAATCCCAGGAGGAGCAGGTCATATGCTGTTGAGTATTCGCTAATTAGGTGTCAATCAGCGTTTTTTTTTTTTGTTGTTTTTTTTTACAATAGTGTTTTTATTCAGTGTTGTATTTTGAGGGTTGCTGTAACTATGCAGGCTGGTTTGTGCTGTCTGTGCTGATAATAACGTCTGTGTCCTGTTTTCTTTCCTCTAGTAATGACCTCTCATCTGTTTGTCCTTTCTTGACACGAATCCTGCTGTCCCGCTCCGCACTGCATTGCGCCACGTTGACCTCACTTTGGCCTTGTTCAGACTTCACATTTCACAAACCTGATCTTTAAGACTGACTGGCACACTGTTATTTGAAAGTGATCAGATCACATTCGGTTCCCTTCAGACCGCAAGCCCCAATCAGACACGTTGTCGCGCTATCTGCATGGGTTGCTCTGGTAACGACGCCGGAGGCTTGTATGAAGGAAGATATTTCCTAATATATCACCCTGTTACTTAGGGGTAATAGTGGCAAAAAAGCCCCACTTTGACCTCCTGAAGTATTGCAACGTAAGTTTATACAATAATATAATATTTAACGAGTTTTCGCCATGGATCCATATCCTATACCACGTGATCATGTGGACTTCCGCATCAGGTTTGCTGGTGACAAAACAGACAGTTTGAAATCACATTTGAACGAGTAGAGCGCCCAGACTGAGACTTCTTTAGGAATCAGATTTGTATCTGATTTTAAACCATCTCAGTTTAATGATGTGGTTAAGATCAGATTTGCAAAAATCAGATTTGATGTGTTCAGACTACATGAATGCAATCTGATTCCAAACTGATTCCAATCTGGATATCCTGAAAATCGGATTTGGCCTGACAGACGGAATAAGGACTTTGAGTCTCACTTTTCTTTCGGGCTGTCCTGAATTATTTTATATTTTATAATCCTGAGTTTTTTTTCTTTGTTGCTAAACGTAACTCCTGTGGTTAAAAAAAATAAAAGGCATAAACATGTTCTAATCTCTAACAAAGCAAGTTTTGAATCATTGACCTTTCTCATCATAGTGTGTTATAGCTTCACTAGCTCACTTTTCATACGTAGTACATCTGCCATATGCATGTGATGTCACACTCAGAGTGGGAAGGAAGATGTAAGGACTGATCCTGATATTAGATAAGAGGTCTCATCCATGGCATAAAGAGAACAAAGTGGGATAAACTGTTACACACACACACACACACACACACTTAAAAACTGATAGACAGCTTTATTTGAGATTTCTCATTTTTTAAAGCCCATACTGCACTAATGGGTTGTATTTTCTCAGATTATGAAAGACCTTAGCTATAGTAAACTGTGACTGTTTCTTGTGTAATTTCTTTATGTTAACAATGTATGCTCAAGATCTTTTTATTTTCTACTTTTGATTTTCGACTTTTGATTTTTCCTCAAAAGGCATTTAGGATTTTTTTTTTTTAATTCACATTCACGTTTTTTAGCTTACGACCATTTATGGTGCTGTTGCACTTATTTCTGCACAAAATGCAGAGTAATGTGAATTACATTATGTTCTGAAATTAAATTATGGTCTGTTTGTTAAAAAAAGAAAAGAAAAGAAAAGAAAAAAGTGGACTAAAATCTTGCCATTAATTACTCATTATTAATGATAAAATACATGAATAAAAATGTATAATGTCTTGCTTTTGGAAAACACAGAACGCATAACCACAATGCATTTAAAAACAGACTCCAGACGTTATATCTAGCTGTGGGTAGTAGTTAAGGAAACTCCTGTGTTTTTAACTTCATCTGTGTGAGTTATAGAGGCCCGCTTGGCCTTCTCCTTTCTCCTACACGCACACACCTGGTTTAACTCGTAAATGTCTCGATAACTATCCGAGGAGCAAAATAAAAAGTGACAGAGCCAGAAAGAATAGCGTGCAGAGCACCGGGCGTACAGGACCTCATCTACAAAATTCCGGCTTTATAGGCCATGCCAGCATGACATATGGAGCTGCACTTCTGGCTGACCTCTTAGGGCTGCTTTAAGGTCAGTTTTGTTGGGCTGCTCAGAATGTTTTAAATCAGAACGATGATTTGGCAAACGGATCCTGCGTCTCTGGTCGGGTGCCAGCTGTAGACAAATAAGGAGCAGTCTGGAGCATCGGCACGGTCTTGCTGCATCCTTATCATCGCGCTGCGCTGGCGGAAAGAGTAAAGGAGTACTAGTCTTATAGCGGCTGTCTCTGATCGTCAAAACAGAACGACACTGATTAAAGGTGTCTCCTTTACTTACTGTAGGAAGAGATGTATAGAGGTCTGCAGTGGCCTCCATGGAGTGTGCACATTATTGATATATAGATATTTTATGATGGCAGCTCCAAAGAGGAAAGTAACATTCGTCAGGAGCGCCGGAATGAAACCGTAAGGATGCCAGAACGGAAAGAAAGAGTTTTCAAGATCAAGTATGTACAAGACCTTGATTTAAAATGATAAAATCAGTTAAATTACAGATTTCTCACAAAAGTGTTTATAATTATTTTATGTGATTTGAGCTTTAAAGGTGACCTATTATGCAAATTTCCCTTTTTAATCACTTTTAAGTTTTCACATTAGGGACCCAGGATCGTTTTCGAGACCACTCGACCCTAAAGTCTGGTTCATTTTAATCAGTGAGAACACATTCGTTTCAGGCTTGGGAACCGTGCCCGTGTGCTGGGTAAGGTGGTCTCAAGCATTATATGGTGTACATGGAACATGGAAGCCAATCGTACCTGTACAGGCAAGTGGGCTGCTGCTTCCTAGAACACACCTCATCAGTGCAGTTTGTCTCCCCTGAAATCTCAGTGTGCGCGTAGCACGAGCCAATCTCATCCTCTCACTACACAACCGTAGCTGATTAAATATGAAGGCATGCGAGAACGATGCTCTTGACATATCAGTGATATTAAGCATAGTGCGAAGATTGACTTCCACATTCTCTTTTTCTCTTTGTGTTTAATGGCAGCTCACAACCTAACTAGCTGCATACTGCCACCTGCTGTATTGGAGGGTGAAAATACGAAAGTGTACCAGAGTGCGGAGAATATTTCTAATGTAAAAGCCAGCCAGCAGGGGAGTGGGGAAGAGGTGTTCAATCATTCATGGGCATGGTACAAATCACTTGTGCCTTGTGTAAAAGTGCCTTCAGACATTTCGATGGGTTTCCAATTTTTGTGAACAAGCAAAAAAGCTAGCAGCTAACCGCTAAATGCTAGAAGCCTGTGCTTACATGCTAACCAAAACACAATTCACAAATGTACAACTGTGTACAAAATTTTTGAATGTTTAAAATTCAAGAGTGTATCATGGACTATGAATGTGAAAATCGCCCTGGATTTGTGTGTGTGTGTATTTTCGAGACTTTGCTGGCAGCAACGTGGGTCGCTCGTACTCTTTAGCCAATCAGACGCGACCTCACCATTTAACCAATCACAGCCCTCCAGGAGCGCAGCACTCAAGTAGCTCATCTTTTCACACATTTTGCGCAATCAGAGTTAATTACAATGGAAAGAAGTTTTACCTCCTCAAACCAAGAACAGGATGCACGTGTAAGTTATTACTTACCACTTTATCATCTTTATAAACACTTCAGCCTCATTACATGTTTGTCAATCAAGACTGTTACAGTTACAGTTTTTAATTTGGAGAATAGATGTTTCTATGGGTCACAGGGTATTCTGATATATTTGAATGGCACCAGATTTGCTTTTATTTCATTAACAGCTCAACTGTGTAGAATATAATAAGCTGCACGATTTCAGCATTTAAAAAAAAAAAAAGATTTCAATTTCGATTTAATCGTTTTCAATTTAAACAGTCATACGATCTAATTCCTAAATAACAATGACAAATATGATCACGATCATATTCGCTTTGGTGCCGTCACTGAGCCAGAGAGCGGTTGTCATTTATAGGTAATATTAAACAACTTCACAAACAGTCTCTTCCGTCACCATTATTTCTTACAATATGATTTCCTTACAATAATTCAAATTATCAGAGGTACTGGGATAAAAGTTTGTATTTCTGATATATGATAACACTAATGTCTACAATACAAACCAAAATAGAGTTTTTGAAATTTTTTAACATTTT
Organism: Leiocassis micropogon; assembly: GCA_028565275.1. Classification (NCBI taxonomy): domain Eukaryota; kingdom Metazoa; phylum Chordata; class Actinopteri; order Siluriformes; family Bagridae; genus Leiocassis; species Leiocassis micropogon. Next base: position 13,446,541 of record JAOVVA010000032.1, on the reverse strand, counting down.
GAAAGTGACTTTAGCTTCAAATAAAGGTCGTATCAATTATATCTGGAGGTGGCGACAAGTGGTTGCTAAAATGTACTTCATTCATTCATTCATTCATTCATTCAAGAGCTTAGTTAAAAATGTTGATTTATCCAGTAATGCAATAAGTAAAGCCTTGAGTCTTGTGGGAGAATTATGTTTATTGTAAAGAATCAAAAATCATGGCTCTCAATTTATCCATTCATGCAGCTTAGAGTGAATTATCAATAATTATAAGTGATAAAAGTTAAGTGATAAAATAAAATAACACCAGCATTACATAGCAGCTGGCACAACTTGTCAGAGTAAAGCATTTTACTGTAATCTTTTTTTTATATTTATATTTATCTGATCCACTGACGCTGCATAAGGTTGCTTAGACTTGAAAGGGCCGTCATGACATCTTTTGGAATATGTATCATTTCATCCAGGGCACTAATAACCACCAGCTCCTGTCGGCAAATGCAGGTAGTCAATGTTCAGTGAAAAATGAAAAACTGTGACAAATATGTAATGAGGCTGAAGTGTTAATAAAGATGATAAAGTGGTTAGCTGTGTTATTTTCAGCGAAGTTCATTAATGAAACATTACAAAATAAAGTAATAACTTACACGTGCATCCTGTTCTTGGTTTGAGGAGGTAAAACTTCATTTCCATTGTAATTAATTGTAAGATTGCACAAAATGTGTACAAAGCTGAGCTACTCCTCGAGGGCTGTGATTGGTCGAATGGTGAGGTCGCATCTGATTGGCTAAAGAATACGAGTGACCCACGTTGGTGCCAGCAAAATCTCAAAAATACACACACACAAATCCAGGGTGATTCACACGTGAAAGACAATTTTCCCATTCACACGATATACTCGTGAATTTTAAACATTCAAACATTTTGTACACAGTTGTACATCCGAGAATTGTGTTTTGCATTTGTGAAAAATATATTATGAATATATATATATTTATTTTGTGCACGTGAGTTTTTTTTGTGAATATATATTTTTTCGTGCACGTGAATTGGGTTTTGCACATGTGAATTGGGATACGCATGTGTGCATCGTGTCTTTTGTGTGAATTATTAATGAGACGGATTTGCTTCCATACTTTTTGAAAATAAGTACCTTTGTATTTTTGTAAATTTTTTATTTTTAAATAAATGAGCCTTTAACTTTATCTTTGTTTTTAAAAAAAAATATATTTCATAGATACACTTTTTTGAGGAATATATACCTAGATGTGCATGGAACCATATATGGTAACTTCACTGACCTTGATTTGCAACAATGAAACTTTTTTGAAATAAATCACAATTAAGTTTAGAAAAAAGTCTTGAAATGTTAAGTTTAAGTAAAAACATTGAGATTGTGTTTGTATGTACAAAATAACCCTTATCAATTAAAAACAAAATCTGATTTTTGACAATAATTCGATTTAGATATTTACATGCACCTGAAGAATTCCGGCTCTGCATGAAAATGTCATTAATCATCACATATCCAAATTAGGAACCTGGGATCAGCGCTCCTGGAGCAGATAGGGTTAAGGACCTTACTCAAGGCTTAAACAGTGGCAACATGGCAGGGCAGGGGCTGGGGCTTGAACCCATGACCTCCTGATAAGTAACCCAGAGCCTTAACTCTTCCATCCATTATTATCCTGGTTTACTGTTTACTTTTCAGTAGTTAGTAAAAAATTGTATAGAGTTACTTTCCGCTTGCCTAGTACAGTACATGTTTATTTGTGAGGTTTTATGGTTTGAGTTTATTTGTGAGGTTTTATGGTTGGAACAAAACAAAAGACACACAATATTGTCTTTTGTTTTGTTTTTTTTCCTTTTCTTTAACAATCTCCAGATGTCTTTAGTGGATATCTTGAAATCAGACATTTTATTTAAGACATTGTAGCGTTATCAGTTATCAGTTAGAATGGCTGATAATGATCAGGTAATCAGACAATGACCTGATTATTAGTGTCTGTCTAAACGTCCTCACTTGGATGAAGAAAAACCTGTGGTTTAAAAGCAAAAAAGATAAAATCCTCCTTATGATGATGCCTTGTAGAATCTACAACATTTACGTTCGTTTTAATTATTAGCTTTAGCTAATAACTATAGTTTCACAGTAATAATAATAATAACTATGTAATCACAGTGTGATTAAACGAGTAACACAACAGAGTAGGTGTTAATGTATCCCTGGTTACTTTAGTGCTCCTTAAGTGTGTGTAAAGTTCACTAGTGTGGAAACGCTTCAGTTTTCGTCCTAAGAGAAGACCGTCTCAGGCTCTATAGTTCTCAGTGTTTAATGCTGCAGTTAAAAACTCCAGACTGTAATTACTTTCAGGTTCAGAAAGCAGTCCTCATATCCTGTAGCGCTTTGATATAAACGATATAATTGCTACTGTTAATCTGAAAGCTGTTCCTTGCCTTCAGCTCACAGTCGAAAACTTTTTTACGCCGAGATGACGGTGAGAAATGCAGGTCTTGACAAGTTAAATGTGCAGCCAAGTGTTTGGGTTATTTTGTAGAGGCTATCTCTGAGAGCCCTCTCTTTTCACTCCCTTCATCTGCTGCAGCTGTGCAGGCATTCTACAGAACATACATACACACACACACACACACACACACACATTCTTGAATAAAAGACCTTGGATTTGTCTCTCGTCACCAAAGTGCTGATCGCCGTTTAAGCGGACCGAGAATGCGTCAGGATTTAACAAGAACATATTATAGTCATATTTCATTTTAACTGCTTGTTAACTAAACTTCAAACTGGTTTCTTGATGGTTAAAAGCCAGCTTTGTGTTGTAGATGTTCTCATGTTTTCAGCCCGGAGATGAGATGAAGAACTTATCGCTGCATCCCGGCATGGAAATCATGCGAAAGCTGTTGCATGGCAACACAAGCTCCTCCCCTTCCATATCAAAGCGGCGCACGGAGATCACGCATTCCGTTTGAAGTGCAGCTCGCGAGTCCTGACGGAGCTGCCTCGCCTGTAAAACAGAAAGGAAGCCGAGACTAGAATTCCATCAGGACCTTTTGTGGGGGGGGGGGACAAAATCTATCGGAATATTCAGCAGGAATCATTTGGAGAGAAGAAAAAAATACATACAAAGTGTATGCATGTACTCCAAATGTAACGGCAGTGGTGTCTAGCTTCTTAAATTTAACAATGGAGCGACACAACTAACATACTATAGCAGTGCACTTCACGTTCCCTGCAAGCACCTGGTGGAGCTCAGATCGGTTTGGAAATATCACAGAATAACAAAGCCTCATTTTGCTTTTTACTAATGAAGTATGAGTACTGGACCAGAATGGAAAGTGGGAAGCAATCATCTCATGATGAAAAAGTTTATACTGTAAATGTCCAGTCAGAAAACGTGATGTTTCTACAGTCTGGAACATTTCTGTAAGGAATCAGAAAGCTGTAATGTTACGTTTTCCAACATAAGAAATGCTTCAGTTTGGAGGACTTTGTGCTTTGCTGTTTCTGAGTACTTTGATTACTTTCTTTTGGCTGCTTCCGTCAAAGGGTCGGCCACAGTGGACCATCTGATACGCACGCAACTTGGCACAGGTTTTACGCTGAATGCCCTTCCTGATGCAAACCTCTGATTTTTCTTACCGGGCTTGGAACTGGCACTGCATGCGGTGGCTGGGTAGTACGGGCTGTGGCAACCCACTGCAAAGCTCGAACACGGATCCTCAGATCCCCAAATCAACAACTTAGAGCCTTAGCCGCCTGAGCCAAAACTCCCCACTTCTGGGTAATTTGATAAGTAGTAGTACTTTTGTCTTATTAATTTCAGGAAAAAGCAGGGGAAAAGAAGACTAATGATGGAAAGACTGTTTATAGTTGAATTGAAGTGGGAGATAAAAAGAACATCCTTGGCTCACATAGAGATTCGACAGCATTAAATATAACTATACACTGATCAGCCATAACTTTAAAACCATTAACATTAAAACCACCATGCTATTGGGTTCCCCTATTGGGTTTACCACCGGGGAGCTCTGGCACCTCAGTTTGTGGCTCCGCAGGGCCTCTGGGATCAGACTTGCTTGTCCAACGCATTAAATGGATGCTCGATCTGATTGGGATCCGGTGATTGGCTGGATTCTTTTCCAGCCAAGGTTGGCTTTTTTCAGCAGTTTGTGCTGCAATGGCTTTTTTGTGAAGGATCAGATTGAACATGCTGGCCTTTGGTCCCGGTGGGGGTAGATGAGCCTTGGGTGCCCATGATCCTGTCACCATTTTACTCACTCACTTGTCATCTATACCGCTTGTATACAGGGTTGCGGGCGGGTGGGCCTGGAGCCTATTCCAGGAGACTTAGGGCACACCCTGGACAGGATGCCAATCCATCGCATGGCACACATACATACACACTCATTCATAAACTACGGGCAATTGAGGAACGCCAATTAGAAAATTGGAAACCGGAGTACCCGGAGGAAACCCACCAAGCACAGGGAAACCATGCAAAGTCCATGCACACAGAAGCGGGAATCGAACCTGGCCGGGAATAGTGGACAAATACGAATGAGCTTGCATTGTGTGAACACCTCAGTTGGAACAGACCGGATCAGAAGGCATTTGGGTGGTGTAAACCTTTCATAATTCAGTAGATTAATATTATCCATGTAGACACTTCATCCGATCATTTCTTTCTTGTTGGAATAAAAATATATTATTTCTGCATATACTGTATTTGGCCCATGTAGGTGTAATATTAGGTGACGTAACAAATTAAATTCGTAAACTCTTTTCCATTAGTTTTTCCTTCTGACTTTCATGCACTGGCTCACATTGGAATATATTTCACCTTTAACCACATATAGATGAACAGAATTGTTATAACCAATCAAAACTCAGAAGATGGGAATTTTTTTCAGGAAAT
>JAOVVA010000032.1:13389567-13420593 GCA_028565275.1 Leiocassis micropogon | reverse complement strand
GGGTGGGGGGGGGCGGGGATTGGGAGGAAGTTTTAGGAACAAGGAGTACTCTACCTGTAATTAAAGTTTTCCTGTCTGCTCTGCTTGTTCAGCGTTGTGACTGACAGCAGCCCTACACTGTTTACAGAGGTTTGTTCATGACCTAAGTCTCTGAAAGTGAAAACAGTGGATGAAAATTACATGTAATCAGAAGTAATTATATGTAACTTACTTTTGTGCAATTGCTAGAGTAAAAATGGACATCTAGCTTCTTGCATTGGCCTTCACTGCAACTAAATAGTTTTACAGAGTCCACAAGCTCACAATCTTTTTTCTAGGTAGCATTTTTTTTTCTAATTATATTAGTTCTTATGGAATTTAACACATTGGACCTTACTCGATTAAGATTCCTGAGCTCATATGTTGTCCTTTTCTTTCTTATCATTGTTATTTGGAAATGTCTCAGTTCCTTCTCAGATTACTTCTCAGGTCCTCAGTTATTTTTAGAGATCTTATAAATTTGAGATTTTGACATTCAACATTTGGTTAGGGACAAAAGAAAGACACTTTCTGATTGGAATGGAGAGGTGCCAAAACCTGCAGGATACTGGCACTCTCTCTCTCTTTTTCTCTCTCTCTCTCTCATTTCTCTCTCTGACAACCATTGTCCTTCATGCTGAAGAGTGTACACATTGTGGCACCATAACGGCTTCTGGTTATCACCTCCAGCCCTCACTGTCCACTTGAAGTAGGTTGGCTTTGTTTCAGCTTATCTCCCAGCGAGATGTCACCATGAACTAGCAAGGCTTTGATTAACTAGCTATGCAGCACAAAAACAAAAACGAAAAAAAGGTTTGATGACCCATAAATATATTGTTGTAGATTATGAGTGTTTTTAGACATATGATTTATTCTGTAAGGTTTGTGTAGACTCAGGATGATACAGTTGCATTTAATGCAGTTGATGTTTCCAAAAGTTTATAGCTTTTAAAAAAAGAGAAAAGCAAGACAATTCAGCATTTGAAGAACACTGTTTAAGGGAAGTAAACAACGACAGGAAAATGTGATATAGGCTAATATAAAGCAGGGTTACTTTTGCTACCCCTGTAGTTGATTGTTTTCTTATAACAGCATGCCTGCGTTGTATTCCTGTTTTATTCCTTTTATACCACAACAATTACCCAGTAATTACACTTTAGTTTTTCTAACTTGTTCATCTGACCAAATGCTGAAGTATAGATTACTTTAACCCTTACACATCTTTACCAGAAAATGTTGTTTTCCCCCTTTGAGTAGTAATAACAACCATGAATGGAAATGTTTTACATAGTCTCCAGTATAGACCTCTTCCAAATGGTTGAGAAGTCACATCATGGTAAAAGTATTCATATATTTACAAATACTTCTAAACAAGCAGAAAAATCACATAAAAAGCTGATGTTCTGGGTGGTGGTAAACAGTTTTTGGTAATTAAATCCACTATATTTCTTATGGTATGCTAAGAGGTGACTGAAAAAGACAGACCGTTGTGTATTTTTTTTTTTAGAATAACATATCTCAAGCAAGTGGTAGAGATGGCTCAATCAGGTTCAACAACTTTTTCAATATGAGTAGTAACTCAAAATGTCCTCAACCAAAAGGTTGAAGGGCTGGAGTTGTTAAAATAATTTCTTTAGGAAGCATTGATCACTACTTGTTATGGCATGTAAAATGAAAGTCACTTTTATATTATAGCAGTACTGTCATTAATGTTTTTGTTTAGTGCATCAGCCTTGTATCAGTGTGGATCGCTGCATTTTGAGGTTATGTGCGCAAAACAGCTGTGTCCACATGTCCTCGTTAGTGCCAGATTAATTATACAAGGTAGTGTGTGTAAGTGTGGGGGTATCCAGCAGCGCCTGTTGGGATCAGAGAGGTCGCAGACAGTCCTGGGAGGAGAAATTTGCTGAGTTTGTGCGTCAGGCATTTTTTTCTGCATGAAAGAGCGATTCGAGGGCTAAGTCGGTCTCCCTCTAGGCGACAGCAGCAGCCACAGACGTGTGCACGGGGAAAGTTGCAGTTATGCTTCAGTCTGAAACGGAGGTGACAAGTCTGGGAGGACAAGACCTGCTTTACAGGATTGTGCTGAGGTAAGGAGAAAAAGACAGATGGAGGGGAATGGAGCGAGAAGTAAAAGACAGAGAAATGATGAAGGATGGACTGGCCCAACATCTGTTCCAAAACTGTAATGCAGGCTCCAACATGACTAAGTGGAGGTGCCGGAATGCTGGCAAGCTTACCGAGGACCGCAGACCATTTGTCTCGACATTTGCTCCGTCTTGCTCACGTACACACACACAGTCAGAGACATGACATACATAGACACACATATGTTCTCTCAAGTCTGTCTTTGTCTCTTGTTTGTTTGTGGTTCCAATGTATACCATGTTGTCTTGTAGTCCTGTTTTCTTAAAGGGTTCGAAATGCGCTTCGTCTCACTCACTCAGACAGATAACAGCAGGGACTCCTTGAAATCCTACACTAAGCAAACGGAGGCAGGCACGTCTCCTGTGTTTGCTCTACCAGCACGTGATTATTTGCGTTGAGGTCATCAGGTGGATCACTTTCAGACGTCCCTGTCTGACCCAGTATCTCTGTGTTCCTGCTTCATACACTCCATAGTTTTTGTTTCGATAGACACATTTGTATAAATTAAGATTTAGGAAGTGGGGAAGACATGATTAAGTGCTAACGATGTGGCAACAGTGGCAGAGCTTTGATTAAAATCAGATTGTTTAATATTTCCATTTCTGTCCTAAGGGTGTGATTTATCTAACTGCAGTTGGCGGTCAGTATTCATTGTTTGTCATTTTGAATATCTTGTCATTCTTTTCTGGCAAAAATACATAATACAGTACTGCCTAATAGTTCAGCTATAAACTAGACGTTTCAATCGTGCCATCTCAATGTATTGACCAATGTATGACCTGGCATGAAATTTGTCTACTGAGGACATTTTGTTGAATTATCCAGCTAGCTGGTTCACAGGTTCATTTGGCTATCCAAAGTATCCAGCTATCTGGTTTCAAACCTTTGCTAAGTATTTATCTAAGTAGGTTGCTCTTAATTAGTTTTATATACTAGTTAGTATGTCATACAAAGCTTTGTACCTAGCCATGTCATGCCTGTATCATCCCTGAATTCTTTGGAATGACTTGATGTATATGATATACTTGATATATATGACTTTATCAATATTAAGCGACTGATCTAATCTAAGTGGCATCATAGAGGCTACCAGTGTGGCCTTGCACCTCTAGAGTTGAAGGTACAAGTCCTGCCTTTGGGTCTGTGTTTGTGGAGTTTGCATGTTCTCCCTGTGTTTGGTGGGTTTCCTCCCACAATCCAAAAACATGCAGATTAAGCTAATTGGTGTTTCCAAATTGCCTGCGAGTGTGTGAGTGTGCGTTCTTATGCCCTGTAATGGATTAACACCTGGCCTAGTGACTTAGGATAGGCTCTGCAACCCTGTACAGAATGAGTGCTATAGAGAATGTGAGTAATCTCATCTAATCCAATCTATTTCACTCACTCATCGTCTATACCGCTATTATCCTGTATTCAGGGTTGCGGCGTGCCTGGAGTCTATCCCAGGAGACTTAGGGCACGCGTGGGCGAAACCCTGGACGAGGTACCAATCCATCGCAGGGCACACACTCACACGCAAACGCTCATTCACACTTCACGGACAATTTGGGAACACCAGTTAGTCTGTGTGGAGGAAACTAAAGTATCCAGGAGGAAACCCACCAATTATGAGGAGAGGGCAGGAATTGAACCCGGACCCTGGAGGAACAAGGTGACAGTGCTAACTACAGTGTCACCTCTAATCCCTCTAGTTAGCAAATTTGCTGTCTGAGTGCATTTAGCAACAGAAGACGCATAGAAACCCACAACTCCACAAACAAGCCATTAAATTTAATAAAAGGTTGTTAACACCATGATACACAGTTAAGAGTTGTTAAAGGTGTGTTATTGTATCAGTGATGAAATCAAGCTGTTGTAGATATCTTTCTTTTAGCTAACAAACTGTCTTAAGTACCATGCTAGCTAGCTAGGTCTGTGGCAGAATGCTTTGGATTTACTTTATATGCAGTTATAGTCAGAGAAATACATTGGTTACTAATTGGTTTATTATTAAGAAAGTATAAAAAGTTGCCTGATTATGGATTAAAAAGTAGATTGAAAAAAGTAAACTTAAACAAAAAGAAATGAAGCATTAGAAAGGAGGATGTTAGCATCATTAGCATGCAGGTGTCTGTGGTGATGTGTCTTTCAGCACAGTTTTTCAGGTTGTGTTGCTAAATATACATAATAAAGGTTTATTGAACGTGATGCATATATTTTTATTTTTCTAAAATTATAACCGTAGAGCTTCTCCCTGAACGAAGCCAACAACAATCCCCCTCAAGAGAAATTAGCGTGCTGTTCTCCGCTTTCTGACGACAGCATGCTACATTTTTTTCGAGCGCACTCATCGTTTACACTTGACAAAAGGACTTGTTTGTGCTGTGTGCTGTCCTTCAGTCCACACATAATGACTGTTTGGGAAAAGCCACTGTGTGTCGGTTCACCATGAGAAACAGAGAAGCTTGTTTTTGGGCTCTGAAGCTAAAAACGAAGAATTCAGCGGTGCCCGCGGTGAAGGAAATGTTTACAGGAAGTGGTTCTGTGGACCTTTTGGATGAAATGAAACACAAGTTTTGGTTGTTGTTTCTTCTCTAAGGCTTTGTGACCGGCTTGTTCATCTGAGACTCTCACTCTCGATATTGTTTGAGCCTCCCCGTTTTTTCTTTTTGCTTCCCTAGCTCATTTCCTCCATTATGAGCCATTTCCTGCTCTTGGAGCTCAATTTCCTGTCTGCAGTTCCCACGGACAGACCAGTGGGTGGAGAGGGAAGTTGGATGCAGTCGGAAGATTTACGACTTTCGCACTGTCTAATCTTTACGACTCAAAGAGTTATGAGGTGTATTATTATTTACTTATCACCGCCTGTCAGTATAAAACTTTCACTGTAATCGACTGACTTTTGTCTCATCATCTTATCACCTTGCAAGTTAAAAAGCGACTACATATTTTTGTCGTTTCAAGTGCAGATTCCTCATTCCAATTGCTTTTTAACTTGAATACAGATTGGTAGTGATGAGAATTGTAAAGTGTCCAAGATACTATCATTTGTACAACTTTCTCCAGCCAGTTATTAATATACATAAACAAAATACGACACGAACCCTAACATTGGATGACTGTAATTTGGTTGTAACAACATTCAACCTCAATAACTTTCGACAGCAGGAATATGTCAGTGTTTATAAAAGTTAGAATTCCTTCGATAAAATGACGTTGAGATATCGCTGAATGAACCACCCAAACACACGACCTCAAACAATGCAATTGGAACCTTTATCTGGAGCATTTATGCTGATTAACATCCATTCACACAACGTCTGACTACATCCACAGGTCCCTTAAGATCGGAGATTGGGACAGACACAACAGCGTCTCACACACAGCATGTGCATCTCATGTCACGCAGCTCTCGGTATTGTAATGTCACTTCGCTATGTCATTTTCTTTCAGAAATATTACCATGAGGTGCATCTTAGCTCTATGGATCACCCAATACGATACTATCACGATACCTAGGTGCCGATTCAATTTGTATTGCGATACTATAAGTATTACCATTTTATAAATATCCCCATTCAATATTTTTCTTCTTATTATTATTTTGATAATTTTTTTCTTCTCTAAACTGCTGCTTGAAGCAAGAAACAAAAAGTTTTTCAAGTCGTTCCACTTTGAGGTGAAAAACTTGTATCAACAACCTTATTTCAAACTTCTTACATAAAAATCTCCTTACAAAAATCTTCACATCAGCAATGTTTACACATAACATCAGATTTTTAGTTGTTGTTTTTTTTTAATGGACTTAAATTATGTACGGTATGAATCTCAGTGAATGAGTTGTTGCTATAGAAATTGAAGTGTTATAATCAAGGACAATTAAGAATAAAAAATTTTAACAGAGGTATGGTGTTTAAAGTTCAAAGAATTAACCTAAAAACAACTGTGTTCTGGTTTTGAAGGAAAAGCATATTATTCAGTAGGGATTAGTAACTCCATCAAAACGGATTATTGTGCATTTATTATCCAAAAGTACACCTTCTGAGAATATGTACGATCTGCGTTCAAGTCAAACCGGGACTTGTGATGACATTTCTCGTAAAGAACATTTACAGAAGACAGTACGGTAATGAGACTCTTAGCCTCAGTGCAACATTTGAATGGTGCAAGCATTTTAAAGAAGGCTGGACGTCTGTGAATGACGATCGCAGCCAGGATGGTTCGGAGCCCACTGCAGTTGCTCCCGTGAACTTTCAGCGAGTGGTACACCTGATTTTTGAAAATCGACAAATAACTTATCGACAACTTTCAAAAGAGATGCGTCTGTCTGTAGGAACTGTACACACAATCATTCACCAACACCACATGCACATTACAGGAACTCGTCTGGGAGTTATTGCCACATCCCTCGCACAGGCCTGACCTCGCTCCAAGCCATTTTCACATGTTTGGGCCTTTAAGGGAGTTCCTGTGAGGCCAGCGTTTCACATGTGAAGCAGGCAGTCCGATCGTGGCTCTGGTGTACTGAGAAATGTTTTACCGTGATGATACCCAAGCACCAGTGAAACTGTGGGTTAAGTTCATTAATGTAGCAGGGGATTATATAGAGAAATAAAGTGAGGTTTTACTCTCTACTTGATTCTGCACAATCAAAAGTCCCGGTTTAACATGAACATGTGGATTCAGTTTTTATATCCAGTCCAATCCCACAGGCAGTAGTTAACCTTCTGAAACAAAAACAACAAGCCCATTTCAAAGCTCCAACCTGTTTCTCCTCCTGCACCTGGTCCTGGTGTGCCAGCTTTGCCTATCTTTACGATAGCGGTGAACCGTTAGGCTCTATCACCCCCACTGCAGCTGAGCTATCGCACTTATGTGTTAACTCCACAGAGCCCACTTGTACCCTTATCAGTGTCCTTTCAAAGCCAGTCTTTTAACCCGGACCCTTATGCTCGCTGTCTAAGGCTGCATCGCTCACTCCGCTTTGATGTGTGCATGTGCGTTTGTGTGTGTGCTTCTTGCAGGGCATCGAGTTCAGAAAGCATCGAGCAGCATCCCGAGCAGCAGCACAGTGGCTCCCCCTTCAGGACGTTCTGTAGAGGTGGCGCATGGCCACGAGCCCGACACACTGCAGCACGCATGAGCACGGCTGGACGGTGAGAAAAAGTCCGAAAAAAACATAGACACGGCTGCAAATCATTTTTTTTCCCTTGATGATGATGATGGTGCATTTGTAAAATATCTACAGTAGATTGCACAAAAGCCTTAGTGTGCTTTCTTTCTCCATGTAGGTGAAGGCACAATCAATCAGCAAGACACATGACATGGAGGTCAAAGGTCACCTAATCACTGGGCATGGTGAGCACAGCAGTGTTTTACTCGTGACAGATTTCTACACTTGAACAAAGATACACTCATCAATAGACAATAGGACAAAAGACAAATGTTGCACAAGTTCCAAGTCTTGAAGGAACCAGAGCAGATCTGGTCATGTGATACGAGCAAACACCTCGCTTTGATTTTTTTCCCCCCTATTTCTGAGCTTTCGTATTTTCTGTAAGAGCACTAGAGAATGTATTGGTTGTATTGTTAATAAGGACTACCGCTTCTCCTTTGCAGAACACAACGCATTTATTCCCAGAGCACCCGTAAGCCTGTATGAGTGCAGCAGTTTTTAATTCGTTTATTATTAGCCTTGACCATACAAGTTCCTGTGAACGGACTGTTACTATGGAAACGATGATGTATTTGAACCAGCATCATGAAGTAAAACTTGGGATTATTGAATTATGAGTGGAAATGCTGTCAGAGCTGCTGTTATAGGAAGTAAATCTTCACCTTCGGACCAGTCAGAATAGAGAATTAAACAGTTTTGGATAGAATCAGGAAAATGCTTATTTAGAGTCATTTTATCTAAAAGGTCTCTGTCTCTTTCTTTTTTTTGTGTGTGTGTGTGTGTGTGTGTGTGTGTATGTGTAGAGCTGCAGGGCTCCACGGACACTAAGCAGCGTGCCGAAAGAATGGTCGACCTGCAGGAGAGACGCAGGAGTCTTCAGGCTTTACTCAGTGCCCGTCTGGCTGAACTCAGGCGTGTGTGTCTCCAGGAGGCGGTGAGTGTCTCACACACTCACACACACACATGCACAGTGACATAAATGTATGACACTTGTTTCCTGTCAAAGTGACATCTCTTTGGCATGTGGAGCTAGCCACTGTCATGCACACACACACACACACACACACACACACACACACAGACATGTGCTCTCAAACACACAGCTCATTATCACACTCCCGAGCTATGGAGTGATGGGCCACTGGTGCACTCTGTGCTGTAGCCTGCTGTCTGTGAGTAACACTATCACCATGTGGTGCTGGATAACTGGGCGTAAGTGCTGCATTCCCGCTGTGCTTCCTCTCAGTGCAAATGCTTCACATGCAACACTCCTGATCAGGCTGTCGTGCTGCCAAATACACTCGCTGGACTTTTGCTTTTCGCTTAAAAAAGCGCGCAGTGTCTCGTAGCAAACATGTCTATCATGTGGTAAAGGAACAGCTAAAGGAATCGTTTCATGTAGGATCGAATGTCTGTGGTGTAATGTTTTCCCAAAGCTCAAGTGTAGATGGTTGTCGAGTAATCTCGATGTTATGAGAATAATAATATTGACTCATTTTAAATTTGAAATTTCTAAACATGTGCATTCCTTGCTGTTTGATAAAACAGGATTCCGAAGCTTAATGTTGTTATTTTGAAGCAGGTATTTAATATATGCAGATTATGAGTGGCGTTCAAGTCAAAGCCGTAAAACCGACTTCAAGCACACAATCGGTCTCTTAGCTGCAGTAAAACAATTAAATGGTTGTGAGAAGTCTGTGTCTTCATGAATTTACGATCTCGGCCGAGGTGGCTCAGAGCCCACTAGTGAAAATTCAGCGAGTGGAATGCCGATTCCTTAAAAAAAACACAGATAACTTGTCAGCAACTTTCAGAATGGATGCCTCTGTCTGTCTGAAATGTACACACAGTTATTCACCAACACCACTTGCACATTACAGGAACTCGGCTAGGAGTTATTGCCACATCCTGCGTACAGGCCTGACCTCGCTCCAAGCCATTTTCACATATTTGGGCCATTTAAGGAGTTCCTGGGAGGCCAGTGTTTCAGACATGAAGCAGACAGTCCGATCATGGTGCCGGCGTACTGAGACAACTTTCTACCTTGAATGTATCCAAACACTAGTGAAAATCTGGGTTAAGTGCGTTAGTGTATCAGATTATATGAATAATTGAACATAGTTTTTACTCTATTTAGTTATTCTGCGCAATCCAGAGTCCCGGTTTGACTTGAACGTTTTTTTCAATTGCAACTAATCTATACCGTTGAAATGAAACCCTGCATTATAACATCGACTAATATTGCAGGAACTGACTGGAGCGCTGCCGAACGAGTTTCCTTTAGAAGCAGGTGAAAATCCCCCTCACGTGCGCAGAAGAGTCGGTTCGGCCCGCGCAGGATCCAAGAACAACCTGAAAAGCGAGGTGTGTGGATTTCTCATAATGTCAATTTCAAAAGTGTTTCATATTTCATATTACGTCAGTACGCATTCTGACTGTGTTGCGATTTAGGAGGAGGATGCGTGTCCGCGCAAATCGAAAAAGACTCTGTTCAGCGGCGCCCTCCGGAGGCACATAGAAGCGGAGCAACAGCTGGCTCATGGAAAGAGGACGACGGTTCATAGAGGATGTCACACAGGTGAGACTAAAGGAGGCATTATAACGGAAGGAATAACACTGGTTGTGCTGTAGAAAATTAAATAATCAGTATGAGCGTGGTCTGGATTCGCAAGTGCAAGTGATAACATATTTATCGAGAATGAATCACCACCTTCTGACCAATCAGAATCCAGAATTCAACAGTGTTGTAGTGTAAATAATTTTCCTTTCATATGCAACTCACATATAGAAAGCTCCAGGCTCAAGTTCAGTTTAGTCAACTAGATCTCGTTGTCCTTCGTCTGAACAAGGTGGGATTGAGGCGGAATTTAGCAGAAGCATAACAGGAACCGCAGTGACTCAGGACGGAGTGCTGTAAGGTCACGCAAGACCTCAGATCCATTGTTCTCTCTGACCTTTTGTCAAGCCTGAGGACAGCTCAGTGGAGTCAGCGTACAGTTTACACGCTCTGTGCAACTGATCCCAGAACAGTGTGTCGGTGTGTTGAGAGAAAACGCTCTGAATGAAGCATCAGAGCGATCAGAGACGTGTGGGTGTCGGCATATAAGTGTGTGAGAGAGAGAGATGAAAGGCTCACAGCTTGGGTTAAACATGGCTCATATGACTTTAACATCACAGGTCCGGGTTCCCATTCTGGTGCGTGACAAAATCTGGAATCGTGTGTGCGAGGTGTAATTAATTTCCCTCAAACAAACACACACACACACACACACACACACAACCCAGGAAGGAAGTTTAGAGAAAACGAGTTGTTTCCTTTCATTATTTATGTAAAACATAAACAATGACAGAAAATACACAAATGCATCATTTTATTTATACCTCATACTTATAATCTTAGATGTCCTTAGATTTAGAATTTCTTCTGCAGTATTTATCTTAATCCCATTTTTTTAAAGTTGAACCCAAATTATTAATACACATGGCTTTAAAACTTTTTACTTTTTAACGGCCGATATATCTGATTATACACATTGACATACTGTAGAAACACACTGTTGTGTTGTTTACGTGTTTCCAGAGAACACGGTGAGGTCCGAGAGCAGCTCCACGTCCGACTCCACCAGCCAGGACACCGGTAAGCTTCGGCCATGTGACTGATCTCGTATACTGTATGTGTTACACTCAGCACTGTGTATAGGCTTTTTACATCTTATCTTTATGTCATGTACGGAGTCAAACACTTGGGGGTGTGCTGTTACAGGAAAATAATCCACGCCCAGGTGATTTCTGCGGTGGTGCTGCGAAGTGGACCTACTGTTACCGTCCTGAAGATTATTGTTTATCCAATAATGATGTTTTATACACCAACAATTACTATATAATTTATTATCTATTAATGAGTGATGTCATACAGTACGATATACATATCTGTAATATCAGCGCTACAGGAGTTATATTACCGTCTGAACATTTACCAGCCCAGTGATTAGATTTTTTTGGAGTTTATGTTACTTTATCTCATTATAATAGACAAAAATATGTATGATGATTTTTTTTCCCAATAAGGCACCTTTTATGATTAAACAATGTAATTCAGTAATAGAAATCAGCAAATATAAAACAATCCAAAAAAAAAAAAACATGTAAAAGTGAATAAAATCAAGTTTAATAAGAACTACAAAACAATATATGAGGGGTGTTCAAGTCAATCTGGGACTTTTGGTTGTGCAGAATAACAGAACACAGTTCAGAGAATAAAAACTCTCTTTATTTCTCCATATAATCCCCTGCTACACTAATGCACTTATCACATTGTTTCACTAGTGCTTGGCCACCATCATGGTAGAAAGTTTTCTCAGTACACCAGAGACTGCCTGCTTCTTGTCTGGAACACTGGCCTCCCAGGAACTCCCTTAATGGCCCAAACATGTGGAAATGGACTGTACGGGGGAAGTGGCGATAACTCATGTAAACATAATTTAAACATAAATGCAAATGTTTTACTGCGACTAACAGTCTCATCATCGTAATGAGCTTGAAGTCAGTTAAACGCCTTCATTCATGTATGAAATTTCAATGAAAGTCCTGGTTTGACTTGAACGCCCCTCAGAACGTAGTATTTCATTGATGATTGTTTATTTAACTTATCGATAATCAAGTGATGTGATAAAATGATGTTGTTTTCCTCAGGAGCACTGAATGGTAACATTAACAGAGTACTAGCTGCCTGAACATTTGTACTGTAAGCTCACATTGACCCAGTTATCTATTGTAAGAAATTGAGCTCGGGAGGTAAATTGCAGTTGACGAGCTCTTGAGAATGACCCAGACGATCACTCACACATTACATCACTTCCCTCTTTTTATATTTCGTCCTCTTCGGCTCTTTAGAGGAGGTCTCCGATGGTCCGTCTCCGTCTCAGCCCCGGCTGGTCCCGGGGAGCCCAGACAGCAGGTTCTGTCGGAAACTCTCCCCCGTGGAGATCTACTACGAGATGAAAGCCAGACGCAACTCTGTGTCCAGCTCAGCTAGGTACAGCCGAATCAGACGCCCCTCTCACACACATTAAATTATTAACATAACGTAATTAATGCTGTGCTTCTCCTAAATCTAACCCTAACCTTAAACTCGGTCATGAAACCTTTAGCCTCATCTGGTTTTAAACAAAAGATTACGAACTTATGTTACAATTAGAGATCTTTCGCTTGAAAACATTCTACAGACCATAACTTATAAGATGTATAAGTCCATATATATTAAATATTTTCATCGTGATCCGTGCAGCTCCAAAACAGTAAGCTCGCTCCAAAAAAAAAAAAAACTAAATTGCTGTTGTGCTCTGACTATAGAATGTCTGGTTGTTATTAAAGGTTACGCAGTGTGAGTGAGATCTGAAATATAAATATATATATTATTCCCAATCAAGCGTTATACTCATAAGCGTGGTGCTGCTGCAGGGCGCAGGAAGGATGACCCACCGCCTTATTCCTCCAAATGAGGAGAAAGAATCTCTGTATATTTCAGTTGAAATTCATAAAGGTTTTTCTAACTCCTTAAAGATCGAATCACAAGAAAAGAGAATGTCATGCAAGAGCACTAAAAGTAGCATAAAAAACAAATTGGCTTTTTTGATTGCACACGAACATGCCAACTGCAGAGACCGAGAGAGCACGCATAAGAAGTGTCCATGTTTTTTGAAAATAGGTTAATATAAATGTGTATGTGCAATGAAATGCGATGAAATCATTTTACAAACATGTGGCTATTATTATAAAATGATTGGACGAAATAAGAAAATAATGGAAGAAATGTAAAAAAAAAAATTGCGTTTTCTAGTTTTGTAAATGTAATGAGTTTCATATTGAGGGAACACCTCCAGCTAAATGGAACACACACACACACACACACACACACTTTTTCAGGCTTCTTTCAGGCTATGTGCTATTTAAAAACATTAATCACAAGCACCACTGAAAAAAGGAAAAAAAAAAACACCTGGCGAGTTTTTTTCACTGCACAGCCTATATGTTAACGTACGTGTTAATTATGTGAAATCTCCATGATTATTTGCGTGTACTGTACATTCACAGCAAGCCACATCCAACAGCTGTAATTAGTGCTCTAATTGGTGCCGCAATTACATGCAAATTCAGCCGTGACACGAAGACTCCCCTTACTTTTTGTGTTAGCTTAAACGTTTTGTTTAGTATTACAGCACGTCTAAGATAAGCCTGACGTTTCTTTCCCAGTCCGAGTCGCTCTCTCCCGCGCAGCGTGTCCAATCTGGAGGGCAGGAGCGTCCCGGCGACGCCCCAGTTGACCCGGAACGGCCCGATCGGCGTGCATGTCAGGTCTGTACCTCATGCACAGTCTTACACACACACACGCACACACACACACACACACACACACACACACACACACTTCATGTTCTCATTACCTGGCTGACTGAGCTGCGTGCTGTCATGTCGTCATCTACTCTATCGTTCATTAAGATGAAGACGAAACATCTTCACTGAGCTAAGTGCCGTACAGAGGTTTTTAAATCGATACGGTTGTCATGGTCACGGCTGTAGCATTAGCAGACCTTGTGTAGAAACACTTCCAGCATTTGTATCAAAGCATAAATGCTAAAAAAAAAAATGTCAGACAATACAAAGGGATTTTGGCGAGTCCAAGGGTTAATTTTCAGATGAAACAAATATCCATTATTGTTTGCTTTTTCAACTCTATAATCTCAATTTAATAAAACAGCAGTTTTAAATTTCAAAGTTGATGGCTACATCTGTGGTTTACATATCTTCTTTAAAAAAATTTTTTTACAGGTCTGAATCCTCCAGTAGCACTTCAGCATTAAAGCAGCGATCAGATATTCCCGAAGTAACCCAAGCGGTGCCTGGTGCATCTCAGGATGTTTTATCTCCTGGGCACTTGGGGTGCTCTTACGGCGCCCAAACACGACGCAGCAACAGCTCTGATGCATTGCTGGACCGTTGTGTGGATGAATGTCAGCTATCAGGTCATATGGTCCGAAACGGGTCTCATAAGAGCTCCGAGGCGCTGCTGGACGGCCGTTTGAAACAGGTGAACGGACACACGGAGGTCACCCGCGTCCGCTCCGTATCAGGTGGTCGTGGGACGAGCGGCTCGAGCGGGGGCTACAATGACGTCCTGCTGGACTACGTGTTGGGAAAGCAGCAGAAGATGCAGCAAATGGCGCAGCAGCAACAGCAGCAGCAGAGACTGCAGGCTCAAAACGGAATAAAACCAAGAGCCTGGCACGAAGCCCCCTCTATACCCCCTCCACCTTATGTGAATGGCTTTTCCTCAAATCAGGGCCTGATTCTGGGCTCAGGACCGCCAGCCTACAGCCCACTGATGCTGCGGGGTAAACCGGGAGAGCCTCGGCGGGTCAAAGTGAGCCGAACCAAATCCTGCGGGCCGTTCATTCCCGTCCAGCAAGGTTACACGGAAATCCCTGTTGCTAATGGACACAACGGAATGGGACAGTTTCAGGCCAGGCAGAGACTCCCTAACTACAGCGCAGATCTGTCTGCTGGCTCCACCCCCCAGGATGAACCTACACGCAACCTGCACAAGGCCCTGGCGCTCGAGGGTCTGAGGGACTGGTACCTGCGTAACGCACTGGGGCAGCCGGGCGCAGCGTGCCCCGGGAAAGGCCAGGAGGTGGCGCCGTCTCAGCGCAGACGAACCACAGCATCGCTGCATACTTCACATCCGCATCCACCACTCAAGCAACAGACGCAGTCGTTTCAGGGAGACACGGCGTACACACACCTGCCCCAGTCCGCCACGTTCCACGGACATCCGTTACGGTGAGCTGGAGAGGAAGTTCATTAAGATAGAGTTTACACAAGCTGTGTTTGCACACATCGGAGTATAATGAGTGAAGTAGACCATCTTTTTTGCATAACATTCTTGTTGCTATGGTTACAGTTGTATAATAAGTCATTTTATTCTCTTTTTTTCTGCTCCAGGTCTGCGGATTTGTCTCAATACCAAGACACCTTCTCTTCCAAAATGGAGGACTTGACTTTAAAGGAGATGAATAATGACAGGCCTAGTCCAGGCACACTAGTCTAACACACCAACACAAACACACACATACATAAGTGTATAAACACTGGGCGCATAAAGTGGCACAACGAGATGAGGCTTGTTTAATAGACGTTACAACCTAACCAGAACCTGCTAAACACACAATCCTAATCCTGTTCTTTTGCTCTTGAAAAGAACCGAGATGGACAGCAACAACAACAACAAAAACACTTAAGTCTCTTTTTTTTCCAGTCATTTAAAAGTGATTGTATTTTAAGTACAATCATGGAGAAGACAGAACACCGGCAACTTTAACAAGGTAGCACGTCGTTTTAAAATCATCATCTGTATGTGTTCGAGGACTTTGTGCCATCTGTGTTTGCATCATTTTGATTCGCTTTGCTTAAAAAATTTTTTCCGATTTATAGTTATCATAAATCACTGCTGAAGTCAGTATTAAATTTCAGGTCTTTCTCTATAGATCAGCTTCAGCTTTCTATTAAAAGGGTCAGGATTTTTTAAAATCTATCTTCTTACATTTACACACACACAAAAAATCCTATGCAAATTAGAATTCACTAGAAAAAAAAGTAGATAAATAGTCTTTAATGTATGATTTTTTTTCATTCAACATTCAACCAAATCTTAAAAAAAAAAAAAAAAACTTTTTCCTGGCTGTCTTAGTATTTTTCACTTTTTTTTTCTTTTGCTTTTCTAAAAAGACTAGAATATCCGCTGCTAAAGCGAGGGAACGTGTGAGCTTTTGCGTGTTAAAAGAAAAGAAAAGATTGAGTATTTGGAGTGCAAGGAGGAAAAAAAATACACATAATGCTGGTGTATGCAAAATCTCTGATGAGAAGAGTGCGTGTGATTGTGTGAGAGAGAGAGATTTGACTGTTGCTCATTTGTGTCTCCTTGTTCAGTATTCACACATGCAAATGGCCCTTTACTGAGGTCACTTTGTCATCTCAGCTCCGGTTTCGTTATAATTAGGTTCAACTGCTGAACGTTAAAGAGCTTGATAATGGATGAGTCCCAGTTTCTCTTCATTATAACATTATTATTTATTGAACATTTTATATATATATAATACTGGGCGAAAAAAATTTGGACACACCTTCCAATAAAATGTTTTTGATTTATTTTTCACATTCCAGAACAATACTGGAGATTTCAAAACTATGAAATAACTCATATGGCGTTAGGAAATTGATCAACGACAACAACCGTCGGTTGTTATTTTAGGACACTGAGGTCAGCTGTCCTGGATCAGTTCTTGCAAGAACAATATTGCTCTATGATAAAACTAAAAACTTACCTCTGCTGCAGAGGAGAAGCTAATTTAGAATTACCAGCCTCAGAAATCACCAATTAACAAACGTTAATTTATTTAAAGCCATTATAAAGGCTTTACTGAGCATAAGTAGCAGAAACATCTCAATTTCAACTGTTCAACTGTTCAAAATACTGTTCCATAATTCGGATGCCTACAGAATTGTTTTATTGTGTAGAAAGAGCTAAAAATCAGGAATGACCATGGAATTAGAAGGTGTGTCCAAATTGTTGATTGGTACTGTACCTGCATATAAGAATTCCTGGGGCGGCTGGTATAAAATGGGCTAGCAGGGCTAAGCCCCATCCTGTCTTTTAAAGACCTGCCAATGATTATAGGAAATTACAGTAGTATAAACAAGTGTTCTAACAAGTGTTCTTTTTTTCCCACACACATCTGTAACACAGCTGAGAATTGAGAAGGTGCATGATGTGTACACGGCGGATTCTTCACTCTATGCTTCAATTTAAGCCCTAGCAATGGCGTTTTGGGTGAAACTAAGTGTAAATCATCCAATAGATTGAAAGAAAGGTTTTCTAGTCTAATATGTTATCAGTTTTCGATTCAGAATCAATTCACAATTTTATTACATTATTTAGGTAAACTTTGAAGCATTAAATAATCTGAAATTGACAAATTCCATAATAATATACCACAGATGTAGCAGAAAATAACCATCACTTGCATCTTCTGCAATTCCTCACATTTTGCAAGAGTATCATTTCTTCTTTTGACTTCATGGGCAGTCCATGCAATACCGCCACCTGCTGGAATGGAGTATGGAACAGAATAGTGTCAGGAAAAGCAGCTCATCGCTTAGTACGAGACATTACATTTAAACAATCGACAACACAAGTTACACAGCATATCGCTGTTTATTATATCATTTTTTAAATTATTAAGCCAGAACAATTTATTTGTTTTTGAATCGAATCAACAGTCCAGCTCTGATTCACAGCTATAGTGTAACAGTTCATCCACATAATTTTGTACACCATTGACAAGCCCTCCTGTTTAACCCTTTCCATATCAATCTATTTTCTACTAGTGACTTACAATGTGGCTTAATCAAAGCCAGTTCGATAACTGTCAATCATCATGCCTAGCAGCAATAAGACGTAAAAAAGAAAAAGGATAAAAAGAAGAGAAAATTTTTTTTTTCGGCTTATGTAAAAACCC
Source organism: Leiocassis micropogon (assembly GCA_028565275.1). NCBI lineage: Eukaryota > Metazoa > Chordata > Actinopteri > Siluriformes > Bagridae > Leiocassis > Leiocassis micropogon. The sequence goes on along the minus strand of JAOVVA010000032.1, from coordinate 13,402,698 downwards.
ACATATAGTATAGTTCAACATGCATCTGTGTATTTTCTCACAGTCTGATTGTATTTCAGGTTAAGACTGAAAAAAAAAGAAGAAATCAGGATTGCAGGCTAATCCAAATCAATGTATCGTGCTCTGGTTTTTTGATAGTGTTATTACTGTTTTTTATAAATTCACTCTCGTATTGAAGCGCATGCGGGTACTCAGTCGTTCAGCTCTGCTAACCTCCTATTCATGCCCTGTTGATTTTACTGTAAATCTCTGAACTGAGCAGATAGTGGTCCTTTTGTCTCAGAAATGAAACACTCAGCGTATTCTCTGTGCATTCTCTTTAACAGTTATACTGGTTTAATGCACCATTGTCAACTAAACATCAGTGTTATTTTTTGTCCATCGCAAAATAATAATAATAATAATAAAAAAAAAACACACATCATACATAAAATCATGTTCAAGGGTCCGATGTAACACAATACTGTATACCATGCTAGTTTGCTAACTGGAATCAATCAGTTATTTTGCAACCTAATGACTGTACACTGTATACTATAGTTAGATTAAAAATTTTTTTTTTTTTTTTACAAAGGATATCACATGAGAAATTCGCTCCCTTTTCTGCCTAAATGTGAGTATGAGTCAACAAGGGTGTGTTGAACATAGTAATGAAACTAACATATTTGTGTCATGCTAATAAATGCTACTACTAAAGCAATCAGGAGCTTCTCCCTCGGTTTACCCAGGAAGCTCTAACCTTGCCGCCAAATGCTGCCATGTTTGTCTCAGGACCAAGCGAAGAAAGCTGCTCCCACTTCCTGTCTTTAAAAAAACGACAACACGGTCGAATGGGCAGCATCGTTACAAAGCGCTTGAAGTGACATGGTGGTTATTTTTCAGTAAAGTGTGGCCAATTGACGCCACTAGCTAAGTATCTCCTAGCCATAGTCATGAATTATTGTACTGTGCCCATGAGACACCAAAGTCTGGGTCATGAATTATTTAACGAGTCAACAAATTAATATATTCTGGCAACTTCTGTCAAATGTTTTATTTAAAACATATTATCTCATGATCTTATTATATTAACTTCTGGGCTCAATTTATTATATGTGGCCTAAATAAAATATGTTTACTTGACATTTTAACATCTTATAATTGTGACCTCATTGCAAGTGTTTTCAAGATATTATCCCATGGATCTAATATATACTATTTCATGGCCTTAAGATATTATCTCATGGCCACAATGTATTATCTCATGGCCACAATGTATTATCTCATGGGCTCAAGATATTATCTCATGTCATGGCCTCAAGATATTATCTCATGGCCTCAATATATTATCTCATCCCCACAATATATTATTTTAATGCCTCTCAAAATATCTGATGGCCTCAAGATATTATCCCATGGCCTCAATATATTATCTCACTCCCTCGAGTTATCACCTCATGGCCCCAATATATCATCACATTCTCTCAAAATATTATTTTATAGCCTCAAAATGTTAAATCATGGTCTCAAGTTATTTCATGGCCTTAAGATCTTATTTCATGGACTTAATATATTATCTCATGCCCTTATGATATTATCTCATGGTCTCAATGTATCATCTCATGGGCTCAATATATTATATCATGGCCTTAAGATTTTATCTGGCCTCAAGATATTATTTCAAGGTCTCAATATATTATTTGACATGGCCTCATATTATCTCATGACCTCAATATATTATCTTATGGCCTCGTATTATTATCTCATGACCTTATACTATTATCTCATGCCCTCATAATATCTGGGGGCTTCTTAATATCATCTCATTGCCTCAATATATTATCTCATGACCTCGATATTTTGCCTTGTGGCCTTGTAATATTATCTTGCAGCTTTAATATTTACAATTGTGACCTAACGTATTACCCTGTGGTCACGATATAATAATTTGCGCCCTAGATCTCTGAACCTGAATATATTATTTCATGCCCTTAATAAATTATACTGTTGATATTATCTTGTGGCCTTGATATACCTTATTGTCTTGTCACTTATACCGAAACCAAGGTCACACCCTATTTAAGAAAACAACCACCATGGCCATCTCAGGGGCTTTGTATACTACATACACAAGACAAAACATTTTTTTCTATGTACATGGGAACGCAAGCGACCTCCGTGAAGGTCGCTGGATGTTTACTTCGCTGACTCCAGTTTACTAAACGGTTTTGTATGCTCTATTTTCACTCCTACATTCATCGGCTTTGTGATAAAAAATGTCTTCGACCTTCGCCCAAAGGAAATGTGTAGCCAGGAGCATTTGATTTCGAACGGATAAGGGCAGTTCTTCAAAAATTAATCAGTGTTGTTTGATCTAATGTTAATGACACATTTTGGTATAAATGCCCCTGATGATGCTTCAGTTTTTTTGTACAATACAGGTTTTTGGTTAACAAAAAAAACTGTACTAAGCAATGTAAATTGTCTTCTTTAAAAAAAAATGTAAATATATTGTTGTATAGTAGAGTATCACAGGATTAAAAGGCCCTCATTAAGAAATAATTAAAACATGGATGTACCAAATTCTGGACACTGAGCAAAGGTCTGTTTATGAAGATAGTACATTTCTACAGCACGCTCAAGGTTCCTGTTCTGTTCACTTCATTTGACCTGTGACTTTTAGCCCTGTGGTGCCCCACTACAATTTGCAATATTCTTGGCAAAAACAACAGTAACTATGATGAAATTGTACATAGTTTGTTTTTAATAAAAATAAATAAAGCATTTTTTTGTTTTAATATGCAACCAGAGTTGGTGAGTTTTCTTTCTGTGTTGCAAAGCCAACTAGAGCAAATGTCATTGTGTTGTGTAAAATGGTGAATCAGTGTGTTTATAGCCTAATAAAGCTTTGCTGCTTTTCTTACATAATAATATGGACTGATCATAAGAGATATATCAGGGATTGTGTTTTTATATCCTTATATTTTACATAAAAAATATATTTCTCAAATGCAAAATGGATTTGCTTTTTGCTGTAAATGAAAAAATATATCTAGTTAAATTATGTGAATATTATTCAAATTATGATCCATAAACACCTCTTTTCATAGCTAATAGAAGCCACTAATGACCACCAACCAAAAATGACCATGAGAATTTCTCAAAACACTCAAAAATAATGTAATATAATCATATTTATTAATTCCTTCATGATATAAAGGTGCTTTATTTGCTTGACAAATGGATATTTGTTTTTCGTATGAATTCTATTCCTATATACTGTATACTAGACAAGGTGCCAATCCACACACATACAAACAGGGAACACCGATGAGATTAATCTGCATGTCTTTGGACTGTACCAGAACCAGAGTACTCGGAGAAACCCACCAAACAATGTAAAACGAGTGTGCGGTCCAATGTTTTGGCAGACATATTTTTACCTCACAGCATGGCATAAATGTTGATGATGACTCTTCCTTATATATATATACAGTCAACCAAAATGTACACACACCTCAGGAAAAGAAAAACTAAAATATTTTAATACTAAATTTATTGCTATACGTTATGTATTGATAAATGTTGTAATTTTATGATAATAATATGATAATATTATAATAATGTAATATACATAATACTATGTTTCTTTCCCTAAAGTTAGTATACATTGTTTTGGCAGACCTTGTATATAGATAGGTAGATAGATATTGTTATTGAAACTTTCTATCTTTTTATTAGGTACAGCTATCATACAGGTATTATACTTTGCAGGTATAAAGTTATTAATGATAGTGCTGATATGACTGTATCAGGTGCAACACTAATGCTTGGGCTGTTTTATACACACACACACACACACACACACACACACTTTCTTCTCAACCTGTCACTGGTTAGCACAGTTGCCTTGCATTGTCCAGGGTTGAGGGTTCAAATCTTCCCTCTCCTCGTTTGCATGTTGGGTTTCCTGCAGGTACTCCGATTTCCTCCCACAGTCCAAAGGTTGGTTGGTGTTTCCCAGTACTGAATAATTGTGTACCCTGCATGTAACCTCCTAGTACGCTGAGTTCCCTGGAATAGCCTCCAGGCCCACTGTCACCTCACAAATGATAAGCAGAATGGAAAATGAATGAAGCTGAGGAGAGTGAGATCTATAAGTGGCGGTGATGCAACCTACAGATTTTAAACTAGGCACTGAATGGTACTGAAAGGGAAATGTGTTGAGAAGAAAGAGTGTGGAAGTACCAGATAAAGCAGATGAATAGTTCAAGACACAGAACAAATCAAGACGAAATCAGGGAAGGATGCAATATAGGCTTTAAAGAAGGCTGGTCTGAACAATCTGTTTTAAGAGGCCGCAAAGATGAGGGAGAATGAGACGTACAGTCGCCTACATTCCCTCCGCTCTGTTGCATGTTCTTCCCTCTGCTTTGTAGGTTTCCTACAGATACTCCAGTCTTAAGGAATACGTTTTACAGGAAGGCGGATACGTTTTAAGGAAGGCTGATGTGGAGGATCAGATTTAAGAGATGAGGGAGTGGGATTCCAACCACCATTAAACAACTAATGAGAAGAATAAGATGAATTAACTTTCATACAGGTGGGCCAATGGTGGGCAGATGGACTCTGGTCAGGGGTTGTGTAAATGTAAAGTATAGATATGGTTGGTGTATGTGATAAGGGAAAGTGAAATATATAGCATGAGAGGGGGAAATTCCATTGTCTAAGGGTTGTGTGTGTGTGTGTGTGTGTGTGAAGGTAGGCAGACCTCTTTACTCCTTCTCCTATTGGGCAACACTGCTGTAGTCTGATACTCAGGCTATGTACAGATAAATACAAAGGATAAACTCCAAACCTAAATAAAGCTCTCTATGTAGGCAGCAGAGGGAATCCGTACACACCCTGAGGTAGTGCACTTAAAGTAGGCAGGGAGGATTAATTTGGGATTCAGCCTCTACAGTCAATACAACTTCTGGACCATGAAGAAAGGCTTGCCTTAGCGAGGTTATGAGCGGTTATTATGACTAGAAATCGGAAGAGGACAGATCACCTATGAGTATAATGGTCAGAGATATTTTTATGGCTTTGTGAATTGTAAAAACAGGAAAATAAAGTTGCAGAGTTCTTGCAGCTAGCTAACGGCTTCAGTTAGCATCCACACTTCCTTAATGCAATGCGGGATTAAGAGCTAGCAGCCTTGAACTTGTGAGTGAAATGTGAGTATATAACGTTATAACAGGAATTATTAAACACCTTAAATTGCAAACGCTTTCTTTAGTTATAAAGGTTAATATAATTGTTTGAATTGTACATTGTTTTTATCTGTGTTTAAAGCAGCTACGTTAGACTATGCGGAACTTGAGCTAAGAACGAGAAAGTGATTTCCATAGCAACGAGCTAATTAAAAAAAAACCGCACGTACATTAGCATTGCTGCTAGCTTATTTTCAATTTATTGTTGCTTTTTATTTTTAAATTAATATCTACACGTTGGATGAATACACCGCTTTTTTTTTTTTGGAGAAATGTTAGCTTTAATCATTCGCTAAGTGAATTACTTATTCTTATTCTCAGTTTACTTATTTTAGGTCCTATTAATATTTCCTAGCTAATCTTTGCTAACTAGTCTGGTAAACTAGCTTGGTTGTTTTTTTTTTTTTTTTACCATTTTAAAATACCTCAGGTGGAATAATTCCTAAAGGCTATTTGGTTATCAATTTCCTAGCTAAACTTTGGGAACTAGTTGAGTTTTTTTCTTGTTCTTTCTGAAAATATTTTCTTTTTAATGCTTTGTGAAGTCCCTCACTTAAATACCTCAGGAGAAAGAATACCTACAGGATAACATATTTTATTATCTTTTCCCCTTTAGTTATTCATATCGTTGTGGGAACGTTGTATTTTGGTTAGAGCACGCTCAAATAGGAGATTTTTAAACTGTGCGAACTTTAGAATGCAAAAAAAAGTTTTCCTCTGGGACAAATCTACCCTCAGAACCAAAAACAAAAGTTTCCAGAACATTCTGGAAACCGGTCCCTGTTAATTTGGTAACTAAGCTATATAACTAGGATAGATGAAGATAACTAGGTTATCAGGTAACACTATAAAATTGTGTTTCTCTTATTGAAATATTCTTCTTGAACATGAAAAAACAGAAAAGTACTAGTTTGCAGTACTGACTACAAACTTGAATGTGTAAAATGTTTTACAGTTATCTACTAGTTTGCTGAAATCTAACGAGACGCCTCGACTCGTGCAAAGTAGACACAGTTCACATTAATATGTGGAAACAGCACTAGCTCTATTTGTCTAGTGTCTCAGCAAGCTCTGCTTTACACTTAAAAAAAAAAAAAAAAAGACCCCAAAAATGCCTGTAGTATATTCAAAACTTCCCTCACAGCTAAAGAGGTCTTCAGCAGCCAAGAAAGCGGTTTTACTCCTCGTCGCTGCATACGGAGTAAAAAGACTCTACCCGTACATTTCTGAAAGACTTAAAGGACGGACTGATCCTCGGAACGGGAGACTGAACGCACATCAGACGAACGGGGAGCCGCTGGAGGTCACGGAGAGGCAAAAGAGGAAGAGAAACTCTCCGGCTGTGAACCGAGAATTCCTTTTGCGCTTGAAGCGGCTCCTGAGCATCCTTTTCCCTCGGCTTTTCTGCAAAGAGCTGGGTCTGCTGGGCTTCCACTCGATCGCTCTCATCTCGCGCACATTCCTGTCTATTTACGTCGCCAACTTGGACGGTAAAATCGTGAAAACCATCGTGAAGAAAGACCCTCAGGCGTTCGTGTGGGAGTTAACGAAATGGCTCTTGATCGCTATCCCTGCAACGTTTGTAAACAGCACTATCCGTTATCTGGAAGGACAGCTAACTCTGGCGTTTCGCACCAGGCTGGTGAACCATGCCTACGAGCTCTACTTCAGCAACCAGACCTATTACCGTGTCAGCAACATGGACGGCAGGCTGGCCAACCCGGACCAGTCACTGACAGAGGACATGGTGATGTTCGCCGGCTCTGTTGCCCATTTGTACTCCAACCTGACGAAGCCCTGCCTGGACGTAGTGATGACCTGCTACACGCTGATCAAAACGGGGCAGTCTAAAGGCGCCAACACGACTTGGCCTTCGGTGATCGCCGGCATCGTGGTGGCACTCACCGCCAAAATCCTGCGGGCGTTTTCCCCACGCTTCGGCAAGCTGGTCGCCGAGGAGGCCAAGAGGAAAGGGGACCTGAGGTACATGCACTCGCGCATCATCGCCAACTCGGAGGAGATCGCCTTCTACGGGGGTCACAAGGTATTCTCATTACAGAGGGTTTAATCCCACAGATTAATTTCCATACTAGGGGCGCGATGATTAATTGACGATGTGGAATAAAATCGGTAATAAAAACAGCATTTTAATGCAATCTGATCAATCGATTAATCGTTTCATTCAATCAAAAGTCTTGTTAGTTGCAGCCGTATTGCAGACAATTATTAATTTTATCAATTAAACATTAATTAATAACCGCATACTTACCGTCACATTTATTGTTTTATTCTTCAATTCTTATTACCAATTGTAACAGCTATATTACAGCATGTTCCCAAGCAGCCACAAAGCACAAAAGAATTTTCCATGAGGCAAATGTTTTCCATTGATTGTTGCAAAGTACTTTGACACTGGAGACTCCTTCCATAAATATTACACTTAGCATTCAACATCAGCCAAAACAAGCATGACATGATGTTTTGGATTAGATTCTGAGACTATGAGATGTATGAGGGGGAGGTTGTCGAGAAGTGTTCGGCATCAAGAAAGAAAAATTATTCCGTGGTGTATCATTTCGCATTTTTTTTCACTAATTTAGATATGCTTGCAACTGAGGTGGTAAAATGTTGCAGTTTCTTTAAAATGCTACAGGTGGCATTAACTATCTACACGTTGGCAGACAGCACAATATCCCGTGTGGTAGGAACAAATTATTTGCTAAGTTTGTTCAGAATTGTAACAAAACCTAAAAAAAATTTTTTAATTGGGATAATTATAAAATTGTTATGCTTATAGAATCACAATACAGATTGAATTTCCACCTACAGTAGGTATCGTGATATTATCAGATCGGCTGTTCCCAGGTGATTCCCATCCGTACTATCGACACTCTTCACACACAACGTCGTTTTTTGAGGTGTTAAAGCATCCCCCCTATAGTCTTGATCTCTCTCCATCGGACTTTCACCTGTTTAGTCCCCTGAAAACAGCCCTCCGAAAATGAAGATTAACTTCTGATGAAGTGAAGACATCAATGCATTCGTGGTTCGCTGCTCAGCCTAAAAAAAAACATTTTTTAATAAGGGGATATATATAAGACAGATAGACAAATTGTTTTGAAATGCAAGGAGATTATGAAAAAAATAATTTATTTGTCTATTCTAAAAGATTTATTAAAATAAATTCTATGGCCAGAGTCCGGATGATTTTTGTATTATTATAGGGAAACGACTCAAAATAACTACACCCTAATAATCAACGAAAGAATATACCAGTTGCAGTTAAGTGCAACTCCACTATTGATTATTTTCCTTTAACGCAACATCCTTGAGTGGTATATTCTTTCTTTGATATCATGTCACTGTATAGACCCAGCCTCACACACGGTGCTTCAAGCATTTCAAAAGTGCACAACAGGGTCCATGTAAATAGATGTTGTGTTCTTGCACAGTACTGTTTTTAAAGCAAAGAAACATCATGTAGTTTGAAACAAATTACAAAAAGATTGGAGCAAATCCTGGAACTGAGGTAGATTTCTGTATCAGGTTGTTCTGCCCCTTTACACACAAAAACACACACACACACAGAGTGGTGACTGGCCTTTTTGCACACAGACTAAACCTGAAGGCTTTCATTTCACAAGACCAACTCGGTGACCTGTGATTGATTTTGGAAAGGGACATGTACTGTATATATATGATATTTTTTGCTGCTAAGATTGAGTTAATTTCAAAGTCTTCCCAGTTCCTCATAATGCTCACCTGTCGCTTGTTTGTGTGTGTGTACGTGTGCCTGCGGGTATGCACACACCTCTGCCTTTGTGCCTTGCGTAGGTGGAGATGTCGCAGCTGCAGCGGAGCTATGAGGCGCTGCGTTCGCAGATCAACCTGATCCTCTTCAAGCGGCTATGGTACGTCATGCTCGAACAGTTCCTCATGAAGTACCTATGGAGCGCCTCAGGACTCGTCATGGTGGCCGTGCCCATCATCACCGCCGTGGGGTACTCCACACGTGGTACGACTCACACACTTTTCTGTGACAGTATAGGTCTAAGCCCCAAGTATAAACAGTTTATTGCAGGAGGTTACTGTTTAAAATGTTGCTCAGTTAGTTTGTTTTAACATGAAATCATATGAGCAAAAGTTAAGATGATTTTGCTGCTGGTGGTGGTCCCAGGTAACATTTCAATCAAGGGAACTGGTTATGATTTGATAAAACGACATAGAACCTGCAACAGCGACGTTTGTCCAATTTCGTCATTAAAAATAATGACGGAAAAAAACATTGATCAACTTTTTCCTAAGGCGAGACAATGACGAGACATTAGGGATATCAATGAACAACGACGAAAAGACGAGACTAAAATATGGGTTTAAAAAAAATAAAAACTAATAAAACTTTATTTTCATCAACATATAATTTTCATCACGATCTGCCACGATACAGTGTTCATTCATTATGGCACGAGCAGCAGTGTTTCCCGGGTCACAGTGCACGGCTTATCAGGAGTAGTTTGCGCATGCAGTGACAGGATGTTACAAGCTCAGTCATCTTTAACTCTTCGTCATCACAGCAGTATTACTCGGGCGAAAGAGAAGAGACTATATTTGGTCCCATTTTCTTCATAATGAACCTGGAGAAAAAAAGCAGATGTGTAGTAATATCGGAGGGGAAACAGTGTGGGCACACAATTGCTGGAAAAAACACCACAAACCTGAAGAGACGCATCAAGACATACCATAATAATCACCCAGTTTTACAGTCTCTTTGTGGTAATTATGTTATGATGTATTTTATTTTATTTTATTTTATTTTACAGTTAAAACAGATAAATCTAATAGGTTAGCAAATGATTGACCCATAGGAGATATAGTGGGGCAAAAAAGTATTTAGTCAGCCACCACTTGTGCAAGTTCTCCCACTTAAAAAGGTGAGAGAGGCCTGTAATTTTCATCATAGGTATACCTCAACTATGAGAGACAAAATAAGAAAAAAAAAAAATCCAGAAAATCACATTATAGAATTTTAAAAGAATTTATTTGCAAATTATGGTGGAAAATAAGTATTTGGTCAATAACAAAATTTCATCTCAATACTTTGTTATATACCCTTTGTTGGCAATGACAGAGGTCAAACATTTTCTGTAAGTCTTCACAAGGTTTTCACACACTGCTGCTGGTATTTTGGCACATTCCTCCATGAATTTTTTTTCTTATTTTGTCTCTATTTTGACTAAATGAACACTACTTTCCCCTAAGTCTCTGTTCTCGCGATTACCCCAACTAATGTTTCACTCTTTATTTGAATTAAGACTTTAATATCGTTCCTCAGTGTGACTGAATTCTCAATTCCGATTGGTCAAAAGGAGTGTTTTTTTTTTCCTCTCCTAACAGCATGGCTCAGATAGTAATTTTATCTGCCTCAAGAACTACAGGTTCACTTGCTTCTGATATATTATCGTTTCTATAGTAGCCGCTCATTTACAGGAACTTGTATGGCCACAGTATAATGTTCAACTAAATCATAGATTAAAAAAATATTTTATAAAAGAAGATGGAAAATCCTCGATCTGGAGACATTTTTATTATTATTATATATTTCTAGGAGATGTTTTTTAAACATTTATGGAGCGTTTTTGAAACAGTCTCTGCATTGCTTTATAAAGTTTCCCAGCTCAACAAAGTCTTCAAGACAAATGACACTTTACACTTTTCATTTTTTCCCATTTTTTTCATTTTTTTTTTTAGAAAGAAAAAGAGAAAAATATAAGGAGAGCTTGGAGAGGCAATGACTGTTTGTTGTGCTTGTAGTGTAAATAAGGGACAGGAACTAACTCGTGTTGATTGTTCCACAAAATTAAATCTGACTATAAACCACTGAAATGTTGCTCATAAATAAATTTAACACAGTTGGAAAATTGTTGGGGTATAACCGGAATAACAAACACCAGACTATGCAGTTACGAAGAAAAAAAAAAAGATCTGCTTTGGGCTAATATCGGGACTCCGATGTGTGTGTCACACTGTTTGTTATATTACTTATTTAAAAAACAATTTATCAAAGTATTTAAGTAGCCTAACATTTTTAGTAGCTTAACATGCATATTGATCTTTTCAAGAGATCAAAGGATTAATATTTTCTGACATGTAGCACGGTTCCAGCAGGTGGTGACAAAACCTCATTTAGCTCAAAACTTTGATAACTAATTAACCAAAGTCTCATGGTTCATGCCACAGTGCTGTTAAATTCCTTAAAAATTTGTTGATTAATCATCTGTTTCAGCATCTCAGACAGTATTTTCCAGCTATAATTTAAATAGCAGGTTTTCATTTTAATACTTAAATCCTGTCATTCATTTAATTTCTTATTTATGTTCTAATGTTATGTTTCAGATTAGATTTGAAATAGATGTTTGAAAACTTATACAGCGGCAGAGTGCTTGGCTATAAAAAGATTTATAACACTGAGATGTATGAGGGTGAGTCAAAAATTATCCGCACTCCGGTTATATTAAAACGTCTTAAAAAGTTCTTATCAGTACTTTCCATTCAAGGCTATCTCCACGGTCACTGCTGTGAACGTGTTAACAACAATGTGTTCTTCCGATTTGCATAACATAACAGCAGCGTGCAGTGGTTAGTTTTTTGTTTGTTTAAAACTTCAGTTTATGTTTTTTTGTGGTTTGATGGTGTATCTGGTACTGAAACAACCCACGGAAAAGCATAAACTAAAGTGTTAAAGCATCCTCCCTATAGTCCTGATCTTCCGTCAGACTTTCACCCGTTTGGTTCCCTGAAAGCAGCCCTACTAGGATGAAAATTAACTTCTGATGAAGAAGTGAAGACAGCGGTGCACTCGTGGCTGGCAGCTCAACGTAAAACATTTTTTAATGGGGGAATACGAAAGCTTGTTGACAGACTGACAAAGTGTATTGAAAAGCGAGGAGATTAAGTCTGAAAATGGTGTATTTTGTCTTTTCTAAAAGTTAATTCCAAAACAAAAATCTACTGCCAGAGTGCGGATCATTTTTGACTTTTATATATATTATTTTTACATGCCAGCTGCTAGCCTGCCTTTGACTGTGTTGAATAGATCAAAGGCACAGAAGCCTTGCGTGTGATATTTCTAGCATGCTGATGTGTTAACTTTTCTAAGGAACATTTTACTTGTAACTAATAATAGGCATCCCAGTGTGATATGCACAGTTGTTTCTCTTTCACTCGTCTTTAAGTGTCAGTGTTTTTTTTGTTTTTTTAAAATATTATTTTTAGATTCCGCGGACGTGAAGCAGGCAGTGATGGTAATGAGCGAAGAAGAGATGGTGAGCGAGCGAACAGAGGCCTTTACCACAGCCAGGAATCTTTTAAATGCGGGAGCCGACGCCGTGGAGCGGATCATGAGCTCCTACAAGGAGGTGAGAAGATCAGTCCTATCCCAAAAAAAATGTGGTATGTTGTAGGCTTTTACACAGGGATTTAATAACATTTATACAATTAATATATTTTGTATGGTATTGGTGTGGTCTGTGTTTAAGAATTTTAATAATTGTAATTTATGTCCTATGGTTTTGTTTTTGTTTTGTTTTTCTATTCTTGTTTAAGGTGACTGAGCTGGCAGGCTACACAGCACGTGTGTATGAGATGTTTGATGTGTTTGAGGAGGTGCGTGTTGGTGTGTTTCGCCGATCAGTCGAGGACCCTCAGGGCACAGAGAACCGTGGTGGGTCACGTGAGGTGAAACACGGTATGAGATTAGAGGGGCCCTTACACATTAGAGGTGAGTTTTTTTCTTTTTACTTTGTTGAATAATTCAACATCATTTAATTCTATTTAGCATTCAGCTTGCAGAGAAAAAAGGGGATTCAAGAGAATCTTACAGTGCCGTGAAAAAGTGTAA